>CM053577.1:132744387-133099328 GCA_028646485.1 Cryptoprocta ferox | reverse complement strand
TGGAACGAATTCTGGAATCGAATACCTTGTTCATAGATGCAGTTGACAATCAAAAGAAGTTCCATATATTAGCCTTAGTTACTCTGATTGCTTCAGATCTAGGTGATCTATGGAACTGAAAGTAGAAACTTCACAATCAGAAAGGGGCTTAGGTCCTTATTTAATCTGATTTCACGAGAGCCTGCTTTTCTTTTTGGTTCACAAGTGCTGTGAGGTACGAAACCTGAGCTGGATATCAATTCTACTTGATTCACGTTAATAATCTCTTATGTCATGATCAGTTTCACACCCGATTTCTCTGCCTTGCCCCAAATATGGAGAAACGGTAAATTTACTGACTCTGATCCTTATAAAACAAGAAGCAAACATAGCAAATCTACCATGAAACATGACTTATTATATTAAGTATTAAATGTAAGGATTAAAATCCTTAAAGTCAAATATAACTACTAAATATTCACCCATCATCAGAAACATAAAGCTTTCACTATGGCTTAACTTACAATTATAAAACTACCATTTATTGAGTGTCAGATGCTAAGATATATATTCCTCCCCAAACCCTATGAGGTGGTTTTATTAATATCCCCATTTAATAGATCAGACATTAGTGGGGGTTCTCCTTCAGGCTGGGGGTAAAATGACTATGGCAGTTCTGGACCCTATATTTCTTGCAGTAGTTATTTTTTTAATCAATAAATCTTTTTCTCTGATGACCTCTTAAAGTCCCTCCTGCCATCTCACTGGTCCACTTGAGTCGTGCCCGTTCAGTCATACGCCATTCCTAAAAACACCCCAGTGTGCTGAGAAGTGATGAGTGCTAATTGGCTCTGGTCTACGTCACTGAACGGTTTTCTGGTAAGGGAATTGAAATGATCCTTAGAAAAAAGAAGCCCCTTTTGCTGGGAATGGTCAGATACCCCTGCATGGGGTAGGGATAAGGAGATGCTACCTGCTTAGAAAGAAAGTGGGCTTTGAGTAGATAGACAATTGTTTCCATTCCATCTGTCTGTAGACTTCTCGGACCATGTTCTTCCTTCCAGCCTCATCTTCTGCATGCTTTGCTGCCTTTAGTTAATCGGACTGTCACTGTTCCCAAGCATGTGCTTGCTGAGGCACCTCTGTGCCTTTGCTACTCTGGAGAGACACAAAACATGAGACTTTGAGTAAGACACGCCTCGGGTCAAATTCTGGCTCTCTTTCATACAGAATGAGAAACTTACCCTCTCCACGCCCTAGTTTTCTCCGTGGGAGAAAAAAAAAAGGGGGAAAATATCGATCTCAGAGAGATATACTAAGTATCAAATTAAAAGAAGAACTTCTCACAATGCCCCTGGTAAGAAATAATACATGATTCTTGTTCCCTTGAAATTTTCTTGAAATGCCTCCTCGCTCACACTGCAGAAACCTCATCTGGTTTATAATCCTCATCTCCTTCTCCTCTTAGCCAAGAATTAAAAAAACAAACAAGTAAAGTATGGGAAGAAAGGAATACAGCACCAAAAAGTTTTTCCTAAAAGTTTGATTTTAGACATTGGCAAAACGGTCTTCTGAAGTATGTCCTGAACACTGGCAATGGACTCTAGACAAGAGAAGACACTGGCTTCTCGTTTCATCTAATGGCACTCATAAAAGTGGCTCATGGTGCCAGAGAGCCCGACTATCCCTCCCTGGCCACTTCCAATCTGGCTAATTCCTGTATTTTTCTGCATAATCATAACTTCTTCAGGGAGGATGTTTGTGATCTTCTAATCCTCCTGAGTAAATTGGTTCAAAACACACGGCATCTTTCCCCTTTATCAAAGCTCACCACATTGATTTCAGGTAGCTCTATATTTCACTGCCATAGCCCCCGCATGCATATATGGTACTCAGTGCACACACAAGGCACTCAAAAATAGCTGTTAACAAAATAAATGAACAATCACAACACAGACTGAAAGGCGAAAATTCTCAGAATCCAGAAAATTAGAGTTATTTGTTTGCTCTCATATGCCTGTGCAAAGGGTAAGGAAAATGAGCAGAAATGACATATTTCTAAGTCGGCATATAGACCTCTTTATTGCCTTGTGAGAGTCTTCAAGGTCCAGAATGTTCTATGAAAAGTAAACAGAAAACTACATAGGGAAAGTGTTGCTTCTAATTGACACATTCTTTTTATTTTAATAATTTTTTTTAAAGTTTATTAATTTGGGGGATGCCCAGGTGGATCAGTTTGTTAAGCGTCTGACTTCAGCTCAGGTCATGATCTCACCAGTAGAGGGTTCAAGCCCTGCGTTGGGCTCTGGTCTGACAGCTCAGAGCCTGGAGCCTGCTTTGGATTCTGTGTCTCTCTCTCTCTCTTTCTGCCCCTCCTCCGCTCATGCTCTATATCACCCTGTCTCTCAAAAACAAATTTTGAAAAAATTAAGAAAAATAAAGTTTATTTATTTTTGGGAGAGGGAGGGAGTACGCAAGTGAGTGGAGGAGGAGCAGAGAGAGAGGGAGAGAGACAATCCCAATTGGGCTCCATGCTGTCAGTGCAGAGCCCCACGAGGGGCTCAATCTCACAAACTGTGAGATCATGACCTGAGCTGAAATCAAGAGTTGGACACTTAACCAACTGAGCCATGCAGGTGCCCTGACAGACACATTCTTATACAAGCTCCAACTCATTGGATTAAATCATATTTCACAAATTCAAAACAAAAGACAAAATTGGAGCAAAAAGACAACAGAGTATAAGAGAAAGTGGAGGTACACGTGCCAAAAGGTTATTCAAATTTCAACAAAGCATAAAGGCAAAATTCCTCCAAATGTCTTTAAAAATTTCACAAAATACTAAAATCAAAGTAAGTCCAAGTTAGATGCCTGATTTTATTAATATGTCAATCACATTTGGCAATTATTTTTATTTGTGTTTTCAAAAGTGCTACATGCATGTCCTGCTATAAGACTGGTGGATTTATTTTCATTGGTTCCTGAATTATAGCGCTCATTTTGAACACTTCAAATGACCAATGATCTCAAAAGCAGCTCATTACAAAACTGATCAAACCAAATATAACACTGTGTACTGTTCCACAAATTTAGGCATTTTATATTCTCCTTGAAAGAGGAGTAGATGTGAACACTATAAGGTGACTCTCCTCAAGGCATCCATAACATATAATTAGTATAAACATTGTATTTTGAAAAGCTGAAGCCTGGGTGAAATGTATTCAGAGAACATTTATGGTAAAGCTTGATGATATGGAACCCAAGTTTTGAATTCAGATTTTCCTGGGTTTAAATTCTAATTTTCCATCTGGTCTTCAGTCACCCATTTAATTGCTATTTAATTACTCTGACATGGTTTTTGAAGGTATTCAATAAAGACAATAATAATATCTCCATATTGTTTTTGTTTGACTTAGAAATAATGTACACCATGCACCTGACACATAAATAGTGCACATAGCAAATAGTAGGTTTAATTTTATTGTGTAGGATGATAAGAAATCACCTCTTGTCAGCAAGACAATAGGCTCCTTCTTAGCATGGCACCTAGTTCATTTCAGCATTATAGTTGAAACCACCAATGGTTACAAATGCCCAAGTAAAAAGCAACACATTTGGCAGGTGTAGAATAAAGAAACAGCTCTTGTCTGCTACGAGTTAGATTTGTCATAAATCCTGCTGACAGCTTTGGTGAGAAGGCTTCAAAAGGCAAATATTTTCAAAACTAAGAAATGCATTGAAGGCTCAAAGGAGAAAAGGACACTATTGCCAGCAAAAATGCCTGCAAGAAAGCTTCGTTTTCACTTGACCTCCTGCCAATTGCAAAACCACTGGTTTCTTCCACTGACTTGCAAACATGAATAGAGGAAACAAAACTGATGCATGAGTCGAAAGCCAGATTTCTTTGAGTCTGTGATGACAGGAGTTCAAGGATTCAAGGATAAGGATTGCTCCTACAAGTGATCGGATTTCTTGAACTTAATTTCACAGTCTATCCGCTGCCTGAGAAACATTATTTTCTTCAGCATGGTTAAGTTAAAAGCAAGGTTTCACAGATATAAATAAAAAGAAAGGATAATGTCTTCTCTCAAGGGACTATTAATCCCTGGAGACACCAGCCAACTTCTTATAGCTTCTTGTACCTCTGGTGTTTTCTGAGACGTTGGTTAAATAAGGCATACTTTTGATAGCTTTAGCTTGTCCACATGGAAAAAGAGGTCTAACCATATCTTAAAGGTGCAAATGAAGGACTTTGCACCAGTGGATAAATGTAACCATAAAATCAATAATATCAGTGATGGTATTCTTAGCTATATTAGCATGACTTTAACATATGCCTCTTGGATAATTTGAAAAACAGACCTCTTTGGCTAATAGACACAAGAGCAAAGCAATTATACAATTTCTGGAAGATATTAACCTTCTGTGGAAGATTTGTGGACTGTGAAATATAAGAACACCAGTGGTAGAGATTTTGATGTATTTATATATTAATTCATTTTTATGTATTTATGTCTTGCCTTGTTCCCAAAAGGATTTAAGACTTCTAAAAACAACATCATATGATATTGAAAAAATTAAAACTTCAGATATTCAGAGCAAGTGCAAGTAAGAAAGCTAAGATAGATTTGAGATTAGTACAAAACCGCTAGCCATGCATTTTTGTATATGTGTTGTTTTTGTCTGATTCAGAACTAATTTCCGGTGGGTAACCAGATGGCTAAAAATCTAAGGGCCAACAGAGATTTTACTTTCCGAAGACCCAGAAGAAAGAAATCAGTCACTAAACACCTCATCTTATCTCCCTACCATGTTATAATGGCTGCTATCGTGGTCTGTTGGGTTTTTTGTTTGTTTTGTTTTGTTTTGTTTTGAGGTTACTACATTTGACAGCCTGTACATCCCACAGCTTGATAACTGGTGGGACTTCAGGAGAGGGAAAAGGTACTCTGCAGATAATGGAAGTTCAACTTCTGTCTCTGTCAAGCTCTTCATCCTTCATGTGGTCATCACAGAAGTGGCTTCCAGAAAGGCATCAAAAACTTCTTGAGGCAAAGAGGGGGTTGCCTGGGTGGCTCAGTCGTTGAGCATCTGATTTTGGCCCAGGTCATAATCTCACAATCGTGGGTTCAAGCCCCATATCGGGTGCTAACAGCTCAGAGCCTGGGGCCTGCTTTGGTTTCTGTTTCTGTGTCTCCCTCTCTCTCTGCCCCTCCCTTGCTCACACTCTGTCTCTGTCTTTCAAAAACAAATTTTTAATTAAAAAATGTTAAAAAAATTTTTAAAAAACCTCTTGAGGCAAAGTCAAACCAGAAGAAAATAACCTCAGAAATAATGTAAATAACTTCTATTGTAGATATGGTCATTTGACCATATAGAGAGATTTCCAAGGTCACGGCCATCTGTAACTTTTCTTTACCTCTCATTCCCGCCCAGGGATTTTCTATATCAGGAATGAAAAATAGATTTTCTTATATTGGGTTAAAACTTGGATCAACTGCCAATTAGTAGTAGATACCTAAAACTTTATGTTGAGAACAATTCTCTTCACTGATATCTGGGCCCAATAGGAATGAGTGATGTTATTAATTAATGATTTTGACCAAGAGAGTGGGAAGAATAGTGACAAATGTATTTAGTATGTCTGGTTTCAAGTGCTTTCTGATCCTTTGATTCTGATTATACTCCAGAGTTGTAGGGAATTAACTGTTTGGTATCTATACTCCTTTTCTAAGTCCCTATTAGGAAAGCTAATCAAGAGTGGAGAATGTTTTCCCCTCTACACAACTTGGAAAGATTTATGATCCTCCTTCCATCCTGTGATTGCCTCCATGTGTTTTTGTTGTGGTCAAAAGTGTAGTAAGATGCACAAGAATGTGTATTCCATATACTGAAAAATTTCCTAATTCAAAGGGAATTGATTTAGAATGCAGATGAAGAGGGAAAAAAAAAAAGATTCCAAAGGCCGATGTATCCAGGGCTATGTCTTTTCTTTCATTACGTTGAAGATCCTTCTATCATATTAATTTACCCTTGAGCCAGAAATATGAAATTCTGACAATCTTCTGCTTTCAGTATGTAAGTGATTTCCAATTTTAGATTCTTCCTATTATGGATGGTAGGATAATTTCAGGTCCAACATAAGTCATGTTTGTCTTCTAAGATTCTGAAGGTATTACTCAATCCTTTAGGAATATGAAAAGTACTGTGGGTATTGTCATGATTAGAAGGGTAAACACAGATGTGTGTTTCCAGTGAATTTTTGAACATGCATAGTGTGAGAATATCATCAATGGAATTCCAAGAACTTTAAATGCTGTGGGAAACTGGCTTCCAAAAAGTTCTACAACATCTGACATGCAACTGTCCTTGAACTAATCATTTCATTAAGAATCAAAGTGTTCATAAGGCTAGTTGGTTGTTGGAAAGTATTTGTGGAAGAAAATTTAAACTATAGTGAAATTGTGATTTTAGATTGAAATTCTTAGTTGAAGATAACCATAATAGAATCCTAATAATTACTGCTAATCTTTATGTATAGATGTGGGATGTATTATCCCATTACTAGAATCATCCATGATGCTGTTGTAAAGGATCAAACTTGCTCGGAGAGCTAAGGCATCCCCAAATCTGTAGGTGATTTTCTTTTACTGATATTGGATGTATTTACATTTTAATTATGAGAATGGAAATCTGTTTGGTAGGATGTGAACAGGTGTCTCTGAAGAGATATCACAGTGGGAAATGTTCATGGAATTTCCATACTTGGTTTCAACCCAATAGTACATATTTCATAACATTTCAGCTAAATTAGCACATCCATTTTTGTGTTATATGGGGGTGGGAAAAAACTAACCTTTTCTAGCTCTTGAAAATTAATCAGACATTTTTAGCTTTCGTTTTTGAAATGAAAAATGTTGCAAATTTGAACTTCCACCTTGGCAGAATTAAAACGCTTATTCAAGCATGAAGAAAATCAATGCCAAATTAGGAAAAAAGGAAATGAGAAAGACTCAATTTTGAAGGTTTGAAATGTAAACCTGTGCACACAAATCCCATCTTTAAAATGTAATCCCCAGTCTCTAGGGTGGCATGGGCTATGAATCAGGGAGTGTAGCAGAGCATGGCTGACAAAAGACTCACAGGAAGGGCCCCTGCACATTTGCTGTGCTTCTGGGGAATCTCAGAATCATCACTGATATCTCTACGGTGGGCACCTAGAAGCTTGACTCTGATGTTCAGGCCTCACATTCCTTCCAGTGAAATTCTCAGGGCAGACTTGGAGTCTGGAGCTGAGGTGTACAGCTCAGGTTGCTGGGAGACTGCCAAAACAATTTTTAGTTTTTCTTGGACACACAGCTAGACTACATTTCCCAGCCTCTACAGGAGTTAGGTGTGGCCATGTGGATGAGTTCCAGCCAAGGGGATATAGTACTTTCAGGCCTGATCCATTGAGAAGGAAATCCTTCTTTTCTCTTCTTTCACAGCTTGGTGCTAAAAACTTTGTGGCCTTAGAAGCTATTTGTTGAAGTCGGAGCCACAGAATAAAAGGAACCTGGGCCAGGAATTAGTACTTGGAGAAAATCTACTTGACCAGGAATACATGCTAGGCTGTTATATGAATAAGAAGTGAACTTCTATTGTGTGAATCCATTGAGATTT
Source organism: Cryptoprocta ferox (assembly GCA_028646485.1). Classification (NCBI taxonomy): domain Eukaryota; kingdom Metazoa; phylum Chordata; class Mammalia; order Carnivora; family Eupleridae; genus Cryptoprocta; species Cryptoprocta ferox. The sequence goes on along the minus strand of CM053577.1, from coordinate 133,091,687 downwards.
TCAATTTGTTAGTTTCAGCTGCTACCATCACCTTAAATGGTATAGACAATTATAATCTCCAGAAATCCCTATAAAACTTCTCAAAATAAACATGCAACTTAAGTAACATGATGCACTTGCTAGATAAAGCCAGTTTTCAAACAAGTACTCTTAACCCCCACATCCCTTCTATATAGAAGGTCTCCCACCTCCCATATGCTTTCACTAAGGGCTACGGAGTGAAGAAAATTTCAGATACAAAGGTATCATGTACACAGATTCCCTTGTGAGTAGGGTCTCCAATTAAATTCTAGGTTCTGCTTTTATTTTTCTAAAAAACAAAAAAACACCTCAACAATGAGCACAACCTTAGGAAAGGTTAACCACCTTAAGGCCTAAGAAAGTCAAGATGTTTTCTCTAAATCAAAATCCTGGATATTTTGTTTGCTACTTGCTTCTTTTCCTTTTTTGCATGGCATGAAGATGGAAAATCTTCATGTCAGGCTAAAAGTGTGGCTGAAACATGAAATTCATGGAAGTAGGAAGAGCAATAATTTATGCCCTAAATTTAAACGGTAAGTCTGTAAGCCTAGGCGGGCAGAATCAAAGAGGCCAAAGCCCCGGTCAGTCATCTGGCATCATCACATGTTCAGCACAAAGTAAACAAGAGATTTGGAAGAGTCACTGATTTTTTTTTTAACTTTTGGGAAAATTGTACTGGTACATAACATTAAACATTAATTGAGACCACTTATTTCACAAACACATTATAATTGGATAACGACACAGTAGTTGCTGCCACTATTTCAAAACTTTCTGAAATAGCTAGCATAAGACGGTTGTCCAAAACATCCTTTACATTTTTTACTGTCAGAGAGATTCTGCTCAGACATGTAGAAACTATCTCTCCAGAGATACGACAACGGAGTAATTTGGCTAAAAGATTTCCTATTAAGGTTTTAGTGTTTCCTAGTGTGTTCCAAACAAGTATATGGGGATGTAATAATTGATATTAATGGGTGGGATTACCCCCAAAGAGCGGAGTTTTTGAGGTTGATCCTCAAGGATAGGATGTGCATAAATTAGTGAGGGGTCCAGAGCCAGAGTTCTGACCAGAGAGAGATGAGAACAGGGAGGAATCACTAGTGGAAATTTACATGCCTAGAATCTTCCATTTAGGTCAGAGTGTAATTTACCTCAAGAAGGCAGCATCCAGGTACTATGTTTTTTGTGCCATTTTCAGCAGATTTTTTAGTTCATAACTTTCCTCTGGCCCTGGTTGTAAGATATTTATGCCTGACTGTGCTCATTGTTTTTTGTGAACTTATAAAAATTGCTTTTTTATTAGTCTATAAAAGCCATGTTTGGAGACAGCCTAAAATAAAAATTAACGCAACTTATCACCCTACAGCACAGAACAAATGCCTGTTTCAGTCTCTTATTTAAGCACCGCAGATGCATTGAAACCTAATAAAAATTGTTCCCTGGCCCATCAACCCCAACCAGGGAGCAAGAAGCTGAAATCTATGAAGTGCCCACAACCCAAAGGGAAGTCTTTTGAGAGCTGCATTGTTAAAACTCAGAGCTGGTATGTTATGACTGGAGGCATCAAGTATGGGACTTTGTGGAGAAGCATATGTTTATCACTTAATAAACTCTTCCTCTTCCATCACCTTGACTTTTTTTTTTTATTAGTCCTTTCAATTGTGATATGCCTTACTCTGGCTTTGAAATCCAGTTTACTGAGCAAAAACAGGGGGTTGCATTCTCTCTGGTCCTTAAATAATAACTGCAAGTAGTATGACATTGGGGAATTTGCTGGCTCAAAGCATGTTCAACCGCCACATCCCCATGTCCAAGAGGCCATTCCAAGTGTGACAGGACATCGTCAAATGGGCCAATTTGACAAACCATAGTGGCAACAACAACAACCATTATCATTACTACATTATTACAAGAATAAAAGAAACACACAGCTCACAGCCCTGCAGATGTGACTGTTTCCCAGGAGATATCTTGGGCCCCCTGTTCACTTCTGAATGGCGTCCAGGGATGCGATGCAGCTTGCCAGTGCTTCTACAGGTCACTGGCACACAGAAAGCTGCAGGATGAGAGGGAGAGAGCAAGATACAAGCGTTTTCCCTGAGCTTTCCTACCTAGTCGTCTCATGAGAGAGAGAGAGGGCAACAGCCTTTATCATGTTCATGCTCCCTCCAGCCTTCCCATCTCCCTCAGCTTCCAGCCCCACATCTGGGGCAGGGATCTTAATGAGAACATCAAGCCACTGTCTTCATCAAAAGCAGTCCCATAGGGGCACAGAGGGAACTGATTGGGAAATATCACCCCCAACGGTTTTCCCTTGAGGTGCTTTTCAGAAATATTCATAAGGACAAATCCATCTTTAAGTGAGGATTTTTATTCCTAGACCCCATTCTTTTCCAGCTGGCTCTCCAATCACTTATTTGAACTGGGAGGATCAAAAGCTGTGTCTGGTTAATCTTTAGGAAGAGCTGGCCTTCCCAAATATGATAAGAGGCCAGTTAAAGTGGTTCGGGTGTTAAAGCAACCATAGTGGAAGAATTCTAGCTAATAGATACCATCTGTACCCCCAGAGTGAGCATGTTGCATCCAGCTCTCAGCCCCATCATCTCTGAGCTATTGGTCTTGTGGTTCATCCCTGAAACCATGCCTGGGGTTCCCAGGACACAGACCAATTGGTTGTACAATAAAGACGTTATGAGAAAATTTTTTCTCTCTTTTCCTAAGGGCCTGAAATCAGCAAGCCAAAAAGCTTTTTATCCTAATATAGAAAAGAATTAGGCAGCAGATGCTTCTTCACAGCAGCCTGCATGCTGAGGAGAGGGGAAAAAATGGCACAGTCTTCCTCTGGCAAGAGTTAGGGCTGAATCATCATGGGAGTGTTTGTGGTAAAATCACATTTTTCTTTTAGATAGTGGAACGATTATCACTGGGCTATGGACAGCTAGTCCAGAGTGATGTTGGTGAGATCTACTCTTTTTCACTGCATAAAGAGTGTGTCTTTGGTTCCAAGGGAACAAAACATCTAAGAATATGATCGTGGGAGGAGAGCGGATAGAAGGAGACCCTGGAAAAAAGTTGGCCAAGATCAAGACGTGAGGGGAGCCAACAAAGTAATGAAGAGGGTTTGTCTTGTTTTTGAACTAAGGGTGGGGATTGGGTCGTATCTTTATAATCATGTGAAAGCAAAAGGTCACCCAAACAAACCATTTTCCCAGAGGCCCCCATGAGACAAACTACAAAATCAATTCTGTGTCATCTGACCAAGACCACCAGCAGGGACTGGAATAATTTCTTAGGCTTGATGAGTGAAAGTACAATTTTATATATATTACCTCATTACCCAGAGGCTTATTCAGATCGGGAAGGGAAAGGAGGAAAGAAAAAGGAGGCCTTTGCAAGGAAGATCCCTCAACATTGGACTTTACTATTTTACTGCTTTAGGTCCTCACTTTTGCCTGACAATTGCAACAGATGTCTTAGCTTGACCCTTACTTATTCCTCTCTTCTTTCAATTCATCAATTTTTCCAACTGACCCCTGTTTGATCTTTCTAAAAGATTACAGTGTCTCCCATAATACATTCCCATTGCTAGCTCCCCACTAACTACCAGATGTCCATCTTCTTCAGCCTGGATATCTATCAAATAGGTTCTCTGACTCCTCCAATATTACCTCCCACTGGGGCTGTAAACAGTCCCTCTGATCCAAGGTGACTTTCTTCTCACTCTTCCCGGGAGATGTCCCCTTCATTTCTACACATCCAATAACTCGATTATCTTGTTCCCAACAACACCAGGCACCACCTTCTTTATACATCTATCTAGAAGTTTATTTTCCAAGCCTCTCATTCAAGATCATCTTCAATGCTTCTCCAGTTATAGACCCACCATGTGTCTCTGAATGCCTACAGTAGCCAATGTTTATACTTTGGTGGTGTTAGCACTTTAGTCGGGCTTATTTGGATTCTTGCAACATTATTGGATATTTGTATAGCATGTCTTCTCCATGGAGAGTAAAAGCTCCTCTGTGACAGGATTGTGCCATAGACATTTTTATATTCCACATAATCTCTCAAACAGTTTATATAAATATTCAAAATAGTTTTTCTACAAATCCCTTCAGCATGTGGCCTTTAAACTTCATCTGCAGGCTTTGGGAATGGATAAATAAGTCCAAATGATGCAAACCACTGGAATAGGGGCCCATTACCTTTATGCCTCTATTCCTTTTTTCTCCACTCATTCAAGAGATCATGGGAACTTTGAGCTAGCCAGGGCACTAGATGACATCCAGCCAAACACTCTTATTGTAGAGATGAGTCTGTGGCTGGTGTAAGAGGTTATACAACTTTATCAAAGTCACGTAACTATTAGCGACTAGAATGGAGGCTGAGAAATTACATCTCCAGGCTCACAGCTCTGTTTGCTGTACTTCTTTTCATCCTAGCCTTCCCATAGCTGCTGAGCCAGTAAACATTATTAATTTGATTTCAGAAAAAAAAAAAAAACTAAAGAAACTCAAACAGAGGGGGAGGGAAAATAAAATACAAGATTTGTCTGAACAGGCCTTCAGCTTTTCAATGACGTCTTCAATGCTTCAGGAGCCTGGAACATGTGTCAGTTCCTACTGTATTTATTTGCACTTTGGTTCTGTTTTGATCTTTTCTTCTTGATATTTCAAGAAGTTGCTTTGGATCTAATTAGCCACTTTGCTTGTATCACTAATTATACTCTGTTGTCAAAAAAGAGCCACATTCTGTGCTCCGTGTGGTTGGGTTACTGCTCCATTGTTTTGTATCCTGTCTGATCTGAGATAGAGCAAATGCCAGAATGCAAGGCCTATGGAAGATACTACCCAAAGGTGGTTCCTTTGAAAATGGTGACATAGTCAAAAGTAGACAAATGCTTATAGTGTAAGAAGAAAAGTGGACATTGGATACATTTCAGAAATGTTTGAAAGGCACTACTTTTTAATGCTTTGGACACTAAGAGGCATTTCTAGGAGGAATAAAATTATAATATCAAAATAGCTTTAGATGAAAGAGTTCTAGAGTGAGATTCAAAAGTCCTGAAATCCAGCTCTTTAGGAAGGCATTGGTCATTAATTTCCTTGAGTGTCACCTTCCCTGAAAGATGAGAATTATCCCATTCTGTTCAACTCATGGATTTGCTTCTAATGTTAGAAGCATACATAAAAGTGTGTGGAAATTGTATTTACGTATTAAATTTACTTTTTCTGGGCTTAAAGAAGATGGTTCCTTGGGCTAGAGTTTATTTTACTGGTCGTGCTATACAGATTTTCCATGTGCACTACCCAAGGAAGAAAAGAGTAATAAGATTTCTATTGTTTAAATGTGGGACTTACCAGTCAAGGTTACAAGACAAATGGACTCGACTATCTAGTGCACAACTTTTTAATCTTTATGATTCTCTGCTGTCTTCTCTCCATTTCTCCCCACTCTCCATAGACCATCACCTTAGTCTGATCACTGTGAATCAGAGTACTGTTTTTTCCCTGTTCTTTCCCTGTACCCAGTTAGCTCCACAACTGACAACAACCACTCAGGAGAGATATGGCACCTCACAACACACAAACTATGCATGAATCGGACAGCCTCTATTAGAGGTGGACGTGCACAAGATAATGGTAGAGCAGTAGACAAATAACTAGCAGTTGGGCTCGTTTGCACTGAAGGAGTTTTGTATGGTGGGGAAGTATGGAGCCCACTTTCTGTACCTTCATCATAGCCATTGATTCAGTCCACTTACGCCTTTATTTGAGTTGTGCTGAGATTGCCACATACAGTCTCATGGTGAGAGCGATTCTCAAAAGTCCTCACTTCCTTTCTTATTATTGCCTTTAGGATCACTATGGGGCAAATATAATTAGTGTCTCTGCAGTGCTGGTTTCTCTTTTCATATGTACAAGAGTAATCCTGTTATTAAAATAGTTCTGTGTACTCTAAGTAGGTCTCACTTTCCACTTTCAATTAAGATAGAGTGTTTTATAGTAGACTCAGTAGTTCAGTGATAAGATATGGGCAAAATGGGTCAGATGAAAGAAATCATCATAAAATTTAAATTTAAACATAATAAATGCTATTTGCAACAGCTCAAAGTTTGGCGAATACCTAGGACAGATGTTCAAGAACTTCACAGTAAAAACTAGAAACACCATCGAAGGAAATGAGAGATTATGTAAAAAGGTAAAAGCATACTCCATGTTCACAGAAAGTTTTGTTTTGGCTGTTGTGTTGTTGTGGTGGGGTCATCAAGTTTATTCAAAAACATATATGTAAATGCTGTCTTAGAAAAAAAAGAGGATTCTCACTACCAGATACCAAGACTTATTCTAAAGCTTAGAAATTTAAGTCTAAAATTAAGACAGTGCAGTGTTGGCTTAATGATAGACAAATTGACCAATGGAATAAAATAGAGAATCCAAAAATAGACCCACAAATACACAGTCTGATAACACTATCACAAGGGTGTCTCCATAATGTAGTGAGTGAAAGGATTGTATTTTCAATGAATGGTGTTGGGTGAGGTGTATATTTATAGAGGGAAAATCAATATAATTAATAATTCAAGGTGGCTTATAGACCTAAATTAAAAAAGTAAGAACCCGAGGGTCCCTAGGAGGTAACAGAATGTTTCCATGCAATTTACATAGGAAGTGATTTCTTAAATAGGACTCAAAAAGGAATATTTTGGTAAAATGGAAAAAATTAAAATTAAAACACGTGTTCACTCAAAGACACCATTAGGAGAGTGACAAGGCAATCCAGAGAGGTGGAATCCACTGACAATGCATATATATTGCGGAAGACTTCTATTGGAAATACATAAAGTGCTCCTGCATGTTAATAATGAAAAGACATGTCAGTAGGAAAAGGAGCTCAGGATTTTAACAAGAACTTCCAAATAACACATCCAAATGGCCTATAGACATATGAAAAGTGTCCACCTTCATTAGTTGTCAAGGAAATGCTAAGGAAAACTAAAATATGAACATCCTACGCACCCATCAAATTGGCTAAAATAACAAAGACTGACAGTACCACAGGATCGTGGGTACGGAGGGCAACTGGAACACTTCTGATGGGTGTATGAATTGATAAAGCTGCTTGGAGAAATGGCTCGGCAGTATCTACTGGTGTGTACGACATGCACGCTTAATGACCATAGGCATGTGCTCAACACAAATGCTCATGGACGTGAGAAAACAAGGTTGGTTATGGCACTGTTTATGAAAGCCAGATATTAATGGCCATTTTATATAGTGTAGATATAGAATGAACCTTTGCAAACACACTGTAGAGCAAAAAGATCAACATAAAAAGAAGACAGTGCTGTATAGTTCTGTGTCTATCACTTTGAAACACTGGCTAAACAAAACCATGGTGAGAGAAGGCATGAGAGTGATAACTTTGGAGAAGATGGCACAGGGGGCTTCTTGGGTGCTGGTGAATGTTCTGTTTCTTGATCTGGTTGATGGGCAAGGGGCTGGGTTCCTTTTGTGCAAATTCCCCAAACTGAGCTGTTAACTTTCTTTTTTCACTTTTCTGTATGTATATTGCACTTCAGGAAACATTTTTATTTTATTTTAAATGTTCATTTATTTTGAGAGATAGTGCACCTGAGGGAGAGGCAGAAGAGAGAGGAGGAGAGAGAATCCCAACCAGGCTTCATGCTGTCAATTCAGAGCCTGACGCGGGGCTCAAATTCACAAACCTTGAGATCATTTTTTTATGAAAGAGAGAGAGAGAGAGAGAACAAGCCAGGGAGAGGGGTACATGGAGAGAAAGAGAATCTTGGGCGACTCCATTCCCAGCGTGCCCTACACGGGGCTTGACCCTACGACCCTGTGATTATGACCTGAGCAGAAATCAAGAGTTGATGCCCAACCACCTGAGCCACCCAGGTGCCCCAGTAAAACATTTTTTGGAAACACACTTGAATCTCCTATTCCCTTAATTCTATTCAGTCCAAATCATTTCATTCGGTTAGTGTTGCTCCTGAAAATTGGTGTGCAAGATCTGTGCAGTATATAGAACTTTGCCTTCAATAATCAGGAAATTTCAACTTTAAAGGTTTTGTGTTATTGTCTTTTAAAAAAAACAACACACACAGAATCAAGCTGTCAAGGACCCAGCTTGTCTACCAGAGATAGGGAGATTCAGATCAAGAAGAGAATTTTAATATGGTCATGCATTATCTATAACCTGTAGGATGAATAAAGATAAGAATTAGAGTGAACTTAACTGAAAATAGCCTTGTGATTAAAAAAAAGTCACTTTATTTCAATGACACTCACTTCCACTGTGATTTTTATCTTTAGCTTATTTAGTTCCTAGGCCCAAACCAAGATGGCTTGGTTTTTCCTTTCTTTTCATTCTTTTTTTTTCTTTTCGATTTCTTCACTTCTGCAAGGTCAGTATAACCTATGGAAATGGAACTGCCCTTATAGTTGCTCTTCCAGTGTCACTGAAGACACAGTTGAGAAGGAAAGCAGGTGTGAAGCTAACAGTATGTCGTCTGAACTACTTTTTCTGAACTTGAATTTCAAAACATTGTTTAAAGTGACTCTGATGTTATTTTGATTTACTAGTCTTACAAACAGCTCCCTCTCACTTAGCACGGACTTGCAAGCTAGCCACATAAATTAAACAAAGCAGAGTCTCAAGGGAGGATTGATAAGGGAGAGAGAAGAAGACGCAGATACCCTCTAGCTGGCAAGCGAAAGTGCAAGTTTTTACATAAAAGTTTTAATTTGTGGTCATTGCCAGATTTAAAGGGCTTGTCCTTCCTTTCCAAGTGATACTCTCCTCAGTTTACATACTAGGCAAGGTTCAATTCATTCAGAAGCATTGCCTGCAATAATAATTTGATTCCTCCTGCCTTCCCTGCTTGTTCCTCTTGTCTTGTTGATCATCAAAATATACACATAGAACCACTTTGACACATAACTTAAAAAGAAGAATAGGCATCCAATCACGTGGGGGTACGTTTTAGTGTTATCTTGAGATTTCTAGTAAGGAAATATAGATCTGAGCAAGTAGGAGACGAGGAAAAATAGCATACTCAGGATAATCCTAAGGAAATAGAATGATGACATCTTGTAACTAGGATTCTTTGAAGAGGTGATAAGGGTGGAGGTTGAATGAATGGGTTACCACTGTTCATTTAACTTAAGGATATTTTTTCTAGGGTAATTTAATGTGAGCCTGTAGAAACTTCAATATCCTGGAGATGGGGGTAGATATTAACCAGACCATGTTCAATGTACTGTGATCAAACTGCTCACTGCAGGTGAATTTGCAACTACAGTCCTCTAATTTAGCAAGTAATAAACTGGAGTGGTCTGAGGAGGACAAAGATGATACTTAGTGAAAGACATGTCACAGAAGGTCCATGAGACAATGTAAATTTAATTTCTAAAAAGATTTCATGGCTATAATTGCATGTTGTTAATGCAGTGAACAGCCTCAATAGAAAACTCACTCCACCAACCTAGCCTTGCTTAATGACAAACCAGTTTCCACTACCTCTCAAGGGATAATAGCAGACTTGTTGGATCTGCTGACTTTCTGGACAAACGTCTACCTTCTCTGAACTTGTCCCATACTCGTCATCATAACAGTCTTATCTATTTGCAGTCTTATCAGACAAACTCAGCATGCTGACTTGTTGCAATGCATGTTACCGTACGGTCTAAGACCAATAACTGCCCCTCCCTCAACCCTCACTGTGACAGTGTTCGATCACATGGCACAGTGACCATGAAGGCATGAAGAAAGGCTCAGGTGCGTTAAACTATTACTAGGAAACACAGCTTCACTGCACATGGAATGGTTATATCAACACTTAAACCATATTCTGTTTAGGTGGAGATGTGTTTAGGTGCACATTAGGCAGCCCTAGTCCCTTTGTGATGTGCTTCTTTGTGTGAGTACTTTTGCCTGAGAACTTTAACCAAGATCAATGGGCATTCATTGTTCTCCACTCAATTAAATAAAAAGAATTTGGAAAATAATGTGCTGTTACATCTTGTGTCTGCCATGTAAAACTAAATGTTTTTTAATGTTTATTTATTTTTGAGAGAGAGACAGAGAGACAGAGTGTGAGAAGGGAAGGGGCAGAGAGAGAGGGAGACCCAGAATCCGAAGCAGGCTCCAGGCTGTGGGCTGTCAGCACAGAACCCGATGCAGGGCTCGAACTCACAAACTGCAAGCTCATGACCTGAGGCGAAGTCAGACGCTCAACAAACTGCACCACCTAGGCACCCCTGCCAGGTAAAATGTGAATCAAGTATATGACTTTATGAATCTATATTTATAAATAATCAATGCTATTGACAAACAGAGAATTTAGAAGTAACTTTCATCTTTATGTCTTTGTAAATTAGGTGTCACTGTCTCTAGATATTACTGAGGAGTTAGACAAAAAAAGTTATTCCACTGGGTGGAAAATGAAGAGTCTCTGGCCCCAGGTTTCTAGTACTGCAATTGGCTTAGTACACTTGGAAGCGAAATCATATATTCTGTAAAACTCACATTTGCATCTCATAATCTGTCCATTAGTAAGTAGTTTCCAAGCAAAACAAAATTCAGTTTAATTTTTAATCTATGTTTGCAAATGGCAAAGCAATAAGAGTGTGAGCTGGTGCATCAGAGCAGGAAAGCAAAGGTTTGGACGGATGTAAAGAATCCAAAGATGGAAAAGAGAAATGTGGTTTATGTCGCATTAGGATTATGAGACTGAAATCCAAAGAAGTCCAATCACTTGTCCAAGTTCACATGGCTAATGTTGTCCCCCTGAGTCATGGTTTCCATTTCTTCAATTTCAGTTACCCATGGTCAGCCAGTCTGAAAACTTTAAGTGGAAAATTCCAGAAATGAACAATTTATAAATTTTAAATTGTGCATTCTGAGTAGTGTGCTACCTCGCACTGTCCAGCTGCACCCTGACTGGGACATGAGTCATCCCTTTGTCCAGCATCTCCACGCTGTGACCATTGCCACCTCTTTGTGACTTAGTGGCCTGCTGGGTTATCAGATCAACTGTCACCATATCACAATGTATATGTTCAAATAATCCTTGTGTTACTTAATAATGACCCCAAAGAATAAGAGTAGTGACACTGGCAATTCAGATATGCTTCCTATGTTCTCAATAAGGAAAAAAAATTATGCTGAAGTTGCTAAGATCTATGGGAACTTTCGTTACAGTGTATTGTTATAACTGCTTGTTGTCAATCTCTTACTGTGCCTAAGGTATAAACTTTATCATAAGCATGTATGCATAGAAAAAACATAGTATACACAGGGTTGGGTACTATCTGCAATTTCAGGCATCCACTGGGGGTCTTATAACGTATTCCCTGTGGATAAAGGGGACCACTCTAGATAGGGCCAATAATAAAAGAGAAGTCTCTTAATTTTCAGTCTATTTCTTACACCATGACACCATGTTTCCTTTAGAATATTAAGATTTTTGTAACAATAGCTTAACGCATCTTAATAACATATTATGGAATTTCTTCATGGTGATTGTTAGGAAAATACATTCATGTGAGAAAGTAACACTTTTACTGCAGTTGTTCTGGACTCCAGCCGAAAGTAACAGTCTCCATACTCCTTCGCAGCTCAAATTCAGAATGTGTTACAATCCCTTGGAGACCGTTTTACTGTGAGGCCTTAAAGACAGTCAGTAATGAGTCCAGAAATAAACTTGGTAACCAAAATATGGCACATCGAACCCCCACATAATGGGAGGCTAAGGGTCCTCTGACAAGTACGGAGTCTGCAATGTCTGGCTCTGTAAGCTTTAGCGTGATGCAATCCAGGGCAACATCTGAAGCCCTCTTGAATTTTAAATAGATCCCAGTTGTGGAGAATCCTTTTCAAGTTTCTGACAATTTTTTAAGATATGTTATCCACATCACCATGTGATTGGGGTAGAGCACATTTCAGCTAAATTTCAATAAGAAATACAAAGCTAAATGAGGCCGTGCCTCTTATTCAATTACAAATCCCAGCGTGACATATTTTACTCATAATTACCAGGTAGTCATCTACCCAAATGGCCTGGAGCCATGCATTTATTTACTTTAAGAACCAGCTATACCTTGTGATACAGAAGAGAAGAAGTGATGCAGGTCAGTGTGGAAGAGAGGTGGATGGGCCAAGATGGTACTCTTTCTCACACATCCATTCATCCAGTTAATATTTAGGAAGTCAATGTGATTTTCTTGCAAGGAACTCACAGCCTCATGGCAGAAACAGATAACCAAAGAATCAAAGAAACAGATAATTATTTACAGGTAAGTAGCCGGGTGGAGCTTCCTTTGCAGACAGGTTGAAGATGCAGAGCTTAGAGGTGAACTAAGAATTTACAGGCTTACTTGTATGGGAGAGAGTAACCAGGAATATAACAATTCTTACAAAGGGCACCAGAATCCATTTTAAGGTGGAAGTGATGCTTCTTGGAAAGTATAACGTAGGTGCTTGCGGAGGAAGGTGGAATCCTTATTATTGGTTGACTCTAAGGTTTCCAAAAATAAAGCTGGGTTGTTCTGTTAGATAAAAAGTTGTACGGGTGTGATTCAGTGGAAGGGAGGGGTGTGCAGTGTGGGGAACACCAAGAGATTCTAGGACGCTCTTAAAAATGTGGTCTGTGGAATTCCAGAGGTCCCTGACATCCTTTCAGAAGGGGAGTCGAAGAGTCTAAACTATTTATAAAATAATGCTTAGATTTTACTTATTTTTACTCATGGCATTGACATTTAAGCTATTGGGATAAGAGCAGTGGCAGGTAAAACTGCCGGTGCCTTAGCATGAGTCTCATCTTGGCATAGAACCAAGCAGTTTTTAAAGCTAACTTCATTTAAAAATGTCTTCTAGGAGGTAGTGAACTATGTTAATTTTATGCAATCTTGATTCTTGAGCTTATTTTTTCCCTTTTGGAGTATAGATCCAGGAATGGCTAGATTTTCTTCATAAACTTCAACCAAAACCATTACCATAAATAGAACACAGAAACAGGTGTGAGAATCGGCCATCCACTATTATATTGCATACGAGAGAGTTGTGCAAACATGTACAATAATACCACATTTTACATGCCACAGAGCTATTATGCTGCCCAAGATGGGGGATAGGGTCATGTGTGACTATTCACATTTAAATTAATAATTAATTAATAAAATAATAAATATTCAGTTTCCCACTCTTTCTAGGCTCACTTCAAGTACTCAATAGCCACAGTGTGGCCAAAGTCTACCATATTATGCAGAAAACATTCCCACTACTCCAGAAAGTTCTATTAGGCAGTACTAGTACCATGTATGTGTATAAGAACTAGTACCGTGTATGTGTATAATGGTGAATTTAATATAGGTGTTCCTATATTAAAGGCAAGTTTTTAAGGAAAATAAAACTGAATCGCATTTCCATTGGATTGTATAAAGATCAAACTGTTTCCATGCATCTGGTCTAGGTTGTCTCCAACGTCACTTCCTTTGGGCACTTGAATCTCAGAGTCCCACTGCCACGGTCATTCATGTCAGATGAAGGAGCAAAGGAAGCAGGCACTCTTTTCCTTACTACACAGCCCAGAGGGTACCGACTTCAGTGTGTCCATAAGCAATAAAGTCATCTGAGGTCAGGAGTCCCTGGATTCTAGTGACCCTGATACTAGCAGAACTTTTATACAGACGGGGCGGGGAGAGGCAAGATTTCCTTCCAGCATGAATTCAAGCTACCCTGTCAACTGAACCCACTTGCCCCCAAAGCCACAGTTACCTCTTCAATGGCCAGATAGTTTGTAACACACATTTCTGATAATACAGCTGTACCCTGGATTTTACAAGCTTGTTAGAAACTGGGATGAGAGATTGCCTGTTAGCAGATGCCAATGCTTTCCTTCCTCAATATTTTCTCTTCCTGTGATAACAACCATCATCATTTTCTTTTTAGGAGACAGAAACCCATGCACAGAAATTTGTGTGCTGTTATTCACAAGGTAACGATACTTGAGCGTTTACTCTCACGCTGGTGTTAATTAGCTCACAGCATATTTAAGTCTTGGAACAATGCTTGTCAGCTAGCATCTCCGAAGGACATCTTTTACACAGCTACGTTATGTTCTGACAAAACCCAAGCAGCATTGCCAAGACACCAACGGTGACTGGTAAACACGGTTTTGGCAAAGAGCGCAGAGGAATTTCTCTCAACTGGCAACCTGGCAAATCCAGGTTTACAAATGTGCCACCCTTGGTTAATTAGTGACAGTGCTGGCTTGTAACTTAATCTGAAGCAACATGAGAAAAAAAAAATCAGGGTGAGAGAAAAGGTGGATAAATAAGCCTACTAGCCTGGCTCCTGGAGACATGAAGTCACACAAGCATGAATGATCCAGTCCCGCAAAGAGGTTGATGGATGTGGTTGCTTTTTGAAACACAAGAACATCTGGCCACACGGCACAGCTGAGGGGAAAAAAAAAAAAAAGAAGGGTCCAAATTCATGGACACATTTCTGTCAGACATCCGGCTAACAGATGGCACTGGTTCCAAATAAAGTCCCATAGATATGCTGAGAGGGTTTTGAAAACTCGTGTGTTCATAAATGCATTCTTTTTACCCCTTTATTTCCAGCTCAGTAACTTGTCATAAGCTCTTTCTACACTTACTCACCACCTTCAGGGCAATGATGTCTCCCAAGACAGAGACCTGAAGAGGCCTGTATGATCTTCTCCACCAAGCCTGGCCTGATGTGAGGTAGAAGAACACCCACCATGGTGTGCAATCTCGGTCTGGGCTACAAAGGTCAGGAGAATCAGTGCGCTAGTGTGAAACACTAGGTTTGCACATTGTCAAGGCTTACATTTACTGAACACTGATGGTCAGGACGCTGGACAAGGTGTCCGTCTTATCTCCTGTGGGGTTTATTGCGGTCTCTGGCAGTGGCCACTATTAAGATCATGATTTTTTAAAGTTTTTTTAATGTTTATTTTTAAGAGAGAGCGAGTGAGCACGAGCAGGGGAGGGGCAGAGAGAGAGGGAGACACAGAATCCGAAGCAGGCTCCAGGCTCTGAGCTGTCAGCACACCATCTGATGAGGGGCTCGAACCCACAAACCATGAAATCATGACCTGAGCCGAAGTCAGATGCTTGACTGAGCCACGAAGGTGCCCCAAGATCACGACTTCTAAGATCAGTAGGTTCAGGTACATATCTGAAGTTATCCAACCTCACAGATTTCATTCTTAAGTCTCTCTTGGTGAAAGAGTGAGGTCTTAGTCACTTCCCTGCACTGCTTATGAAGATTTAAGGAAAAGAATGCACTTTTTGTTGGAGGTGAGTGAGTCTCAGGCAATCACATGAGACATGCCATTTGGAGCAGTGAGTTGCTGTAGTCTCTTAAACAGTGAATAATTTATGTGTTTGGCAAATACATTTAGAATCTAAGATTTAAGAGGCATTTTTTTTTTTTTTTTGCTTTTTGCTGTGGTCTGCTTCTTGTCTGGTTGATCCCCTGCTTGTGAGAAGGAAGGGACAGAGTGTAGAGCTGAGATTTGGGGGAGGCCCAATGGAAATCTGTGCGGCTAGAGGACTTGCAGCCTCCCACAGGTATGAGCAGCACTCTGGGAATTCACGCAGTGCCCCCCTTCCCACCCCCCCTGGGCTGAAAGCAAACAGGAACAGGGTTAATACTAACAGAAAGGAACATCCTGAGGTTTACTCGCTCCCTTGCTCATAGGCGACCATGAATGTGCACAGACATCAACAGCATCCATGCAGATGAGATAGGAAAGAAATTCAAAGCACAAGCGTAGAGGGCTTAAAAATACTTGAACTCAATGATGTCTGAGCATATCAGACAATTCTATGGTTCTTAAAATCAGACAAGACCCTGGCAACTGGGGATGCTGAACAATGCATACTTTCATTAACATGAGACTCTGTGATCCAATTCTTTCATCGACCAAACAGGATCTGGCACTAAGACCTCCTGCAGGAAAAGGCTTATCAAGGCAAAACTAGTGTTATTGAATTATGTGTGTCATACAATTTTTGAGCTACAGATGTGGCTTAAATGGATAGTGGAATCTATGTTTGGCAAAAGAATATTTTGCATGTTTTCTGATTTTTTGAGGCAGTGAAAAGAAATCCAGAGTAATTTGGTTCAGATTTTAGATGCACACAGCTACGTTGGTCCACTAGAGTGGTGGGAGGCAGAGGACTGGAAGACTTGTATTTCAGGTCATAATTTCAGAACTGTAAGAAAAAGACTTTATTTTCCCAGGATTCACTTCGTTATACATGTAGCAATGCATGTGGAGATAAGGGAATGATTTATAAATGTATATGGTATGGACTCAGAATCCTGGTCAAGTAGCCTGTGGAGCATGTTTATAATTGTTACTTTCCATTTGTGTATTCACTTCAGATCGTTTCCAGGAGCTATTGCTGACTACTGATGAACAGACAGTAAGCTGGGTATTGGGATGAAGCCACATGGCTGAAAGATTTTTAAGGGTACCCCTTACTGCACCTAACACCAGGGAAATATCATCTGCAGTGGGGAAGGGGCATCCCCCTTGGAACTTGAGGAAGTCAGGACTGTAAAAAAAAAATCATAGCTTCAAATAAACCCCAGTCTGCGGAAATGTTCTCAATGTGGATGACAGTAATAATAATGATATTAATAATTGGTAACATTTATTGAGTGTGTCTATATGTTCCAGGCAAATTGCTTAACTCTTCATAGACCTCACCTTATTATAATAACCTTATTTGGAAGGTTCTAGTGCTATTCTCATTTATCGTTTGAGGAAACTGAGGCCCATAGAGGTTAAAACTTGCTCCAGAGCAAATCTGGCCAAAACTAAGCCAAAAAACAATGGAATCTGAATTCAAATCTCAGTCCATCTGACTATCAGAGCGCTCAAACTTCACTAGTTTCTTCTGCTTGAGTGCGTGGAAGACCTAGGAGTAGAATGAACATATAATTTAACATCTGCTCTGGGATGCATCTCAAGTTGGAAAGGGGTGCTGTTGATACTTACCCGGGGACAATGGGACACCCTGGGATGTATGGCCATACTACTCAAGAAGAGAGCTGACCTGACAGATACACCTGCCTGAAAGATAAAATGACCAATCTGGAACACTTGGTATTAGTATATGTCAACTCATCCCAGATTTCAGTAGCCAAATTTTCACCAGAGAGACTATGACTTCTCATCTGCTGGAGGTGAATACCTGCTTAAAAAAAAGCTTCTATTTGCCTTCACCTAGTTTTTAACACCTTACCGTTGGTTTCATTGCGCTGTCATAGCTTTTTTTTTTTTTTAATCAAGAACACTTTGCTTTTAAAGTATTTATTGCCTTTCTAGCTTAAGATGTGATTAGACTCAATTGTTCTAGGGATGCTGGGGAGGCCCAGTCGGTTAAGTTTCCAAGACTTTTGGTTTCAGCTCCTCATGATCTCATGTTTAGTGAGTTTGAGCCCTGCATGGGACTCTGCACTGACAGTACAGGGTCTGCTTGAGATTCTTTCTTTCTCTCTCCTCCCCTTGCGTGTTCTCTCTCTCTCTCGAAATAAATAAACTTATAAAAAACACTATAAAAAGAATTGTTTTATGTAAGAAACTAAGGCAGAATTTATAAAATCTTTGAACCCAAATGACCATTTTCAAATGGTTTGGTTTGACTTGTAAAGTTTTGGCTCTAGTGCAAATGTGCTCACTTGGCTTAAAATGTTAAATATCCCAGTACACAGGAAGCTGACCCTGGGGGAAGTAATGAGTAAAGCACTTTCACTTCTAGCTCTTCTGGCTTCACACACTGCCTGCCCTAAGGTAATATGCACACAACAGTGGCATATCTTTTTATTTTTTTTAGGTTTTTCTTAATGGGGAGGGGCAGAGAGCGCGGGAAATTGGCTCCTTGCTGTCAGTGAAAAGCCCAATACCGGCCTCAAACCCAAGAACTGCAAGACAATGACCTGAGACAAAGTCAGATGCTCAAGAGACTGAGCCACCCCCGAATCCCTATAGTGGCATATCTTTTGAGCAGGACTCGCATATCAAAACCTCTGGCCACATCTCACACTGTGACCCAACCTCCATTCTCCTGAAACTTCACTCTAATGACTTTCTGGCACTTTCTTTCCTATCTCGACCTGCTTCTCCTCTGGCTCTTCCACCTTCTCTCCCGTTCCCTCCCAACCTCACCTCTGCACCCTGGGTCTCACTTTTGGTTTGCCTTTTCTTGTTTTTCTTTATACATTGTGTCATTTGACAATCTCATCTGCCTTCATGGCTGTGATAGATATTTCCATGTGGCACAAGACTTCCAAATCTTTATTTCCGGCTCCGGCATGGTCTCCCAAAACTATAATTCTATCTATCTAAAACTCCTTCCATATCAATATAGCCTTCATGTATCTCAATTTCAATGCATCTAAAGCTGGTTTCACTGGCTCTGTGTGAAATACACACACACACACACACACACACACACACACACACACCTGTGCCTTCTCTACTCCAAGTGTTCCTCCTCCTTTGAATTTCCTCTTTGCAAATGATACAAGTTACCTAGGTGAACAGTCTTTACATCCTTTTCTTTTTACCATATAAAATAGAATCTTTTGACAAGTTTTCTCAGGCCCCTTGCTTCAATACACCTCAGTTCTACCCATTTTCCTAAATTTTCCTAGGTAGACTCATTCAGACTTGCTACTTCTCACCTAAAGTATGCCAACTGGTCTCCCCCAATCTCCCCTCTTCTCTTACATTCATTCTGTGTAGCAGCAAGATCAATTTTTTTTAAAGTAAGTTCTAGAACATCCAACACGGGGCTTAAATTCTAGACCCTGGATCAAGAGTTGCATGCTCTATCAACTGAACTGACCAGGCGCCCCAAAATCAAAGTTCTCAAAGAACAGTCCATATCCTATCACTTCTTTGTTCAAATTTCCATGCAAACTATGTAACTTATTCTATGCTGTTCAAATCTCTCAGCCTGGCATCCAGGATCCATCGATGAAACCGTATATCGTTATGCACGTCTAACTTGGCATAACATTTCCTCCAGGTGTCCTTCTCGGAGTCCACAGAGTCTCACTCTGAGCTTTCACAGAAACTATCCCCACTTCCTATTCTGCATTACACTTTATTTTAAAGATTCATTTGCTTTTTTATCTTCCCTTAGATTTATGAAGTCCACAAGGGCAAAGAAAATAGAACATTTATTTACAGCTATATTCCCAGTCCTGGTTTGTGGGAGGAATTTAATAAATGCTTGTTGAGTTAACTAACAAATAAATGAATCTACTCACATTAAACAAATGGATCCACTCACTCTAAAGCTCTGTGGCTCTGGACCAAGTGATTTGTTATCTCTAGTTCAGCCATTTTCCTGTCTTGATATGGTCCTGAGCGGGCTCTACCCACCGGTCTCCACATAGCTAAATTCAGCCTACTTTGACAGAAGCATAATCACAATACCCCTCCACCATGAAACCTTCCTTGAGTCCCCCAGATATGAGTGATCTCTTTCACTTCTGAATTCTTGCAATATTTCTTTGTACATCTTTTATAATACTGGGTATGTATGTTTTTACATTTTGTTTTTGAAAAGAAAAATTGTATATATTTAAGATGTAAACACAATGATTGAAACACATGGTGAAATGATTACTACAGTCAGGTAATGAACTGATCATCTCTTCACATAGTTACCTTTTGTGTGCGAGTGTGATTTCAACACCTGATACCGGCTTTATAGCAAGCGTTTCTTAGCTTCCTGATCTCTCCGCAAGCTCTGGGAAGACAGGATCCTCGCCTGTTTTAATTTTAACTAAGTACCTATTATAGCAACGTACAGAAAGGAAAAGCTTAATAGATCAGCACTTATTGCTTGCAATGACTTAATGAATTAGCTCTATCAACAATGACACTTTTATCTCAAGCCATCAAATCTATATTTCTCAAAACTTTTTTGTAAATTTTTATCCAGACAGATTTGTAATTTGAGAGATAGTGACAATCCCTCCCTTGGTGATTAAAACACTTGCACTTAGCCCCTCAGTCCACCCATTGCTTCCATGACCACTTCCATGCTGGCTTTGTTCTGCTTTATGCAGGGACAACAGACAAAGCTCTACCTTAGGTCTGGAATGTATCTTTCACACTTCCTGTCCTGGGATTTCTGTGATGCCAGGGTATGAAATATCTCCCGGGGATCCACTCAGTGTTCACACATGTGCAAGCCCAGAAGCACAGGGGAGAAAACACATATGGGTTTCAGGTGCCAGTGGCTAAAGGCTTCACTCTTCTATACTTGGCTGGACAGTTTGAGACCTATCTCTTCATGCTTCCATGAAGGTCTAGTGCGATGAGATTCTAGTTACCCTCTCTGGTAGCCAATGCAGTAAAGCATCCTTGGACTGGCTTTTCCTCTTTTCTATTTCATTCCCTCTGCCCTGAACACTTCTTTTTGCCATCACATTCTCCAGTAAATTAACTCTACTACCTCAGATAAGTCATGATCTCAGATCTGCTTCCAGATGAACCCAGACTAAGACACAGCTATTAAGTCAGGACCAGACCCAGATCTTTGAGCTTTAGCTCTATAAGTTTAAAATGTAGTGCTCTGATCCTCTGCCCCAGAGAGTGGGAGGACTGCAGTGAATCATCATGTTCTCATTTTATTATCTCTTAAAGACACATCACACCTAGAAGTAGAATTTGAAAAACAATAACAAAGAATTTTACTGGTTCCTCAAATGCTTTTTAGCAAAGGCGATTCTATGGAAAAGGACAAGATTATAGCATTAAGTACGGACTTTGACTGCCATGATTGTGGGTTTAAAAGTGAAAAGTCCAGTCAATAGTGAACCTTGATGATTAGCACTAAACTTACAGATGAATGAAGAGAGAAAGGGAAACATTAACTGAGAGAGGAACAACACCTTAATGGACATGCAAATGCCACACAGATCATCAGAAACAGACATCAGTGAGAATGAACAGACTAAAAAGTCCAGTCTGCCAGATCATATGACCAAGCCATCATCATTTGAGGAAGAAGTATCTAGAAACTAACATTTACTTTGAGCTTAGTGTGTGCCAGCCATGGTCTTAGGTACTTCTCTCCTATACTGTTGGCCTCTGCAAGCATCCCTTAAAAGGATATGAGTAATCACATAATTATAACAATTGCAGCTGCTCTTTATTAAATACAAGCCAAGCGCTATTCTAAGCATTTAAAACCATATGGTATTTAATACTCACAACAACCTTATAAGACAAGCACCCTTATGATTCTCATGTTTCAGATGATGAAATGAAGGCTTAGGAGAGCTGTGGTAACTTACTAAAGTCACATAGCTAGCAAGGGATGGAAACAGATAGTGGATCTGGAACTCATGACCCTGAGTTCTGAGCTTCACGTGATTTCTGGAACCCCAGCAACTTTCCCTCCTTCACAGACCGCCCCAGATCCTGGTCTTCCCCATGTGAGGTCTTGTGCTCTAGCACATTCAGTCACGCTCCTTACTGTGAAAATGTGCTCTGTATCTGCCTCCTCACCTAATCCTGGGTCCGTTTTGCCATCTATTATCAATATCTTCCATGGATCTCAACTATTCTCTGGCCTGATCCCTCTTCTGAGATATCACTGTCCTCATTAGTGTTTGGTAAACATCTGCTCAGGATTTTCATTCACCCTCATAGAAGCATTTTAAGTATAATTCTTTTTTCCAAGAAAGTTTCTTCAACATGGGGAAGCCCAAGGTTTGCACTTGGAATGCTTTATCAATTGTTTGTGTTCAGGTTTCTTGAAAATTTGCCTCCATTTCTAAGATTTCTGTTGTGACAGGTCCTAAATAATCTCAAATACAAAAGTTTCTTTTTTGCTAAGTAGATATCCACAACCATTTTTTTGTGGGGATGCTCTGTGGTTTTATTTAAGATGTAAATGTATTTATTTAAGATGTAATGTATTTGTTACATTAATATTGGTACATTATTACTAACTAAAGTCCATCTTTTATTCAGATTTCATTAGTTTTTGCCTGGTGTCCTTTTTCTGTTCCAAGATTCCATCCAGGAAATCACGTTACCATGAGTTGTGTCATAGCCTCCTCCCGGCTTTGGCAGTTTCTTAGACCAACCTTGTTTTTGATGATCTTGACAGTTTTGAGGAAATTGCTCAGATATATCATATGATGTCCCTCAACTAGGAACTGGCTGATATCTATCTGATGCTTAACCTGGGGTTATGGGTTTGGGGGAGGGAGATTATAGAGGTAAAAAGCCATTCACAACACATTGTGCCAAGTGCACATAGGTATCAACATGATTTATCACTGTCGGTGTTGACCTAGATCACAGGGCTTAGTGCTATTGGTCAGGTTTCTCCTCTGTAAAGTTTTCTCTCCCTTCCCCCTCTCTGCTCTTTGGAAGAAAGTAACTACACTTTCCCCACTACACTTAAGGACTGGGGAGCTATGCACCCCCTGATTTAGGATGGAATATTTAAACAACTTATTTGGAATTCTTTGCATGGGAAATTTGTCTTCTCTTCTCCATTCATTTATTTATCAAATCATTTATTTATATCAACATGAACTCGTGGATATTTATCTTATACTTTGGTTAATAACCCCATACTATTTATTTATTTTGTTGCTCAAAGAGTTCCAAATTCGGTCACTGAGATCTCTTTCCGTTGGCTCCCATGTCCGTTTGACACATCTTCATCATTGTGAGGTTTTTGTTTCTTTGTTTTGCTTCTAGCACTACTTTACTTTCTGGCACGATACATGCTGCTCTAGGCTCATCTTCTCATCTTGTGTATTTCTGTCCCAGGTCCTAGAAATAACCATTTTCTGCAGGAGCCCTGGCTCCTTTGATTGGAGGATAGTATTAGACACCAGGAGCTGTGTGCTTGCTGTGCTAATCATTACTGGTTGATTCTAAGCTGACTGCGCAAGGAACTGTACGTCTGCACACAAAGCCCTGTTTGTACACATATCTATGAATATTTCTATATGTAGCCTCTCTATCTATATTAAGCTAAACATGAGTTCATACCGATGTCTCCAACTTTAATCCATTACCACATGGATCATTCTACATCCTCCCCTTGCTTATCTATCAACTCCCACTCCCAGTGAGAAACCTGGCTCCCACCATCTGCCATGCATTTATTCATTGTTCAGTTCCAGGATGCATGCATAACAATATCAGAATTGTTAACCCAGACCCCGCGGGGAACAACTTCCTCCTCGCGAGGATGGCACAAGGCCATGTTTCTGAAATTTATGTATGAAAAAAGAATTCTAAGATGTTCTCTTCATGTTCTTGTTTGTTTACATCTTCCTGCTGATTTCTGCCTTAGGTCCACTTGATAAGGTGAGTAAAAGCTATAGCCTGGAATAAACCAGAAGTATCTAGAACAAGGTATGGAACGTGTGCAAATGAAACCCACAAACACAAATACAGAGTCAGTAGAGCAGGGCTATGAGAGGACTCAGTGCAGCATCGGATTCGGTGTTACCAAGCCCAGTGTGAATAGCAGTGTTGCCGAATTTGACTGACAGACTATCTGAATGAAAGCTGTGGCAGGAGACTTCACTTCACCTGTCACTTCACTCCTTCAGTACCTGCATTTCACAAACAGCTCTAGTCCTGACCCTTTCAATTTCAACATGAAGCTAAATGTAGAGGACAAACCAGAGGCACTTTTTTTTGATGTTTATTTATTTCTGAGAGAGAGAGAGAGAGAGAGAGAGAGAGAGAGAGAGCACGCACATGAGTAGGGGAAGGGCAGAGAGAGAGGGAGACACAGAATCTAAGGCAGGCTCCAGGCTCTGAGCTGTCAGCACAGAGCCCAATGAAGGGCTCGAACCCACAAACCATGAGATCATGACCTGAGCTGACTGAGCCACCCAGGCACCCCAGAAACATTTTTTTGTAGGAAAAAATGTAGTTTTAGGCTCACAGCAAAACGATATACCCACTACACAGAGTTCTCAGATGCTCCCTGGCTCACCTCTCCTACAGCCCTCCAAGCTACCCATGGACCACAGCACATTCCTGCATTAATTAGACTCCGTAAACCTACACTGAGACACCATTTCCACTCCCTACTTTACATTAGAGTTCATGTGTCGTGTTGTATGTTCTGGGGGTTTCAACAAATCCATAATGACATATTTCCCACTGTAGTACCACACTCAGTAGTTTCACTGCCCTAAAAATCCTCTGTGCTCTGCCTATTCATCCCTACCTGCCCCCCACATTGATCTTTGTACTATATAGCTTTGCCTTTTCCAGAATGTCACATAGTTAGAGTCATAAGGTCTGTAGCCTCTTCAGGTCCCCTTCTTTTACATGTAAATATACATCTAAGTTTCCTGCATGTCTTTTCATGAATTGGCAGCTCATTTCTCTTTAGTTATAATAGCTATAATATTTAACTGTAATAATATTGCATTGTCTGAATGTACCACAGTTTATTTACCCATTCACCTATGGAAGGAGATCTTGGTTGCTTCCAGGTTTAGGCAATTGTGAATAAAGCTGCTATAGACTTCTGTGTGCAGATTTCTGTGTGGGCACCATTTTTCAATTCATGTGGGTAAATACCAAGGGCCATAATTGCTGGATCATATGGTAAATGTTTAGTTTTGTTTTGTTTTTTAAGTTTTTAAGTTTATTTATTTATTTTGAGAGACAGATAGGGAGAGTGCATGCATGCGTGTGAGTAGAGGGAGGGCAAAGAGAGAAGGAGACAGAATCCTAAGCATGCTGTCAGGGCAGAGCCCGACCCAGGGCTTGCACTCACCAAATGTGAGATCATGACCTGAGCTGAGGTTAAGAGCTTAACCGACCGTGTCACCTAGGCGCCTCTGTTTAGTTTTTTAAGAAACTGCCAAACTGTCTTCCAAAATGGTTACACCATTTTGCCTCCTCACTAGTTTCTGTTGCCCTACATCCTTGCCAGCATCTGATGTTATCAGTGTTCTGAATTTTCACCATTGTAATTGGTGTATTGCAATTTGTTTTAATTTGCAATTCACTAAAGACATATGATGTGGTGCATGTTTTCATATGCTTATTTGCCATCTGTATATCTTTTTTGATGTGTCTGTTCAGATCTTTTGCTCCTTTTTAATTGAGTGGCATGATTTTTTTATAGTAGAGTTTTAAGAGTTCTGTGTATATTTTAGATAAGAGTTCTTTATCAGAAATACCTTTTACAAACATTTTCCCTTTGTCCATAGCTTGTCTTCTCATTCTCTTGACAGTGTCTTTCCCAGAGCAGATATTTTTTAAGTACAATTTATCAATTATTTCTTTCATATAAAATGCCTTTGAAGTTGTCCCTAAAATGTCATTACCAAACTCAAAAAAGTCATCTGGGTTTTATCCTATGTAACCTTCCGGGAGATTTATGATTTTGTAGTTTATTTCTTTTTCAATTTGAGAAAGAGAGAGCACACGCAAGAGAGAAAGCAAGCGCAGGGGAGAGGGGCAAAAGGGGAGAGAGGGAGGGAGGGAGAGAGAGAGAGAGAGAGAGAGAGAGAATGAATCTCAAGCAGGCTTCACACCCAGCACTGAGCCTGACCCTTGGCTCAATCCCAGGACCCTGGGATCATGACCTGAGTGGAAACCAAGAGTCAGATGCTCATCTGACTGAGCCACTCAGGTGTCCCTTTACATTTTATAATTAGGCCTGTGATTCATTTTGAGTTAATTTTAATGTATGGTATAAGGTCTAGGTCTAGAGTCCTTGTTTTATTTTATTCTATTTTATTTTAGTTTTTATGGGGTTTAGTTCTGGGCTCTCGATTCTGTTCCACTGATCCATTTGTCTGTTCTCTCACTAATACCAAGACTTTATCGTAAGTCTTGAAGTTGAGTACTGTCAGTCCTCTAACTTTGCTGTTCTCCTTCGTTACAGGCTTTTGTTTTTAGACTAATTCATTCTGAATGTCAGGCAAAGGCACTCAGTCCTATTTTCATGTGCTCTCTTCTGGCTTTTTACCTTTCCCACAGTGCTCACCTTGGGAATAGTTGACAAAATAGCCTTCTGTTCTCTTTTTTTTTTCTCTTGCTTTAAGGAAATCTGATATCAGAGGCATTTCTTATTAATTCTCTGTCTTCTGAGAGAAAGAAGTTGGTCTTTCTATCCAGTTAGGTGACTGGGAGGGAGGAGGGGGGCTCCTGGATGCTTCTGAAATGATTCCAGACACCTTTCCTAGAAGATGGCTGGCAAACAAGCCATCACTGAACAGTGTGAGTCCGTTCTTTCTTGGGCCAGACCCTCTCCTGTGACAACCGGGAATGTAACAGATAGTTTTCAACACTAACTGGTGGAAAAAGCTTTTTGCAATATAGGGTTCAAAAGTCAGGAAATACTGCAAAGAAGATTCTAAACATACTGAAGATCCTGGATTTTCTGGATTATATGTTTCTAATGTTGATCACATAGGAAAGAGTGAAAATGTGGTTTTATAAAAATATATACATATAAGCATAAAGTATACATTGTTCCAATTAGAAAAATTTCTTTCCCATGTTTAGTAGTGTTTAACATAGGCTGAAAAAAAGAAGAGATTCACAATGCTCAAGGCGGAAGCAGGTAGTTAGGATTGCCTTTTGTTATAGCAATGTGATGTATTTAATAATTCATATTTTGGAATACATTAATGCAAATGATAATTTTAGATTGTCATCAAATTTTTAAATATGCAGCACAAGAAATTTTCATTTTTGTTCATTTCCTCAGATAAAATTGGGCACTTCAGACATATGTGAAGTTTCACTCATGGTGTATATCCAAATTGTTTTCTTTTAGTAATATAGAACTAAGAAGTTATTCATATTTTATTTAAAATGACTAGTGCATTTCTGGATATGGGAAGCTGTTGAAATAGGAAAGGTGAGAAAGTTTTTTATTTTCTAGAATCTCTGGGAAAGCACAGAGAAATGTACAAGATCCCCACAAATGATCATGTGAATAATGTATTTTCTGGTTTTAGAGATGAAATACTCACACAAAGAAAGACTCTTTAGTGTGTCTAATGAAAAATAACAAAGAAGACCAGACAGAATGATTCTGAAAGAGTGGTAATCAACCCAAAAAAAAAACCATTTGGGACCATTTTTAAAGCACTGATATAAATGCATTTTCTACTTTTTCAATACATCGGTATTATTTGGAAAATTTTACCACTTGATACTTCCTAAGTCATGATCATCACATGTACAATTACCCCCTATAAAGGGAGTTCCCATACTTTATTGTTATTATTATTATTATTATTAATGTATTGTTCTTTTAGTTCTTTGGGGCCCAGGCCTTGGTCTCATCAACTTTAGTTCTCTTTTCCCTCAGGTAAATCAGAAGTGTTTTATTCTCTGCCCCACATCATATTCAAGGATGGGATGATCTTGTGGTTTATCACTTGAATGGGGACAATTTTAAACAGGAAATGGTTTTAATTGAGTAATTATTTTGTGCAACAGGCACAAACTGGACATGTCAAATAAATGAAATCATACAATGTGTGGTTTTGAGTGTTGAGTTTCTTTTGCTTAGCATAATGTTTTCAAGGTCTATCCATGTTGTAGCATGTGTCAGAACCTCATTCCTGTCAGGGCTGAGTAATATTCCATCACATGACCATACATTTTGTTTCTCCACTCATCCATTTCTACATATCCATTGATATTCCATTTTTGGCTATTATGGATAATTCTGCTGTGAACATGGTGTGCAAGTTTTTGTGTGAACATCTGCTTTCAATTCTCATGGGTACATACCTATGATTGGAATTTCTGGTCATATGCTCACTCTGTAATTAATTTTTAAGGAACTGACAAATAACTTTCCACAGTAGCTACATCATTTTACATTGCCACCAGCAATTCATGAGGGCTCTAATATCTTTCCAGCATCAGTACATTTGTGCTTTGTTTGTTTAAAATTACAACCATCCCAGTGCATGTGAAGTGGTGCTACATTTTGTTTCTGATTTGCATTTCTGTAATAGCTAATGATATTTAGCATTTTTCATTGGCCATCTGTATATCTTAGTTGTAAAACTGTCTATTCACATCCTTTGCCCATTTTAAAACTGTCTTTATAGGGCTGGTGGAAGATGGCAGAGAAATAGGGGGATCCGTACTTCCTGCCCACATCTCTCAAACAAAGAAGGGCTGAAGCTAAAGGATTATGAACCTCAAGAATCTGGGAGGAAAGAAGACGGAGTCTACCAGGAAGACAGCCACATAGGTGCGTGATTGTGAACTGGGGGAGATAAAAACAGGCCAGGACATGGAGGTACAGAGGGGAGGGATCCCCTCCTGTGGAGAGACAAAGGGAAGAGAAAGAGCAACTGGGGAAATGTAGGACTGTAATTGGACAAGAGAAAAATCTCGGTCCGGGACGGAGATGGATCCTAAACTATCCCCCATGCCAGGGGACAAAAGACGTTCCCTCTGGGTTAGGCAGTACCCCAGAGGCGCAGTCGGCATCAGGAGGAACCGATCGCCTGCTCCGAAGTGCCTGGCGTACCTACGGGATTGCATTTCATCTGGCATCATCAATGCTCCCAGAGTGAGAGCTTGGAACATGGCTGGGCATGTGGCATAGGAGATGGACCACCTTGGCTGTGCCTGCGGCACAGTGAGAACGGATCCAAAGGAGTGAACTGGGACACCCGGTTTGAGAAGGGACTGGGGGGGTCGCCAGTTTTCTCCCCACAGCCACCAAGGCAGGACCTCAGGGATCGGCCTGCAGGACCCACAGTGGAGGTGGGACCCACCTACACCAAACCATGCCCATCTGCCACGGGGGGCTGCTGGGAGCTGGTAGATGCTGCAAAAACAGATGGCCCCTCCCCCACAACCAGCACTGCTGCGTTGCTCTAATTAACTCCAGATCAATTCTTGCCATTCAGATATATTCTTCCTTTTCTAATTCTTATCTCTCCCCTCCTCTGGGCTGGTTATTCTCATTACAGGTTCGCTTAAACAGACATTTAATCCATACGCTTGATGCATGTTCTACACCTCCTTCTTTACCTTCCTTTCTCTCTCTCTGGAATAATTAGACTACATAGTTTCTCTGGGTAACATTATCTTCATTTCTTTCTCCTTGCCTCCTGCCGTATTCTCCTTTTTGTCTCTCTGGATTAAGACTTTTAGTCTCTCTGACTGGTCAGTGTTCATTTTCTCTTTCTCTCCACCCTGTCATCTCTTTGTATATGCTCTTCTGTCAGCACTGCCTCCACCCTGCTCTTTATTTGTAGCTGGGATTTCTGGTTTTATGCTTTAAGACTGTCCTTTGTTTTTTGCTTCTTTTTATTATTATTCTTGTTGGTTTGCATGTTGTGTGTTTTTGTTCCCTGTTTGTCCCTGTCATGTTCTGTGCATTTGTGTGTTTTTGTTCCCTGTTTGTCTGTTTTCCTTTCCAGGGCTACTTCAAGCACTGGAAACTACAAACCAAAGCACACATGGTGGAGAGCCCAAAACATCACAAAAAGGAGGGAAATAAAATAACCAAACTCACAACAAGAGAGACCAAGTGACACCTTTAAAAGAACACTTCCTAAAGAACCAGGCCCAGGACAGTGTATGAGCCTCCATTAATATAGCAGTACTCACAGGTGCAGAGTACATAAACAAGCCTTTAAAACTACAAGAGACAGAAAACTAGCCAAAATGATGAAATGGAAGAACTCTCCTCAAAAGAAATTCCAGGAAGAAGTGACAACTAAAGAATTGACCAAAAGAGATATAAGCAACATAACTGACCAAGAATTTAGAACAATAGTCATAAAATTAATCGCTGGGCTTGAAAAAGGCATAGAAGACAGCAGAAATGCTATTGCTGCAAAGATCATGAATCTTAAAAATAATTATTATGAATTTTTAATTTTTTTAATGTTTTTTAATTATTTTTGAGAGACAGAGAGACAGCACGAGCAGGGGAGGGTCAGAGAGAGAGGGAGACACAGAATCCAAAGCAGGCTCCAGGCTCTGAGCTAGCTTTCAGCACAGAGCCTGACATGGGGCTTGAACCCACGAACCGTGAGATCATGACCTGAGCCGAAGCCGTATGCTCAACCGACTGAGCCACCCAGGTGCCCCAATGAATTTCAAAATGCTATAAATGAGGTGCATAATAAAATGGAGGTGGCCACTTCACGAACTGAAGAGGCAGAGAGGAGAATAGGTGAATTAGAAGATACAATTATAGAAAAAGAGAAAGCCAAGAAAAAGAGAGATAAATTGATCCAAGAGCACAAAAGGAGAATTCGAGAACTTAGTGATGCTGTCAAATGGAACAATATCCATATTATAGGAATTTCATAAGAAGAAGAGAGAGAGAAAGGGGCTGAAGGACTACTTGAACAAGTCATAGCCGAGAACTTCCCCAATCTGGGGAAGGAAACAGACATTGAAATCCAAGAGGCACAGAGAACTCATCTCAGATGTACCTTGAGTCAATCTTTGGGATGACATATCATAGTGAAACTGGCAAAATATAAGGATAAAGAGAAAATTCTGAAAGCAGCTAGGGATAAACAGACCTTCACATACAAAGGTAGACACATAAGGGTAGTAGCAGACCTATCTACTGAAACTTGGCAGGCCATAAAAGAATGGCGGGAAATCTTCAATGTGATGAACAGGAAAAATATACAGGCAAGAATCTTTTATCCAGCAAGCCTGTCATTCAGAATAGAAGGAGAGATAAAGGTTTTCCCAAACAAAAATGGAAGGAATTCATCACCACTAAACCAATCCTACAGGATATCCTAAGGGGGACTCTATGACAGAATTGTTGCAAGGAACACAAAGTTTCAGAGACACCACTACAAGCATGAATCCTACAGAGAACACAATGACTCTAAACCCATATTTTTCAATAATAACACTGAATGTAAATGGACTAAATGCTAAAGGGGGACTCTATGACAGAATTGTTGCAAGGAACACAAAGTTTCAGAGACACCACTACAAGCATGAATCCTACAGAGAACACAATGACTCTAAACCCATATTTTTCAATAATAACACTGAATGTAAATGGACTAAATGCTCCAATCAAAAGACATAGGGTATCAAAATGGATTTAAACAAAAACAAGATCCATCTATTTTCTGTCTACAAGAGGCTCATTGTAGACCTGAGGACACCTTCAGATTGAAAGTGAGGGGATGGAGAAATATCTATCATGCTACTGGAAGTCAAAAGAAAGCTGGAGTAGCTGTACTTATATTGAACAAACTGGACATTAAAGTCAAGGCAGTAACAAGAGATGAAGTATCTATCCATCAGGAAAAGCTAATAATTGTAAATGTCTATGCATCATATTTGGGAGCACCCAAATACATAAAACAATTAATCACAAACATAAGCAATCTTATTGATAAGAATGTGCTAATAGCAGGGGACTTTAATACTCCACTTAGAGCAATGGATAGATCAACTAGACAGAAAATCACTAAAGAAACAATGGACCTGAATGACACACTGGATCAGATGGACTTGACAGATATATCTAAAATTCTACATCCTGAGGCTATGGAATTCACTTTCTTCTCGAGTGTGCTTGGCACATTCTCCAAGATAGATCACATACTGGGTCTACCATGCACACTTTCAGATCACAATGCTATGAATCTTGAAATCAACCACAGGAAAAAGACTGGAAAACCTCCAAAAGCATGGAGATTAAAGAACACCCTACTAAAGAACCAATGGGTCAACCAAGCAATTAGAAAATAAATTAAAAACTATATGGAAACAAATGAAAATAAAAATACAACAATCCAAACTCTGTGGGATGAAGCAAAGGCAGTCCTAAGAGGAAAATGCATTGTAATCCAGCCTATCTCAAGAAACTAGAAAAAGCGCACCTACAGCATCTAACAGTGCACCTAAAGGAACTAGAAGCAGAACAGCAAGAGCACCCCAAACTTAGCAGAAGAAAAGAAATAATAAAGATTAAGGAAGAAATAAATAATATAGAATCCAATACACGGTTGAACACATCATTGAAACCAAGAGTTGGTTTTTGAAAAAATAAACAAAATTGATAAACCCCTAGCCAGGCTTCTCACAAAGAAAAGAGAGAGCACCCAAAAAGACAAAATCACAGATGAAAATGGCTTTATTACAACCAATCCCTGAGAAATACAAGCAATGATTAGGGAATACTATGAAAAAATATATGCCAACAAACTGGACAACCTAGAAGAAATGGACAAATTCCTAAACACATGCACACTTCCAAAACTCAAACAGGAAGTGATAGAAAATCTGGACAGACCCATAACTAGTGAAGAAATTGAATCAGTTTTTAAAAGCTACCAACAAATAAGAGCCCTGGACCAGAGGGCTTCCCTGAGGAATTCTACCAGACCTTAAATCAGAGTTAATACCCATTCTTTTCAAGCTTTTCCAAAAAATAGAAATAGAAGGAAAACTTCCAGTCTCATTCTATGAAGCCAGCATCACTATGATTCCTAAACCAGACAGAGACCCAGCAAAAAAAGAGAATTACAGGCCAATATCCCTGATGAATATGGATGCAAAAATCCTCAACAAGATACTAGCAAATCGAATTCAACAGCATATAAAAAGAATTATCCACCATGATCAAGTGGGATTCATTCCTACGTTGCAGGGCTGGTTCAATATTCACAAATCAGTCAATGTGATACATCACATTAACAAAAGAAAAGATAAAAACCATATGATCCTGTCGATAGATGCAGAAGAAGCATTTGACAAAATGCAGCATCCTTTCTTAATATAAATCCTCGAGGAAGTCGGGATAGAAGGGACTTACTTAAACATCATCTAAGCCATTTATGAAAAGCCCACAGCTAATATCATCCTCAATGCGGAAAAAGTGAGAGCTTTCCCCCTGAGATCAGGAACACGACAAGGGTGTCCACTCTCACCACTGTTGTTTCACATAGTGCTGGAAGTCCTAGCGTCAGCAATCAGACAACAAAAGGAAATAAAAGGCATCAGAATTGGCAAAGATGAAGTCAAACTTTCACTTTTCGCAAACGATATGATACCCTACATGAAAAGCCTGACAGACTCCACCAAAAGTCTGCTAGAACTGATCCATGAATTCACCAAAGTTGCTGGGTACAGAATCAATGTGCAGAAATCGGTTTCATTATTATACACCAATAAAATGGGAATTGATCCCACTCACAATTGCACAAAACACCGTAAAATACCTAGGAATAAACTTAACCAAAGATGTAAAAGATCTGTATGCTGAAAACTATAGAAAACTTATGAAGGAAATTGAAGAAGACACAAAGAAATGGAAAAACATTCCATCTCATGGATCAGAAGAATGAATATTGTTAAAATGTCTTTGCTACCCAAAGCAATCTACTCATTCAATGCAATCCCAATCAAAATTGCACCCACATTCTTCTCAGAGCTAAAACAAACTATCCTAAAATTTGTATGGAACCAAAAAATATCCCGAATAGCCAAAGTAATATTGAAGAAGAAAACCAAAACGGGAGGCATCACAATCCAGACTTTAGTCTCTACTACAAAGCTGTCATCCTCAAGACAGTATGGTATTGGCCCAAAAACAGACACATAGACCAATGGAATAGAATAGAGAACCCAGAACTGGACCCACAAATGTATGGCCAATTAATCTTTGACAAAGCAGGAAGGAGTATCCAATGGAAAAAAGACAGCCTCTTTAACAGATGCTGCTGGGAGAACTGGACAACATGCAAAAGAATGAAACTTGACCACTCTCTTACACCATACACAAAAATAAACTCAACATGGATGAAAGACCTGAATGTGAGACAGGAAAGCATCAAAACCCTAGAGGAGAAAGCAGGAAACAACCTCCTTGACCTCAGCTGCAGCAATTTCTTACTCGACACATCTCCAAAGGTAAGGGAATCAAGAGCAAAAATGAACTATTGGGACCTCATCAAGATAAAAATCTTCTGCACTGCAAAGGAAACAATCAACAAAACTAATAGGCAACCAACAGAATGGGAAAAGATAGTTGCAAATGGCATATCGGATGAAGGGCTAGTACCCAAAATCTATAAGCAACTCACCAAACTCCACACCCGGAAAACAAACAATCCAGTGAAGAAATGGGCAGAAGACATGAACAGACATTTCTCCAAACAAACATCCAGATGGCCAACAGACATATGAAATGATGCTCAACGTCATTCATCATCAGGGAATTACAAATCAAAACCACACTGAGATATCACGTCACACTGGTCAGAGTGACTAAAATGAACAAATCAGGAGACTCTAGATGCTAGCTAGGATGTGGAGAAATGGGCACCCTCTTACACTGTTGGTGAGAATGTAAACGGGTGCAGCCCCTCTGGAAGACAGTGTGGAGGTTCCTCAAAAAATTAACAATAGAACTCCCCTGTGACCCAGCAGTAGCACTGCTAGGAATTTACCCAAGGGATAAAGGAGTGCTGATGCATAGGGGCACATGTACCCCAATGTTCATAGCAGCACTTTCAACAATAGGCAAATCATGGAAACAGCCTAAATGTCCATCAACTGACAAATGGATCAAGATGATGTGGTTCATCTATACAATGGAATACTAGATGGCAATGAGAAAGAATGAAATCTGGCCGTTTGTAGCAACGTGGATGGAACTCGAGGGTATTATGCTACGTGAAAAGAGTCAGGCAGAGAAGGACAGATACCACATGTTTTCACTCATAGGTCTAACAGGAGAAACCCAACAGAGGACCATGGGGAGGGGAAGGAGGAAAAAGAGTTAGGGAGAGGGAGGGAGACAAAACATGAGAGACTCTTGAATACTGAAAACAAACTGAGGGCGGAAGGGGAAGGGGGAAAGGTAATGGGGGGTGATGGTCATGGTGGAGGTCACTTGTGGGGAAGAGCACTGGGTGTTATATGGAAACCAACCTGACAATAAACTATAAAGTTAAAAAAAATAAAGCCTACTTTGTCTGATATTAACATAGCTTTCTAAAATTCAATGTTTGTAGAGTATTTCTATCCTTTTACTTTCAATCTATGTGTCACTATACTTAGTTTGTATATATATTTTTAATTTTTTTAATGTTTATTTTTGAGAGAGAGAGAGAAGAATGAATGAATGGATGGGGAAGGGGCATAGAGAGAGGGAAACACATAATCTGAAGCAGGCTCCAGACTCTGAGCTGTCTGCACAGAGCCTGACACAGGGTCCAAACTCAAAAAAGCCATGAGATCATCACTTGATCCAAAGTCACATGCTTAACTGACTGAGCCACCCAGGTGCCCCAGTTAGTATGTATCTTATAAGCAAGTATACTCTTTTTATGCAGCTATTCTCTCCTTGTCTTTTAATTTCATTGTTTTCTATTTACTTGTAATTATTGATATATATTTGAATTTATATCATTTTAACATTTTTTCCCTTTATACCTTTTCCTTTTATCCCTCTCATCCCTTTTCCTTTTCTGTTTTGCTTTCTTTCAAATTAATTAACCAAAAGATACATTGAAGACTTAACTGCTAGTACCTCAGAATGTGACCTTATTTTGAAAATAGGGTCTTTATAGAGCTATTTAAATTAGAGTAAGGTCATTATGGTGAGCGCTAATGCAATATGACTGTTTGTGTTTTTAAAAAAGGGGGAAATTTGGACATAAAAACACACACATAGGAAAGATGATGTGAAGAAACACAGGGAGAGCACTATATGAAGGTGAGAGAGTGGGGTGACCCATCTGTAATCTGCAGAATGCCAAAGATTTCCAGAGAGCCACCAGAAGCCAGGCAGAGTCCAGGAAGGACTCCTCCAAAACTTTCGGAGGGAACAAGGGTGCTGACACCTCTGTTTCAGGTTTCTATCCTCCAGAACTGCGAGACAATTAATTCCAGTTTCTGTCAGTCACCCATTTTGTGGTACTTTGTTGTAGTAACCCCAGCAAATGAATACAACTGTCGCGTGACTCCTTTAACTCCCCTTGAAAAATCTGTTAGTACTTTGGGGTATTGTGTCATTTTTCTCATTTTAAGATTTCCCTTTGGCCTTGGTTTTCAGCCCAAATTAGAGTTTGACTCTAATGTATCTTTTTCATTTTCTTTGTATACATCCTATTTGGATCCCATGCTTCTTTGCCCTGTGACCTGATGTGTTTCATAGGTTTAAGAAATATGCTTTAAAATATCTTTCAAAGGGGTGTCTGGGGGGCTCAGTCAGTTGAGGGTCCGACTTCAGCTCAGGTCATGATCTTGCAGTTTGTAGTTCGAGCTCCATGTTGGGCCCTGTGCTGACAGCTCAGAGCCTGGAACTTGCTTAAGATTCTGTGTCTCCCTCTCTCTGCCCCTCCCTGATCATGCTCTGTGTCTCTTTCTCAAAAATAAACATTTTAAAAAATTATTTAAAAATATATATCTTTTAAAACAATATTTTCTATATTTTCTGTCTTCTCCATATGAGATTCCAAATATACATTATGTTAGTCCATATGTTTCATGTCATTTTCTGTGTTTTAATTTTTTTTATTCTTCTTAATACTGCAACCTGGATATTTCCTATTGTTCCATCTTCTAATTCGCTAATGTTCTCTTGCATTCCCTGCTGTGAAACTTACATTTTGAATCATCACTATTAGGTTATTATGTTGTTAGTTCTGGAATTTCCATCTGATTCTTTATTATATATTCCAATTCTCTTGTGATAGTTACCATATTTCAAAAAACTCGATCATTGAATACATTAATCATAGTTATTTGAAAATCTGGTTTGGATAACTACAATATCTGTATCATCACATCTATTTTATTGTGTAAATCTTCTCTTGGCTTTCTGTCGTTTGGTCTCATTTACTGGCAAGCCTAGTAATTTCAGATTGTCTGCCAAACATTGTATATGAAAAATTATAGGTGCTCTGGTTGAAGTTGTCTTTCTCCAGAGAGAAGTTAATCACCTTCTGGCAGCAAAGAGATATGAGAAAACCATTTTAACACAATCAGGCATTGAAATCATTCAAGGCTATGCTTTAGCTTTGTGATGTTCTGCTGTTTCTAATTTGCCTTTACTCCTGTAGTACAGCCCTCAGGAGGTCTGAACAGAAAGCCTGAGGTTTTACTGTGGTATCCCCTTCATGAGCAGACTTCAAATCCAAGTCTTGCCTCTTCAGAACTGTGAGTCAGGTAAATCATTAATCTGCTTGTTAGCCTCTTATCTGCTGCTTTTGCTCAATTTCTTGACCCCTTGCCCTTGGCATGAACTAGTAAATTTCTTGAGACAAACTTGAATATAGAGCATAGTGCTAATTCCATGATGGTTTTCCTTTCTCTGGGATTTGATTTCTTGAACATAGGGTGTCTAATTTTGTTTCTCGAGGTTAGCAAGTCTGCCACAAGCACTAGCTTTCCCCTTAGGCTCTAGGCCTCTCCACATAAACCAAGTGGAAAATATGTTGAGTACAGAAATCAGTTCAGCCATTTTTCCTTTTCTCTGAAATCTTAGCTCATGGAATCCATTGAGTTTAGCTGATCTCCACCATCTCCAAATATCTCATTAAATATATATTGTTTTAATCCCATTTTTACCTCCTATTCTCTAGGAGGTTATTTTTTCCCCTGACACAAACTTCTTTTTATCCAGATTTGCCTTTTTAAAATATTTGTATTTTATTTTTATTTTCACTTCTGTATGTCTTTCTATCATGTGCCCTCATTTTCCTTATGTTCTTCATTCTGTTAGTAAATAAAATGATCTAATCATAGTATTGGTGCTAATTTTATGTATATGTATATATACATATATGTATGTGTATATATGTATACATATGTATGTATGTATTAAAAAAGGGATAGTCATAAATGTTAAATAAATTTAGCAAGAAAGCCATCAGTCCTACCCTACTATTATTTATTCTTTTCCACATACCCTCTGTATCCAAGCAGTACTTTTTGAACTACTCCAGATATCAAATCCACCATCCAAAAGTAGTATTTCCACCACTTTTAAACTTGGTGTCATGATCCTTTGGTTCATGTCCTTCTTTAGATTTCTATTCATCAGTAGAAGCATTTCCTTTCAAATATGTTCAACAGCTTTGCTCTCAGTGGATTGACCATGGTTCTAGTTTTTTCCAGTTGCCCCTGAGTAATTATTAGTAGCACCTTTTTACTCTCAAAATTATTCCAGTTTGGGTAATATTACATTGTTATTTATTAGTCATACACAGTTGACAAGATATCAATCCTGGCTGAACCAAATTATATAAATTCTCTACTGAACTACAGATTAATTTGTCCAACTGACTAGCTGACCCCTGCTCTACAAAAGTCTAACAGCCATCTCATAATTAATATTCCCCAAATGGAATGTTTGTCTTCCCCACCCCACCTCCTTCAATTAGTCCCCCTTTCCAAACCCTCACTTTCTATCAATGACACTAGCATCCACCTACTGTTACTAAAGAAATGAATTTGGGAATCACCTTTAGTTTCTACCCTACCTGCTTCCTGAGAAATATAGGTTGAATCTTTCAACTTCCCTCCACCCCCACTGCCACACTGGTATATCATTCTTGGCTTGCAGGAAGAGCAATGTGTCCGTCCATTCTCTATATGGCTCCAACATTGACATTCTTAAAATGCCAAGGTTGTGCACAGGAGCTGAGAAAGCAAGTATAGCTTGAGAAAGATAAATAAATAAAAAGTAACCCAAGCATTGCTTTTTTATGAGTCAGGGGCCAGATCAGCAAATGGTCTGTGGTAAGAAGTAGTCTTGCAGTCTGATGGCTTTGTAGTGTAACTTCAGGAGCTTTTTTGCTCTCAGCATAAACTACTTACTATGGCCTGCAAAGCCCTGCTTGATCTGCGTGCTGTCCCCAACCTCTCCTCACCCAGTACCTGCCACACTGGTGCCCTTTTGTGCAAGGTTCTTTACGTTATTATTTTCTCTTTACAATTCTCATAGCTCATTTCTCACACTTTTTCTTTTAAGCATCAGGTCAATAATCATCTCTCTGCTCTTTCTGTGGTGTGATCTCTGTCTTAAATGACCTCCAGTTATTCTCTGTCGTGCCATATTGCTTATGGACGATGCAAAATTATTTTTTTTTTGTTTTTGTTATTGTTCACTTGAGTGTTATTTCTGCCACCGTAATGAAGTTGTGGGAAACTTGCCTTGTTTACTCCTGTAGCCCTTGGAGCAATACCTGGCTCAGAGTAGGTGTTTTCTGAATAATTATGGAATAAATAAATTTTTGAAGGGGCTCTAAGATTTCTGCAAAGTTCTGAAAAGTTCTAATGAATCTAATATTTTCCTAAAATAAAATCTCATTTCTCAAGTATTAGCATTTGTAATAAAAGTGATTTATCCTTCAGCTTTATGTTTTGATTTTATATATAGTATAGCCAATTATATTTTATTGCAAGTCTAATGCAGTTCTGTTATATCCTAGATCAAATGGGCTTTATGAGCCTTCCAGGGAGTCTAAACTGTATTTATTACCTTGTCTCTGTATGAAAATGTGGTCTGTAGTCCAAGTAACAACAAATTTACTTTCCAACAAACTTTGAGTTTGGAAGTAATTTTTACATTGATGATGGTCTATATAGGGTTCTGAGGGATCATTAAATCATTGGGTCAGAAACCAAGTTTCATTAATAACATCCTAGGATCTATGCAGCAACCACATTAAGCTCTGTTTTCAGAAGTAGGGAAGAGGTAAATGGCAAATACATAAATATAGCCCTTCAGATGGAACAAGAAAGGTATACAGTATATAACGTCAGCCTTGTGTTAAAGTATATTCTGCTCTTGACAATGGATTTAAGTGCAATATCCAAGTGTCTGGACAATCAGAAAGATAGACCTTACATGGATTTCTTTGCTAAAAACTATCTAAAACAATTTAAAAAGAATATGTTTATTGGCACGTTTTTGGTGATTGTTAAAACAATTTTAAGGTTGAGTCCCATTTAGTTTCTTAAAATTCATTTGAGAGAAGATGTGGAAGGGGTATTCTCTTCTATACTAAAATAATGTTTGTTTGTATTTGTACTCATATTTTTCCTTGATATTTAAATAGTTTATAAGATTAATAGGAGGCTATCTTCTCTACTATTTTGCACAACTATTTTGTTGTTTTATTTTATACAAGAGCTTTATGTTTTTTTAACGTCTATTTATTTTTGAGAGAGAGAGGCAGAGAATGATCAGGGAAGGGGCAGAAAGAGAGGGAGACACAGAATCCGAAGCAGGATGCAGGTTCTGAACTGTCAACACAGAGCCCGACGCAGGGCTTAAACCCACAGCCGGGAGATCATGACCTAAGCTGAAGTCAGTCGCTTAACCGACTGAACCACCCAGGCGCACCAAGTTTTGTTTTGTTTTAAATGAACAGGAATTTACCTACTTTCTGGCCAAGAATTACAATATAATTTACTCAAGCAAAGGGCCATCTGAAGTTCTATATTAATAGTCACAAAGTCAAAGCGTTATTTAAATAAAACATTACATAGGTTTTGTGGCTATTAGGGAAGAATTGAAAATAACTCCATATCTATATGTCCGCTGAAGTCTGTTTATAGTTGTTATTCTTAAATGGATCTCATTTTTCCCTGAAGTTAAGCAAAGCAATAGAATTTTTAAAAATATTAAAGAAGAAAGAAAATGAGTTAAACCTGTATTGTAAGAAATGAATATTTCAAATTAAGATCATGCATGTGAATGTGTATATTTGTGGATGTGTCTGTAGATGTGTGTGTGTGTGTGTGTGTGTGTGTGGTGTTCCTCATGTTATTGAGATATATTATTTCCTCCTACAAGCCTAACATTAGGCATAAAATTTCCCATAACAGGCTGTATTGGTCAATGTGTCCCTGGAAGAAGGTGTTTTGTATCTCAGAGGTAGCATAAGCCCCATTAGATGTGGTGTTGCTATGGTAACTGCTCTCCCTTTTTTAATTGAATAGCATAGTAAGTAGTCTTATAAAACCCACCAACCCATAACTTTCTGGTGCCTCAAGGCAGCTTTAACTTAACCACCTTTTCTTTGTCTTTATTTTTTCAGTCTAAGGCATTCAGGTATTTGGCTGTACCTGCTTTATGAGTCTGATGTGCCTTGGTACTAAAATCCTTGGGTTGTTGACCACAGATAATTTCTAAACAAGAGCTCAATGTAGTTATAAAATCAAGAAAAGAGTAAAAAATTTCAATTGCAGGAACAAAAGCAAACTTCCTCTTAAGGCCATGTCTGTAAAACTCAGACTGAATAAGGCCCAAGTATTTGATCATCTGTTTTCACCAGAACTTATCTATACCTGGCATAGTACAAAGAAATTATTGTGAAAACA
The DNA here is from genome assembly GCA_028646485.1 of Cryptoprocta ferox. NCBI lineage: Eukaryota > Metazoa > Chordata > Mammalia > Carnivora > Eupleridae > Cryptoprocta > Cryptoprocta ferox. The sequence goes on along the minus strand of CM053577.1, from coordinate 133,050,253 downwards.
CAAGAGTCACAAAGAGTGTTATGTTAAAATAAGTCTTGGGCGATAGGCTCACATATTTTAGATTAAAAAGAAATTCTCCTAGAATCCAAGAGTCTTTTTTTTTTTTTTCCTTTCTGGCTCAAACACACACCTCATAAAATATCTCTGCCTTCGTATGGAGATGCTGCATGAGATCAAATAAAATCTATTGTGATTCCCTCCCCACCCCCTTTCCTTCCTAGAGACAATCATTCTTGCTGGTTATTTTGCCACTTATTTATGTTTAAACTGTTAGTAAATCTCTTTTAAAATAAATTTGAATGTATGAGAATTGCTAGTGCTTTGAGGAAAACAGGGCTATTATAACTTTTTCTATTTGCGGAAGCAGGTATTAAGATAGATAAAAAGACCATTTCAGTAATATTAATCTAGCAATAGTAATCTAGTAATATTAATCAGAAAATACTTCCTACTGAGTAACATTATGGGTAACATTCAGTAACAAAAAACTGAATGGGTAAGAACAATTAGATATATCTGTCTTTAAGTTTATATTGGGTATTGACCCTTCATAATATCAAAGAAACACAAAGTCTAGAGCTTAGGATTTACCTTGTCTAACTTCCCAAGCAATTAGAGATTTACTTTACAATATTAAAAAGTTAATTTGAAAACATGTTTCTATCTAATATCTTAGTACTCCTAAATTTTGATGCAACTCAAATATAGTTGATGATTGCTTTCTCAACTTTGCTAGCTTCTTTTACAAGATGAATAATTTAGTTTATATTTAGGCAATGAATAAATGCCATAGCAGAGTGGGTAATTATAACAGCTTACTCTTTTCAGAATGTTCTTCTGCCTAACTCAGAGAAACCCCAGAGGAAATAAGGGAACTGGAACAAGGAATTAAGTATAAGAATGAAATGTACCTACAGTATCTCTTGAAGAAGCACATTCTATTGAACTGAGGGCATGGAGATCTTCAGGTGAAAGATATTGGAGACACTACTCCCTAGGTCTCTCTTACTTCTAGTGTGATGCTGAGTTTGCAAAGAATCACTCTTTACCAGCCATTTTTCAATACTGTGTTTGCAGTGAGCACCATTGAGGAATGCAGTAATGTCTCCTTCTGAGAGAAAAGGCAGGCTTGCTTACTGTCTGCCATAAAACAGCAGGTTCCCAATATCAGTATTCCTTGGCTATAAGGTAAAGCCATTGCAGATGTAGCAACAATCTGCGCTCTCTGCATCGCCCCTGTGGGATATGGAGGACAAGGGAGAAAGGATGCAATCATACTGGTTATGCTCCTTGGTTTGTTGTAATAAAGTCCTTTGTCTCTGACCCATGAGTCTCATGTCTTTTGGCAGCATCCATGAAACAGTAGCAGGCCTATTTATTACCTTGTAAGTAGGGTAAAATCCCAAACCAGATAGGAGGAAGTTGCTAAACTCACCCCTGCATCCTTTTGGTAGTGGCATTAATTGACCACCAAAACTGTAATCTCATTTTTGCCAGAAAAAGAGAGCTATAATGTAATTATTTTAAATCTGAAGACTTTACCTTGGTAGATGTTCTAAAAGCAAGTAAAATATTTTAAAGCACATACAAAATAGGGCAAGAATAGCCTTGCTCAAAGGTATGAATTAGTTCTTCAACAAGATGAGGATTTCTTTTTTCCACCAAGGCAGGAAACACTTAGACAAACATTAATTTGCTATACTATTTAAAACAGAATTTTAGACTTTTGACCATCTATGTGTTTACTAGGTAAAAAATAATTTTAATCTGTCACAAGCAGAATCACAGCATAGTTTGTAGACTTTGTCACCTTCTAGCAAAAGGGGCATTGGGGTCCTCACTAGCTTTGTTAGGCAACTCAGTGTTCGATGAAATGTCAACTGTATGTCTCCACACATATCTGTTTGGGCAAAAGTATTTGTATTATATTGGTAACAAACTAACTGCACAAGTGATCAGAGTAGACAATCTGGAATGTTCTGATCCATAAGTGAGATAAGTGATAAGTAATACCTATGAAGATAATACAAAGAGCATGATCTCCATTTTTTTCTCTAAACCATTATTTCTTATATTTCTATTTTTTAAATTTCCCCCTCAACAGAATTTTTTTAGGCATTCCCCGCCCCCTTTTTGCCCCCAAGGGAAACGGGAATACCAGAGATACACTGTATCTAAGTTTGTGGGCTGCAGCCCTTGGATGGCCACAACCATTGTAACATCTAGGACTTCTTCTTTTTTTTTTTTTTTGGCCTCCCAAGAACCAATCATTAACCCCCTGTGCATGATATTGCCCACACTGAGAACTCCTGTGCTAAAGACTCCAAAATCTATCCCTGGATTCAGCTGTATACTTCCGCCTACACTATTATATGGTCTCTTAATAGTCTTTTTTTTTTTTTAACTGCCTTTTACTTTGGAGTGATACTTATATTTAGTGATGCTATAAAAAAATAGCACATGAAATGACTTAAGGCTACTAATAAATTGGTCACTGGGGACCCCATAACACAGTGATTACAAGTCACATCTGGCTACCTGAATTTAAATCTTGACACTACACTTACTAGCTCTGTAGTCTTAGGCATGCTGGTATTAACCCTGAGTCTCAGTTCGCTCATGTGTCAAATGAGGATAGTAACAGGACTCAAACCACAAGCTTATTACAAGAATTAAGGATAGGGGCGCCTGGGGGCTCAGTCGGTTGAGTCCCCGACTCTTGATTTCTGCTCAGGTCATGATCTCATGGTTTGTGAGATTGAGCTATGCATCAGGTTCTGCGCTGACAGCAAAGAGCCTGCTTGGTATTCACCCTTCCCCCCTCCTTCTCAAAAATAAATAACATTAAAAAAAGAATTAAGGGTAAAATGCATGCAAAGTACCTGACCCAGAGTAAAATGTTCTGAATATTAGCTGTTATATACAGAGAGTTATGCAGGATCCTCTCTGCAAAGAGGCTAAGAATATTCTCACTGGTCACACTGTCAAGAATAATTGAGTGATTTTTATCCTAGAAATAGATATTGAGAGTGATTGATCAGATTTCTTTCTTTCCACCATCTGACAAAAAGTTTAAAGTCTACTTTGTGTTATTTCCCACACCAAGTCCATAGAATTCATGCATTATATTTGACTCCTGATACCAAGTTATGCTTTTGCTCTTATTTCCCCTTTCTTACTTAGCAAAGGGGTCATCAGACCTGGTTTGAGACCTGCATCTATTATTCATTAGCTTGTTAACTTCAAGCTAACAGGTGAATTCTTTTGCCTCCTTCACTTCCTTTGTTCTCATTTATAAGATGAGGTCGATATTGGTACCTAAAATAAGATTGCCTTGAGGAAAGTACATGGCACCTAACGAGTAATTAGAATCAATTATCCTTATCCAATTACATTTATTATTTATGTTGTCTTGACTTTTTTTTGTATCTGTGTAAACTACTGTATTTATTTTTCAAATTAGGAGATGAATACAAATCTGCCTAGAAGACTGCTGCTGTGATGTGAATGTTTGTGCCCCCTAAAATTCATATGTGAAATCCTAATGCTAATGTGATGATATTAGGAGGTAGGGCTTTGGGACATGCTTAAATCCTGAGGGTGGAGCCCTCAGGAATGGAATTAGCGCTCTTATGAAAGAGATGCTGCAGAGCTCCTGAGCCCCCTCTGCTATGTAAAAATACAATGAGAAGTCTGTGACCCAGAAGAAGACCATCACCCAACTGTACTGACACTCTGACCTTGAAATTCCAGCCTCCAGAACTGTGAGAATGAAATTTCTGTTGTTTGTAAGCCACTCACTCTGTGATGTTTTGTTACAGCATCCTGACGGGACTAAGACAGTTGCCATGACAACATTGCCTCCTCCATCAGGGTTTAAGGTCTTGGGTATGTTTTTACCCTGTCACTTGAGTCCCCTTGACTGGGAAAGGAGCAATGACATTGACCCAGCACCACCACTGCAGACCCCAAGTTCACGTCCCCAACTGTGACATTGAACTATGGCCTGTGGATGACTGAGAATGATAATTTGCCCAGGATGATGTGTGGTTTAGTAGGTCAAGCCCTAGAACTAAATTTAGATATCTAGACACTGGCCCTGCCGGTCAACACGGCTTTGCTCATGATGCCAAGCAAAGCAACCCACGCATCTTCACACCTGTCTCTCACATCTGCTAATAGACATAGTTGTCTTCTTTTATTTGCTTGCATCTCAGGGGTTGTGCTAACATCTGTAAAATTCCTCCGCCTAAAGTGTTAGCTTCCTCACTTCACTGGGTAGCCTTGACATGTTACTTTACGTCATTTTCTCATTTGTGAAATGGAGATAATAATATTCAGAGGTTGTGGACATAATAATATTCAGAGGCTGTGCCTAGCCTGTAGTAGATACTTTGTAAATGTAGATTTGATTCATTTCCCTTTGCTTAGTGGGAGAGTCAGGGCTTCAGACTGACCCTCAAGTTAATAATAGAAAAAAATATTTTCCCAAATCTCTATATTATACTCATTTAGTTTATAAAAATAGGCCTCAATACAAAGCCTAAAGGGCAAAGTCCTATACCCACAATTGTTTCTTGCTTATCTCTTTTCAGAGGAATTTGACTGTTCATGGGTGAAATTGATGAGGATAGGTATGAATGAAGAGGAAGAGAAAGGAAAAGTATTTGATATTTTTCCTTCTTATTGGTAGTGGTGCCATGGGGGTGTAGTTTCTGAGACTGTGCAGTAGGCATAATTTTAAGATAATCCCCAAGGATCCATATCCATGTACAACTCCCTTCTCTTCACTGTGAGAGGATCCCTTGAACATGATAAGACATCTCTTCCATTGAGTTACATAACAGAAGGGGTTGTGCATGTGCAATTTTGGTTACGAGTGTGTTGACTTTGAGTTTACATAAAAGGAGGTTATTCCAGTGAACCTGATTTAATCACATGAGCTCTTTAAATCTGTATATAGGGGATGAAGATAAACAAGATCAAAGATCTGAAGCATGAGAGGCTTTGTCTCTGCTAGCTTGAATATGGAGAGGGGCCACATGGTAAGGAACGTGGGTGGAATTTGGAAGCTGAGAGCGGCCCCTGGCTGGAAGCCTGAAAAATAAAGGGACCTCAGTCCTACAACTGCAAGAAAGTGAATTCTACCAACAAAAAGAATGAGCTTGGAAGGGAATTTTTCCCTAGAGCCCCCAAATGAGATCTCAGGGTATGACTGAAATCTTTATTTCAGACTTAATGAGATCCTAAGTAGAGAAACCAGCCACTCTATGCCCAGACTCCTGACCTATAGAAACTGATATAGAATTTTTTTTTTTGGTTTAAAGATGCTGGTTTGTAGCAATCTATTGGATAGCAATAGAAAACTAATACATGTTGGGTGATATATAATAGCTTATAGAGATACCCAAGGCAACACCTACAAACAGCCAAAAGCACCATCCCATCTATTTAAGCATTAGCTCAATTGTTATTAGACATTATCTTCTTAAGCAACCAGCCCCTCAGGTTTAGCAACATCACCTCCACCCATAGCTTGGGAATAAGGTCCTGGAAGTCTTTCATTGGCATGACCCATGTCAGGCTGTCCTGAAGTAGTTAGTTCATAACTTTGATACTGTATCATTCATGAGATGCTCATTTAATTCTTCCTGACTTTAAATATCCTTACAGTACACTATTATTACTTAAATCCTACTAAATTCTATGGTCCTGGAATTAAAACTCTTTTTTTAATAATCCTCTGCAGTACCTATTAGTCTTTACAAACTAGATATTAAAATATTGATTAAAGCTGGGGCACCTGGGTGGCTCAGTCAGTTAGGCGTCCAACTTTGACTCAGGTTATAATCTCACGGTTTGCGGGTTCGAGCCCCACATTGGGCTCTGTGCTGACAGCTCAGAGCCTGGAGCCTGCTTCCAATTCTGTGTATCCCTCTCTCTCTGCCCCTTCCCCACTTACCCTATATCTGTCTCTCATATTGAATAAACATTAAAAAATGAAAATATTGATTAAAGAAATACAATAATGATATGAGAAATCTTGCTTATCCTTCAACTCTATCAATAAGGCATTTTCTTACCCATCATCCTCCTGAAATATGGAAAGAAAAAGGGATCATACTAATGGATAAACTACCAAGAGAGAGCCAGAAGATATGCCAAAAGCTGCATTGTAAGTGGAAACCATTCTTTCTGGCAGAAATGGAAAAGGCTATATGTGCAGAATTGTCAAGCAGGAAGAGCAAAAGTGGGCTATGGGGTGGTTATCAAGGAATTAATTAGCATGTTTTCTATCAAACAGCTGGGCCAGTAATGTCTCTGTCCTAACATCCCAACTTCCACCCACCCATATAGCATGACTCACAGTCATGTCCATCCTATAATATACCAAAGAGCTGCCATGTAAGGAAATAGGATAGTCTTCCAGGAGAGAACTCGGGACGATGATGCAGGTGCTCGTACATAAAAAAGAAGTAGAGCAAAGACTAATATAAACCATCTAACAAATCATATTTTAAAAGAAAGACACATCTGATCAAGAGGGAAAATGAGTAATTCATATTGGCTAGTTCCTCAACTGCCTGCCTGTATTCTTTTGATATCCAAGTCAATCGGGACACAATGCACACTTTACTTATGCACACAAAGCCTGAAGCCAGTCCACCATTTCAAGGGAGACTAGAGGGAAAACAAACCACGTACATACAAAGGAAAAGCATACCAGCAACCTGCTAATATATGTTCAACTAATCCTAAGTTCTAAACTGTATGCTTTTGACTTAAGAGATGACCACTGTTGGTGAATGCTGGAACCAGGAAGGCCTTACAGATGCAGGTAAAGTATGAGCAAAGGCAGGAAGATAGAAAATGGCACATTCGAGATAGAATCAAAGTTATGGACCATCCACTACATCAAAACTTGGTGGTTCATTAAAAAATATGGATGGATAACCAAGGGTCACCAGACATTTGAGTAAAACTTACAGCAAAGGGATTTATAAAACCAACCAATTTATATATTATTATAAAAAAGAATAATTGATTCTGAAAAGAGAATTCTCTTTCCCTCATGATAAAAAGTGATTTTAGGACTTCTCTGAGCTTAGAGACTAGGCGGAACTCTTTCTGTCGCTGCCACTGAAGAAGCAAATTGCCATGAATTCTATAGCTTCAAGGTAATGAATTCTGCCAACAACCTGAGGGACCATGGAAGTAAATCCTTCCTTAAGTCAAGCTTCCAAATAAGAATGCAGCCCAGCAAACACCTTGATTTTAGTCGTGTATGAATCCAAGTGGAGGGTTTAGTTGTCTTTCTTGGACTTCTGACCTATAGAAACTATGATATACTTAACAGGTGTGGCTTTAAGCTGCCAAATTTGTGGCTTTCTGTTAAACAGCAATAGAAATCTAAAACAAAATCTACACACATTAGGGTGAAATTTCAGGACTCTGAGTGTACAGAAAAGTTCCTTAAAGCTTTCAAAGGAAAATGTGAAGGTTACTAAAATCAGAACAACCTGAGACTTTTCACTAACAACATGGTATTCTAGAAAACACTGGAACAATCCCTTCAGTGTTCTAAGGAAAAGTGATTTGGAGCTACACAAGGAATAAAATGAGAGAGTGAAATAAAGACATTTTCTGACATGCAAGGACACTGAATGAGATGTGCAATGTGCATTATGAGTGTGCTTTGGTTAGAGTCACAAAATTCAGAATGTGTATTGCATATCACCCTATAAGTATACTATTATTTCCATTAGTACTATTTAGGGATGTGAAAATGTTTTCTATCAGTGTCAACAAGTATTGCACATCTTTTTATATCAGATATTTGCATCAAGAAACTAGACATTGATTTTTCATTAATAAGAACTGAGAAAATATTTGAGTATGTCTATTTTTAATAATAACAATGATTTGTGCAGGCTGCACGGTTTAAGCTACTAAGATTCTATAATTCGCATCCTTAAAAAGAGTTCTAATCATCTTGAAAGACAAACTAAGGCTCTACATATCCATTCTCTATAAACCTAAAATAGTAATGAAATGGCTTAAAGGGAAGAAATAGAGGCAAAATTCATGCTACATTCAAAGCAAGCCATTTTCTGTGATTTTAAGTATATGCAAAGAAATTCAGAGCAACCTACACACTCATGTAGTGATTTCTAAGAAATAAAGATGTGGGGTCTACTGACATTCTAGGGAATTCCTTTTTTCCTCTTCTCTTAAGGCTGTTATCTCTTTTTGTGTTATTATAGAAGAAATTGGTTGAAACATAAAAAAAAAACAACCAGAATTGATATTTCATACTTGAATAATGTAGAAGGTAATATATGCAGGAAAGTTTTTCCAAAGCATGTCTGCATATATACTTTTGAATTTTACTGGAAAACATGTCATTCCATTCAGAACTCTGAATTGAGATGCACTATTTTTTTTTTTTTTTTTGCTGAAGGCTATTTTAAATTAGGCTAATAAATTGCTACTCTCCGCCTTGCGTGATAATGCATTACATTATCTACTGATGTACATGTATTGTTTGACTCTAATGGTGTGGAAATTAAATGTTAGACATGGGCCAGATGTTCCTATAGATGAATATGAAGTATGACTCTGGCATAGTTCTGTCTCATCAGAATGAAGAGGAAGGGCATGATAACCAACCATAACAACCACCTCGAAAAACATCCTCTAATATTGGTCTCCCATAAGAACTAACGTCGTGCAAGGTCTAGATGCTCTCTTCCTCCTTGTCTTTGAGGAGTGTTATAAATGTCAGCGGTTTTTACACCTGTTTGTGGGGAAAGACATCTTCTTTTCTAAAATCCAGAATAAAACCCATGAATGGAAAACTACCTGGAGGGGTGTCCACGGACAGTAAACATTTGTCATCTTTATTTGACAGACAGGAGCAGCTTGGAATGTTTCCCTGGATGGTGCACCTCGACATGGCAGTGAGATTTCCACGGGTCATTCCTCTGCTCTGCAAAGAGTTCACAGCAGGGTAGGAGGGATATGGGAGTGGGGGGAAGGGAAATGGCAAACAAATGGGCCTTATGGTGAATTTTAATGAAGATTCCCTGCTGGTTTTAGCCCCACTGGAAAAAAAGGGAAAAAGGGGGGTGGGGAGAAAACAAAGGAAAAAGAAGGAAAGGAAACTCATCTCCTATTTCAGGCTAACTTATGAAAGGAATCGTAATTCCAACAGTAGAAACATGTCACAGGAGTGAGGTAGGGGTGGGGGAAACATAGGATGCTGGCTGTTGCTGCTTCTAGTGCTGCTCATCAGACTACGATATGTAGATCTATTTTTGAAAATCCTTGACGAAGTGGTGTAGGACATGAACACATGACATTATCTTACCATAAATGAGCCACCTACTCACTGAAAAATGTTTGCCGATCTGTGCTGATGGATGTAAGGTGCAGGTTTCGGGAAGCTCTGAGGTGGGGGTACTCAGTGATGGGGGGAGAAAAAGGGTAAAGAAGGAAATCTGTGGAATGTTCCAGGATACCCCAGCAGAGCTGTGGAGAGAGACCAAGGAAACTGAGCAAAAACACTGAGCAAAGTGTTTACAAGTATCTTCTTTTAAAAGAGCTGCTGAATTCCAAGAGGAAGATCCTGAGAAAACGTAACACGGAGAAAGAGAAAAATAGATCTTTTCAGGAGTGATTGCAGCAGCAAATGTTGCTGTCATGTTCTCCCTCTCACTCTCCTGTGGTTGGCTTGAAATATGGGATAATGAGGGAGTCATTGCTTTGTGCACTGGGGTTTTTGTCTGTGTGCTTCTATGAACCAAGATATTTTCTTTCTGATTGATATGGACTCATTTTTTTAAAATTTAGCATCATTTCTGATTTCTAGTCCAATAAACTTTGATTTCTCAGAAGTAGCTTCACATTTCTCTTTTGCCTTGTTTTTCTTTCTCTGTTCCTTCTTTATTGTGTCACTTAAAAAAAGTAGTGTTTTGAAAGTCTTTTCCTTATTAATCATGAAGGTAAGGTATTTTTTCTCACACGAATATTCCACACGGATGAATGTCTTGCCTTTCTGGATCTCCCTCGAAAGCCATACAGGAACAGAAACCTATTGTTTTCTCATTGTAAAGTAGTTTACTAATTATATATTCAATATGTTCACAGTGCCATCAGTTCCAGACAAATTAAAAGAGTCTATTCCTGTCTTGCAGGGTCAGTGAGCTGCATGAAATGAGTAACAGTCTGGAAGCCTCACCTTTTGGATAAAATTGCTTCCATTTCTCTTAATCCTGGGCAGTTTTCCTTCCTTATCATCTAATCAAATGGGTTCTTGTGATCCCTGGAATAGTTTGTAGAGTAGAGTAACCTTTGTTAGGCTGATGTTGGCATTTTTGTGCTTAACAAGCTTCTTGGTCATTATGCCAAAGAAAATTGAAAACCTCTGTCTTAAGGTCAAACTCTGTCCTGCTCATTTCTTATGTGTTAGAGTATATCTTTAATCATGAGACAGGTTTACTTTTTTTTAATGTTTACTTAATTTTGAGACAGAGACAGAGCATGAGCAGGGGAGGGGCAGAGAGAGAGGGAGACACAGAATCTGAAGCAGGCTCCAGGCTCTGGCTCTGAGCTGTCAGCACAGAGGCCGATGTGGGGCTGGAACCTATGAACTGTGAGATCAGGACCTGAGCTGAAGCCGGACGCTTAACCGACTGAGCCACCCAGGTGCCCCTCCAGACCTTTTTTATATAAAAAACATTTTTATGTAAAAACATGCAAATGGATCAGCATACATTTTTAATAGATGGGATTATATTCTACTCCATCTATAATTTTCCTTTCTCTACTGACAATTTGCCTTGATCAATTTTTCTCATATAATATTTTAGTGATATATGATTCATGTACCATTAAATCATTCTTTAAAACGTCCACTTCAGTAGTTTTTAGTATGTTCACAAAGTTGTGCAACCATCAATGATATTAATTCCAGAATATTTCATTACCCAAAAGAAAACCCCTTCCTTATCCCCTTCCCCCAACCCCTGGAAAACATTAATCTACTTTGTCTCTACATGGTTGCCTATTCTTGATATTGTATATTGAATAGAATCTATAGCCTGAAGTGTTTGCCTTTTCTCACACAGCATAATGTTTTCAAGGTTTATCCATGTTGTGGGAGGACATCTGTACTTTATTTCTCTTTGTGGCCAAATATTCCATGGTATGATGTGTGTGTGTGTGTGTGTGTGTGTGTGTGTGTGTGTGTATGTATATATATATTCATCCACTTATCAATCAACATTTGGCTGTTTCCACTTTTTAGCTATTAGGATTAATGCTGCATCCATTTTGGTAGTTTGTGTCTTTCTAGGAGGGAGTACACTATTATTCATGTACAAATTTTTCTGTAGATGTATGAATATATGTTTTCATTTATGTGCATGAATCTTGGAATTGCTAGGTCATGAAGTAACATCCTGTTTGAAGGATGGTAACAGGAGCTTGAGAAGCTGCCAAACTGGTTTGCAATGTGGCTATACCATTTTATAATCCCATCGTTAGTGTATGAGGATTCCAATAACTCCGCTTCCTTATTATTGTCTGTGTATCTGACTGTAGCCATCCCAGTGGGAGTGAAGCGGTATTTCATATGGTGTTGGTTTGCGTTTTCCTAATTACTAATGATGCTGCGCATCCTTTCATGTGTTTTGGTCACCTGTGTATCTTCTTTGGACAAAAGTCTATTAAAATCATTTGCCTGTTTAAGAAATTGGATTATTTTATTTTTTGTTGTTTCTGAATACTAGACTCTTATGAGATATATGATTTGCAAATATTTTCTCATTATATAGATTGCCTTTTTGTTTTCTTGATAATGTCTTTTGATGTACTAATTATTTTAAGTTTTAATTAGATTTGACAGCTACCTTTTCTTGTTGTTACCTATACTATTGTTTTTATTTTACTTGTACTTTTGATATTATAGCTAAGAAACCATTGCTTAATCCAAGGTCACAAAGCTTTGCATCTATATTTCCCTCTAAGAGTTTATAGCTTCAGCTACTATATTTATGTTTTTGATCCATTTTGCTTTAATATTTGCATATGGTATAAGATAATTTTAGAGCAGATTTTCAATTTCTGCAAATAAGCCATCTGGGATTTTGAAAGGGACCATGTTGAATATATAGATCAATTTAATAAGTATTTCCATCTTAACAATATTAATTCTTCCAATTCATGAATATAGTATATCTCTCTTTTCATGCATATGCAGTCATAATTATTTCAGGCCCTCTCCTTTTTAGTCTTAAGTTCTCCTCTTGTAATGTTTAACTGCATAATTGTGTCAGTTTCAGGTCATGTGGAAAAGGTAATATTAAGCATTCCCTGAATTCTGTTTTACTGTCCTGTTCCAGAACACACAGGAATACTGCATCCCAGGCTCTCTTGTTCGTAGGTCAGGGTCATGTGACTCGTCCTGGCCAATAGGCTATAAATAAAACAGAGATTTTTTACTTTTAGCTCAGTGGCGGGGGGCAGGGGGGAAAGTGCAAGAATGAGTCTCTCCCTTCTCTCTTCTTTTATTTCAGTGATTATTGAGACCGTATGTTAAGATGCCAGATTGGGACGCCGGGGTGGCTCAGTCAGTAAAGCGTCCGACTTTGGCTCAGGTCATGATCTCCGGTTCTTGGGTTCGAGCCCTGCCTCCGGCTCTGTGCTGTCAGCTCAGGGCCTGGAGCTTGTTACAGATTCTGTGTCTCCCGCTCTCTCTGACCCTCCGCCACTTGTGCTCTGTCTCTCTCTGTCTCAAAAAATAAACTATAAAAAAGTTAAAAAAAAAAAAAAAAGATGGCAGAGTTACAAGATGGTGCCGTTCATTCTAGCTCTGAGTCCATGGCGAGAGAACAGCTGCCGGTAGAGGCGCTCCCTGACGTCTTCAGACTCCGTTGCAGTATCACTGAGATTCTGAGTCTGTTACCAGATCGGCCCTGACTTCATCCTGACACAGAGGAGTATCCGTGCACTCCCCCGACTCTTACCAGCCTTCATTCATTTTGCTTTCTTCTTTCCTCTTTTCCTAGATGATACGCTAATCCTATAGCCAATAACTAGGTAGCAAGCTACAGGGGTAACTAACAGATGTAGGAGTTAAAACATATGAGTGAACCGGGGCGCCTGGGTGGCTCAGTCAGTTAAGCGTCGGACTTCGGCTCAGGTCAGGATCTTGCGGCTCGTAAGTTCGAGCCCCGTGCCGGGCTCCGGGCTGACAGCTCAGAGCCAGGAGCCTGCTTCACATTCTGTGTCTCCCTCCCTCTGCCCTTCCCCTGCTCATGCTCTGTCTCTCAATAAATAAATAAATGTTTAAAAATTAAAAAAAAAACATATGAGTGAAAAAGGAAACAAAGTTTCATCTGGAAGTAATATGAAGCAATACATGAAGTAGCTCAAGAGTCTCACTAAGGCTGATCCCCTTCCTGCTTTACTATAATAGTAAAAGACCAGTCTCCTAACTTTCCATGATTTCCTATAGACTATAATTTCAATGATTAAATTATCAAAATAAGTTTAAACTGATGCCATGAACATTTTCAGTGATGACATATATAAAAACTAAATCCGGCCACATGGAAACAAACAAAAATGAAAGCAATGAGTGACTTAAAAACGGAAATCATTAATCTTAGGTATTTAAACAGTCTCTCTACAGACATTGAAAGGAAAATACAAAGAAATGAAGGCAAAGTATATAGGTGAAAGAGGAAACGGCAAAACTAATTTGAAAATAGGATGCTTGGATAAATGTTATTTAAAAATAGCAGCTAGTAATTTTGATGTGAATTTAGTGACCAGAAAAAGCAACTGGGATAATGAAAAAAATTGTAGAATTGCAGAGTTTATTTCTTTTTCCTTTTAAATTTTTAAATGTTTGTTTTTGAGGGAGGGATACAGAGTGTGAGCAGAGGAGGGGCAGAGAGAGAGGGAGACAGAGAATCCAAAGCAGGCTCCAGGCTCTGAGTGGTTGACACAGAGCCGGACACGGGGCTCAAACTCATGAACTGTGAGATCATGACCTGGGCCGAAGTCGGATGCTTAACTGACTGAGCCACCCAAGCGCCCCCTGAGTTTTTTCATTGTAAGAGGTAACACATATTAAAAGACCCCTCTAAGTTTAAGAACAAAATTATTAAAACCATCAATAAATTGCAGTCAGCATGGATTTATTTAATTTCCATATTTTAATTTTAGTCATCGTCATCAATTAATTTCTTCTGTGAAAGATGAGATGATTAGTAACCTCTATGCCTCCTTTCCTCAGAGTTTATTGCTTTCATAAAATTTAGTTTTTAATGGCTTATATCTGGTATAATAATATTTACCTAGCTGTTTTATCTTACAGTCATATTTAAGTGAATTAAGATTTGAACCCCTGCCCTGTTATCATGGCTTCTTAATTTCTGTATTTTTTATTTTAAGTCACCTCTTCATTGGTTGCATTTTCCTCAAATAGTTTTTTTCCAAAAACTTCCATTGCTCCTGAGTTTCATAGAATGTATTATTTCATACATGGGAATGCTTTTTTGTTGTGTTTATATCTGAAGAATAAATTGACTTGATGCAATGGAGATTTTTGTTACATTGTTTTAGAAACTGAGTTTTTATTGTGAGACCAGATTCTTCCATATGTAGATGTGTTACTTGGTTTTTCTTCCCAGAAACTTAAAAGATGCTTTATTTAGTAACTTAACTAAATGTGGTTTTATGTGACTAGCTTTGTATCAATTTTTCTTAGTACATGATGTGCTCTATGAACTGGAAGAGTCAGTCATTTATTTACTTTAGGTAAACTTTCCTATGTTCTATCTCTATTTTCTGTCCTCTGTGCTAGAGTGTTTACTTCAGCAATAGTAATCTCCTACGGTACATGGGCTGCAGTTTCCGTATGTAGTGCCTTCCTACGTAAGTATTGTAAGCTTGCTGTCTCTTTAGTAGACATAGAAATATGGAATACTTATAGTCCATATAAATAAAGCTTTATTTACATGATAAACGTTTTTGCTTTTTGCTGCTTCTAGTTTGTCTGTTTTATCTGTACTGGTTCTGTTTTTATCTTTTTTCTTCTTTTTTCCTTATAATATCTCCTTTCTTCTCCTTCTGATCCTTTATTATATCATCGTGCTTTTCTTGGGTTACTGAATCCATGTCCTTATTGGATTATTCAAGAGATGAAAGCACCAGTGGTGAATCTGCCTTGATTTCTTAAATTGAATATTCTTTCACCTGGATCATCTGTGTTATCTTTTAAAACCGATGCCTTTCTCCACTTACTTATTTTGATTTTTTGGGGGGGGGGCTTTATTTTCATGTTCTGAAGCCATTTATTTTCCTCCTCCACCTTTGTTCAGGTTTTCCTTTTTCTCTGAAATAGTTTGTGTGATTTCTCCTTGATGTCATCCATACCTTCTCTGGAACATCTGAGCTAGCGGCATGGAGAGCAGGGTGTGGAGAAGGGGGAGTGCGGCTGGGCCAGCTGCAGGCTGAGCTGAGGTCCCAGGTTTGCTCTTATTGCTGAGATACCAGCAGATGTCTTTTATTAGACTCCATTCCACCCAGCTTGGCATGCAGTCAACTCTTCTTGGATTTGGCTCACTCCCCCGACCTAGCACTACATGCTAGAGCAAGACAATCAGGAGCCCTTCCTGCTTCTGCTAAGGTCCAGATGTGGTTTGTAGAGCACTCACACAATGCTTTATCTTGCTTTTCCCAGGGATATCTACCCATCCCTTTAGCCCACTCCTTTTTAAGTTAGAGAATATGAAGAAGTTTCAAGATTTCTGTAGTTTCCCATATCCTCTGTGCTGCTTTCTGAGATGGGAGCAAGATGGAAGCCTGTCAGGGTGCCTGGGTGGCTCAGGTGGTTAAGCATCCAACTCTTGATTTTGGCTCAGGTCATGATCTCAAAGTTCATGAGTTTAAGCCCCATATTGGGCTCTGAGTTGACAGTGTGGAGCTTGCTTGGGATTCTCTCTCTCCCTCTCTCTCTCTCTCTGCCCCTCCCCTGTTCATTTTCTCACTCTGTCTAAAAATAAATAAATAAACATTTAGGGGAAAAAAAGATTTGGAATCCTGTCAACCTGGCCTTTCACTGGTCATAACTTCACGAAGTCTATAATTATTCCATATTTCTTTCTAATGCTGGAAAACTTTTCGCAGCGTTGTTCTGTTTTTGCTTTTGTTTATTGTAGGAGGCAGATTCTGTACCACAACTTCATTGTATCACCATTACTCAGACTCAGTTATATATTCAGTTATATATATATATTATATATATATATATTCAACTGTATTTGTGAGAGATGCATCTTAAGAAACCTGAGCAAAAATACTAACATATTAAAATGAATAAGTAGCTACATGAGCTCAAAAGCCTGGACTATCTTAAATATTAAAATGTATCAACACTGAGTGTTCACTTTATATAAGATACTGGACTTGGGTGAGAAATAAAGGTAAATAAGTAGGGACAAGGGAATGGAAAGAGAAGCAAATACCCTTCTGGCCATTCTACAAGGGAGCATTAAGTACTCTCATATCATAAGAATAGGTCAGTGAGGATGAATATTAATCTGGAAGAAGATTAGAGGTTGAATCCTGAGATAATGGGAAATCCCACAGTAGGTATCATGAGATGAACTCTTATTCCAGCTTTTGCACACCACCCAGATGTGTGAGGTCAAGCGAATCATTTGACCCCACCCTGCTTTGGCCCCATTGTTCTCTCTGTAACATAAAGGTGAGGAACTTGTGGTCAATAGCACAGCTCTGTATATTGTAATGAGGAAAACATGGGAAATTTGAAGACTCTTTAGTATGGATTAATAATTTTTGCACAAATAAATGGAGAATGACCTAAGGTGATTGGAGAACTGATAGAAAATATTTTTGTAATTCAAGAGAATTTGCAGAGGTAGGATCAAAACGTAGGAGACTGCATTTCAAGATGATTCCAAGTTTTTGATTTTGTGTTAGAGA
The DNA here is from genome assembly GCA_028646485.1 of Cryptoprocta ferox. Classification (NCBI taxonomy): domain Eukaryota; kingdom Metazoa; phylum Chordata; class Mammalia; order Carnivora; family Eupleridae; genus Cryptoprocta; species Cryptoprocta ferox. The sequence goes on along the minus strand of CM053577.1, from coordinate 133,033,234 downwards.
AGGATGTAGATGACTTTCAGAAGTATGGAAATCAGGCTAAGGAGCTCGTTTTAAAAACGAGATCATTATATCAACATGGGATATGGGAGGTTAAGGTAGTGATGCCTACACACAGAGATGATAAATTGGCAGTTAGAAATGCAAATCTGACACTTACAAAAAAAATGTAAGAAATTTAAGTCTCAATTTTATAAAAGTGATTGTGGAACTCTATATACTTTGTGTATATGTGTGTGTGTGTATGTTTGGGGGGGGATAGAAAATGCAGCATTAAGTCAACTCTCACAGAGTATTTTTTAGGAGTTAAGATGAACTAGGCAAAATATAAGGGGTAGAAAAATAACTTATTCATGCATTCAGCAAATATTTGCAGGCACTTACTGAAAAACACTGAGCTGGTCCTTTAGGAGACAAACCTAAATTCCACCTTCAAATGTGACAGAGACAGGACAAGTGTTTTTTTTTTTTTTAATTTTGGTTAATTATGTATAGCTATTAAGAGAGCTGTAGGTAAATATCTTGAGAACTCTGAGAGAGAAGATACTGCTTTCTGGGAGATACATGAGAATATTACTGTGTATAGCAAGTAGCATGTGGACCATAAAGGTGGGTAACATTTTCCCATGGAGAGAATGCTGTCATGGCGCTTTGGCAGATGGAACAATTGATATTAGCCATGGTCCTATAATACTGGGGACTCCACAGCACAATCTGATGGGGCTCTGGAAAGGGTTGTAATGACTATTTGCAGGGACTATTTATAGAAGAGCTAGCAGGCTTAAGGGATGAACAGAGATGTTGAGGGGCCCAGGGACACACAACAGTGAGAGATCACACCTTACAGCCTTCCAGATAAAGAATGAATAAGTCATGGGAGTAAAAGGCACAGCATAAGAGATGCAGTCAATGGTAGTGTAATATCCATGTAGCGGGGCGGATGGTAGCTATGCTTGTGGGGAGCACAGCGTAACGTATAAACTGATCACACCTGAAACTATTGTGATGTTGTGTGTCAACTACACTCAAAAAGAAGAGGAAAAAAAGAAGAGTATTCTAGGAGTCACGGAAGACTAGAGCCATGGAGGAAGGACCACCTCACAGAGCTGTAGTCCTGGAGGGACGCACCCACTACAAGAGCCATGGCATTCAAGGAGGAGAAGACAGGAGGAAAACCTCCCCAGGCCGCTCCCTCCCACTCTTCACTGTCCTTCCGTGACGCCCATCAGCTCATCCCAACAAGAAGCAGGGAGCAAGGGTGCTAGATGACACCTCCAGCGACAGCTCCCTGAAGCATGGGTTCAAGATAGAAAGTGGATTGGGGCAGAGGCTACTGAATTGGGAGAGAATAAAGTGCGAATATGATTTCTAAAACTAAATGATTCTCTTGACTGGAATAACTGCTATTTGAGAATGACAAGCCAGAAGTGTGCTTATATAAGTAAGGGGTTGTTGAAATTCATGAGAATAATTGCAAGGGAAGAAGGAAGGATGGTCTTATGCACATGGTGCTTAACCCATCAGGAAAGTCTGGTGCCTTTTCTGGAAATTAGTAGATGACAGCAACAAGGATGGAGAGAAATGACATTTTAAAAAAAGATGTACTACAAAAGGTAAGTTAGCTTTGTAAACATTGACTGTAACAGCAGCCAGGAAGAGGCAGTATGAAGAGAGGGGTTTTCTGGTTCCTTCTTTTCACTTAAGGTGAATAGCAAGAATGCCAGGTATTTCCTTGGACAAGGGTGCCACTGTCTTGAGAGACATGCTGGGATCAGGAGGGACAGGTTACATTCAGGTTTAAGTAATCTTGGGGAAATTAGTGAAGAAAAAATGAAGGGCAGTTTACCATGCAACTGGAGTTCCTGGAAAATATTTGTGGGACTAGCAGAAAGGAAGGAAGAAGTGAAGTGGAGAGAAGTGGGTCAGAGCTAAACTGGAAGGAGAGAGTAAGGGTGAGAGGATGGCGTTGTGAGCCGAGGGTGGTGATTTGCAATAGCAAGATGTGAGAGGCAGCTTGTTGGAGGGTTTAGCAAACATACATTAGTCCTGTGGGTGTTCTATGGATATGAAAACCAGATGAGAGACCTTATTATGTCTACACTCTTAAAAGAAATTTAGGTGTTGGACCTCAGAGGCCCCAAGAAGGACCTGGAATATGATTAACTATCAAATGTAATGGTGCGCTGAAGCTGGCTTCTACCAGCTCCTGACAGTCAACTGTGCACATCTCTCTCCAACTCTGGGTTCAGTGGCCTCACTCTGGTAACATGAAATAGGTTGTGGGGTGGGTGTGTTTATGCCACAAACATTAACAAATGCTACCTATTAGGGTCCCCCCTACACTCTAGAGCCAGTTGTTAAACATTTACCAGCATAATACTGATCTACCTCAAAGATTTTATTGGAGAATATGCTGTTGCATTAAGCAATGAGGATGGTGTCCTGTGAGGACATTTTTATAAGAGGAGGAACCCCCCCCCCCGCCCACCATGGGTAAGTGTGCACTGAGCAGGTACAGGTATGCTTTTCCTTAAAAGACTGAAGTGAACGGCTGCTCATTCGTCAGACTGTCTATTGATCAGGCGGAGAGAATTTGAGATGATACAACCTAGAAGAAGCTGAGCAAATAAAGATAAATCATCAACAATTCACAAGGCATGCAGAATTCAGTGAATAGAAGATTAATCCATTCCTTTGACCTGAACAGTGGTTGATTTAGCTGCAGTGAGCCTTACAAGTTAAAGCTGGTGCCTCTTTCCTGTTTGCGCCTACCGTTAGGAGTAAAATTATATACCGCCCACCTGAATCTACCATAGTCACCTGTGCTTCCTTAGGAATCCCAGAATCCTTCCCACTGCCCTAAGCTACCACTAGACATTTCCAGCAACTGTGTCTGTGCTTTCCCATTCACGGAGGAAATAAATACACTCCGTGCCCATATGCTGCCCTTTCTCACCTTCAGATGCTTCATATTGGGTTTAGAGGTCTCAGATAAATTCTGCTGAATAAAAAGTTTCTTCCAGGAATATGGATGCTGTGTGAGAAAAGAGAGTTTTCGATTTTGTCTTTCTTGTAATTTTCTGGATGCTTCCCCCAACTTTTCCTTTTAACTTCCTTTTTTATTTTTTTTTTTTCTAGCTGGCATGTTTTCCATACCAGTCTTATACAGTTTCTTAGGGATTAGAAATGCATAAGAAGCTTCACAAATAGAGATTTACTTACTTACTTATATTGCTGACATAGCAGGGTCAGCCATCATTCATTAAAAAATACTCGTTAATCACCAACAATGTGATAGACACTGTTCAAGACATCTTATATCATGCAAAGCAAAAGCTCACAAGGTACAAGTTGAAACAACAATGCAATCACCAGGCATGTTTGGGTTTGAATTAAATAGCTTTGTATTTGTAACTGTATTTACTTGAACATCCTCAAGTTTTAACCATGTGAATGCCTTTTACTTTCTTTATTATTTTAATATTTTTAGTCTTACATCTTGGAAGTATTTAGTTTCCATAATGGAAGCAACTCAGCTTAGTCTTTCTGTAGGAAATATACAGAGATTGCTAGAAAGGCACATGTGGGATAGTGCTGTGGAATTCTTCAGGTATATGGTCAGCCATCTTCATGGGAGGGGTAATCTAAGTATCACTGAGGGATACCTATAGATCTTACTGCACAAAAATGTCACCTCCATAAATCTGTCACCATGGCTGACATCCCTACCATTAGTCACTTATTTTTCTAACATAATAAAAGCCTTTGTTAAAATGCAGATAATTTTAGCCACTTAAAAAAATTCAGTTTCTTAAGGAAAGTCCTAACAGAGACCTAGGTGAATTTGTCAAATCACATATTTGTTCTCCAGAAAAGAAGAGTTTAGGAAATAAGTTTAGGAAATAGGTTTTGCAGAGGAGGATCCACAGAGCAGGCCAGGAGGTAGCATGAGCCTATACTGTGGGGGACTCCCTCACTGAGAAACAGGGGTATCACCAGAATACAAGATCCACTGAAATTAGCAGAGATCAAATATAACACTGGCTAGGTAGAGATGATGATTTCATTTGCATTGAATGGCATGGGGGGAGATGGCCGGGGCTGGTACTGTGGGGTGGGTTCATGAGGCCAGCTAGAGACCCAGGCCCCTTCCATCTTGTTGCTCCCCATGCCTGCCTGGGGTGTTCCCCTCCCCCCAAGTCTCACTGTTAATTGCTAAGAATTCCCAAGTGTTAATACACATATGCTTTCATACAAGTCTGGTCTACTTACTAAGCGCTACGGATGCTCTGTCTGGTAACTACAACATCCTTGTTGTTCCTGCTACAAATCTAGCAGGTTTTAATACTGGCACTCATGGATTCCCATGTTCTTCATCCCCCACTGGTGGTTTGTTTTGCTAAATCTACAGGGTTATCTGTGGCTAGTGGAAGGGGGATGCTTTGTTTACACTTTGGTTACACCCTGATCTAAAGTTCCTAAAATAAAATTTCTTATGCTCCATTGTTCTGTAGACCTTTTAGAAAAAAAAAACAAACTCATTTCAGCTTTAATGTACAATCTCTGCTCTCCATTCCCCTAAACGTACATCCAGGGGGAGCTAGGGTGCAGGATGCATCTAGGAGACCACAATCATGCTATACTCGGAATCACTTCCGCTCTTATAACCAATTCTTTATTATAAAAAGCCTTTATTATTACAAAGAGCCAATCTCCCCCTCACCCCCCACCCAGGAACTTTTATTTTGTTTTCCCTTCCTGGTAGACCTGCCTTACCAGTTTGGAAGATATGCTCAATCACTCATTTAAAGTGGAATTTAAGCAGACATAGCTTTGGTACAGTATATATTTTGGGGCAACACTTTGAAAATCATGACACATGAGATGGAACAATGAATTTCTTCACTGGGAACCCTCCATAGCATAAGGCATACTATTCAATATACTAAAAGTATCTGAAATTGCAACATTTTTATCCTTTAGAAAAGCCAACTACTGGGGTGCAGGATCCCACTTGAGCATTGGGCCTTACTGAAAGTTCTTTTATCCATTCTAAAGTGGATTTAGTCTACCATGTTGGAAATGCCAGTGACAATGAATTTTGAAACAATAAAAAGTAGAGCTTTTATGATCCAACAACTGTGTTCATTGGTATTTACCCAAATGAGTTGAAAACATGTCCAAACAAAAACCTGCACATGGATATTTATAGTTGCTTTATTCGTAATCTCTAAAACTTGGAAGCAACCAAGATGTTCTTTAGCAGATGAATGGATAAATAAACTGTGGTATATCTGAAGAATGGAATATTACTCAGCATTAAAAAGAAATGAGCTCCGGAGCCATGAAAAGACATGGAGGAATCTTAAATGCATATTAATAAGCAAAAGAGGCCATACATTGTATGATTCCAACTATATGACATTCTGGAAAAGGCAAAACTAGGGAGACAATTCAGTAGTTTCCAGAAGTTATAGATAGGAAGGAATGAATATGTGGAGCACAGAGGGTGTTTAAACTCTTCTGGATGAAACTATAATGGCAGATACATGTCATTATACATGTGTCAAAATCCATAGAATGTACAGCCAGTGAACCTTAATGTAAACTGTGGAATTTAAGTGATAATAATACGTCAGTGTAGGTTCACCAATTGTAAAGAAAATTGGATTATTGTGGTGCAGTATATTGATAGTGGGGGAGGTTACACCTTCATGGGAGGGGTAAATGGAAACTCTCTGTACTTTCTGCTCAATTTTGCTATAAACCTAAAAGTACTCTAAAAACTAAAGACTACTTAAAAGGGGGGTGTGGAGGCCCAGAATTTCCTGAAACAAATGTTAATGTCTTCAGTGCAATTCAGAGACCATCAACACAAATGCCACCCTACAGTCCATCTGTGCGTATTTTTATTTATAAATTCATGAACACTAATATTTTGTCAATAATAGCTATATGATTATATAGGTAAAAAGAAATCATAAAATGTTCCTGAGTAATTTAGAGAAAATGAAAAAAGCTTGTCACCCTTCTTCCTTTGAAACTCGACAAATATATCCCATATGTTCCAAACCTGAGACACTAAATACTACTAACAATCTGGATGGGATCCATATCACAGTTCCTTCCCCTTAGGGAATTCATGGGAGACAGATGCCAAAAGTTGGGATGTGCCAGTGTAGGTCAGCTACTTGGTATGTATTATATCATTGTAATCTCTATAACAACTTTTAAGCATGTATTGTGTTCCCCATTTTTTAATAATTTGCATGAGTCAGGGTCAGGACTTATCTTACAAACAATTTTTTGAGTCCCTAATTCTTCAGGTACCCAAACCCCTCAGTTGGAGAAAGGAGCACCAGTTTTCCCAGTTTATTTGTTCAGAATTGTGAGAAAATTTAGCAACTGGGCCAGAGGGCTTGAAAAGGAGAAAACACTGGAACACTGGAGAAATGGTCCTATGAACCAGTAGTAAAAGACAATAGAAAAAGTAGGAACTAGTATAGAGCAGACAGAACTGGCCTTGAAGACGAATCCTTAGGAAGGAGGGCAGGATTACAGATCCAAGCTAGGGTAAGAAATGCAGCCATTTTTCTTAACCCAGAAGGGAAGTTTGGAGGAGGATAAGAAAGGGATGGCTACAGATATAAAAAAATATATATGAAGGTAAAGATGGACCAGAAGTAGAGGCACCCACCAACAGCAGGCCAGTGGTGGAGAGTGGGGGGAGGGGGGTGCGGCGGTGATGGGAAGCCATAAATTGGAGGATGGAAGGGATTTGACATACAATATTTTATTGATTTCAAGTATTCAAGATAGTCATTTGATATTTTTTATATATTACGAAGTGATCACCACAATAGATCTATTTACCATCTGTCACTGTACAAAGTTACTACAATATGTTGACTATATTCCCTGTGTTGTACATTACAACTTATTTTAGAACTGGAAGTTCCTGGGGCATCTGGTCACGGGTAGGGGGGCTGCAGTGACAGTGTCAAGCCTGCTTGGGATTCTCTCTTTCTCTCTCTCTGCCTCACCCCTGCTCACTCTCTCAAAATAAATAAACTGTTTTTTAAAAAAAGAACTGGAAGTTTCTACTTCTTAGTCTCCTTTACCTATTTTGGCCATCCCTCCACCCCCACTTCCTCTGAAAACCACCAACCTGTTCAGTTTTCTGAGCCCGTTTCTGTCTTGTTTTGTTTATTCATTTGATTTTTTTTTTTTTGGATTCCACATATATCCAGTATCTATCTTTCTTTGTCTGACTTACTTCACTTAGCAGAATACCCTCTAGTTTCACCTACGTTGTCATAAGTGGCATGATTTTATTCTTTTTCATGGTGGAGTAATATTCTATTATATATGGGGAAAAATCATTTTAAATTTTTTATTTTTAACCTCTGAATCCTAGCTCCAGCCGACTTGAGACTGATCTTATGCTCATAGGAAATAGCATCACTAAAGCAGCAACTCTACTAAGCTTGCCTCTCAGTCTTTGAATCTGAGCTATTGGGATGGTCCTGACATCAGAAACCCAGTCACTTGCTCAAGGCCAAGGTCAGGATCTTTCCATTATGCCATGTAAGTGCCATAGAGTAGGAAGATTAAATAATAATTATTTCCAGTAATGGCTGGTGAGCTCAGACCCAATGAGTATCTGCTTTCCTTTGCTCCCTTCCTCCCCTTCATTGAGCTGATCATGCATGTTTCCAGCATCCAGGTCTGTCCTCTGCTCTATTGATGAGTATGCCCCCAAGGCTGCAGTGTTGCTCAAGCCTAGCTGCCCATTAGACTCATCCGAGCAGCTTTTAGAAATAAAAAGCCTAAGCTCCATCCTAGAAAAATGGAACCAAAACATTTGTTTCAGGGACAACCTGGTAAGCTTTAAACAGTCTCCAGGGAATTCTAATGTGTAGTCGGGCTTCAGATATACTGAGATAGACTACCTTTCTCTCTGAACTGCTCATGAAATGAAACAAAAGATTGGATGTTATTTATCAACTTCTCAAGCAGGTTTTTGATTCTTATATTTGAGATAGGACCTTTGCTCTGCGACAATTTGTATTCAATAAAACTACCTATAAAATGTTTTGAAGATTGGAACTTCCTGTTCGTAGCACAAAGAAAAGCATATGCCAGTATCAAAGGACCAACAGGAATTTGGATTTAAACAGATCTGGCACTTTTCCTTTATATCTGTGTGTGTGTGTGTGTGTGTGTGTGTGTGTGTGTGTTCATTATTATTTTCTCCAAGAGAAACAGCAAGACAGGAGTATCTCCTTTGGGTAATCACTTGAATGTGAACTACAATAACTCTATTCTACACAATCCAGATACACAACTAGAGTCTGCTGAACAGAAAAATAAAATATATCAAATTCCCAAGAATGGCTTTGAAACACTGAACCTTTAAAATAACTCTACATTATAGAAGATTACTGTTACATATGAGGTGTGACTTAGCAGCAGAGGCTACAGGATCCTGAAAAGTGCTTCCCTACTAGACCTTAACATGACAAACAAACAAACAAACAAACAAAAACCTGCAGAGGACTTCTTGCTCTCAGAAACATGAGATCTTGTTAAAGATTTAAAATGCTTAATTTTCGGAAGGGACGTATTTCCCAGGATTCTCTTAGAACTATAGTATCTATAGTATCTGTTAATTGAACAAGAATAAAAGGAACATTAAATCTCAGTATTTGATGGCACAAACCAGGATGTTTCCTTAGGTATTGTCTACGTCTCTCTCCACCAGGCACTCTGCCATAGGGATTGCTGAGGATGTGTATTTGTGTGGATGTGCACATCTGGTAAAATGACATATGTGCGACCTTCAGTATTTTCCACCTGCACATAACTTGTAGAGTGCCTTTGGTGTTTACTTTCCTCTGTCTAGCATTTGCAAAAAGTTTCCAAGGTTTTTAGGTCACTTGGTGGAGTTTTGCACAATCTCTATTTTCAATTTTTATTCATATAGACAGCTGTATCCACGATAGGAAAAAATCCTGAAATCTCACCTCCTTTACGAATGATTTAAAACATTAAGTTCTCCAGTTGATTCTACATGTTCCCAAGACTCCAGTGGTCATTCTCCACCTGTAGCTTTTTTATATATTTTCCCCTGTCCTTCCTCTCTATGAATTATATCCCCTTGTTTGTTGAAAAAGGCAGGGCATCTAGACATGTCTATATCAGGGAAAGACTTTCAGACTCATGAATTACAGGCTCCTTTATGGGTGGTTTTGCAGAGACCCTGTGCCAGATCTAAAAATATCTGTAGAAACTTGGTCCTTGTGAAATGGCAGACAGAGGAATCACAAACTCCAAGAGTTATAAATATATTGGTGGATGGTTGCATGGTAGAAAATGAAGTCAAACTATTACAATAAAGAACTAAGGATAAATGAATAAAATGAAAGAATAAATGCAAGAAACATATTTTCTATGTAGAGTAGACATTAAACATTTTTTTTAAAAAAGAATGAAGACATCACAAACCTGCCATATGGGTTTAGTAAACAAGCAGACTTGGGTTCAAGTCTAGATTTCCTTGTCGTGCAATATATTGGTAATTTGCAATATATCTCCAAACCTTAGGCTCTCATCTGTAGCATGGCCATAGTACTACCTACTTCACAGTTTTCTGGGAGGGCTTAGATGAGCAAAGGAGGGTTAGATGTACCTAACTTGGCATCTGGAATATATGATAGAAGGGATATAATAAATGTTAATTACCACCCCTTTCCCCTTGGTCCTTAGAAATATAAATGAAAAAGTAACATCACCATCCAGGACTTCCGAGTAGCTGAATTCTGAGGCTAGATCTTAATAGTTCATCATATTCTTGGACCCTGAAAAAGTACAGGGAGACGCCACTTCTTTGAGTCTGAAAAGGAAAGTAAGACCCTAGTAAGGAAAGCCTGGGTGTGTAATCTGGTGTCACTGGGTTGCTTTTATCTGGGATCATGATAACCTATTAAATGTGAGCTTCAGCAGCCTTGAAAGTGGATGGCAGCAACATGCGATTCACTATACAAAAGCAGTATGAGACAACGCACCTTTCAAAAATGTTCTGAAACCCTGATCACGGCGGTGTCACAGAGATTAATGGTAAATTATAAAATAAGTACAAGATAGCAGTGCATTTTTAAATGAAAGTGGGGGAGTGTGAAAACATAATAGGCATCTTCTCTCTGAATTTCTTATTGCTACATCTTTAGTGAAAGAAGAGACATAATCAAAAGTAGATTAGGAGCACAGCCCAGAAGTTGCTCAGGATAATGTGCCTTTGAAGGGTGAAGGTCATGTCAACTTCGCCATTTTCACTTCTATTACACTCATGAAGACAAAGATAAGCATGTTTCTATTTAATAGAATAGCCACAAAATCAATACAGAGAAATTGTTAATACATAGTGTAAATGCCACTTGAAGCAAATACTCTCCAGGAAGAGACTTTCAGAACAAGAATGGACTTCAGAAACAATGTTGTCTAACTGTATCATTTTACAGTTGAGGAAAAGGAAGCCCAGAGATGTGAAGCAGACATGGTGGGTAGTTTAAGCCTGGACTTGAACTTAAGACCTATGACAACATAGTGGTTCTCTTAACATCATGTATCCTGCTGGATCTAAGAGTGTGAGTTGGAAACATTTAAGTACAGCTACAATTTCCACTCTATAGCAGGATCCATAAAAAGTCACAACAAATAAATAAAAGGCAATTTTTACCAATGAAAATGCCTTTATTCTAATTTAAACTTTTATAATCTATAGTTCTGCTCATTGCAGAGAATAGAGAAAGAGACGGTTTGGTTTTGCACATGAGGTTTAAGTGGAAGTGTTTTGATGTAAACAAATTATTTTATTTTCTGATTAGGTTTATAAAATCTGGCAACCATATCCATTTCCCTAAAAGAATAGCCCCTGACTTCTACAACTTGGAGAGCAGGAACTATAATGCATCACAGTCTCCCTTCCTTCTTGCCCAACTCCCATTCAAATTTGTCTTCTCAAAACAAGGGCCCTGGCAAAGTCTTGCCCAAACCTGAAAAAAACTTTATATTAGCTTGTTGAGGAAAACAAGGCCAAATAATATAAACAGAAGAGATGAGAGCTCTTGTGCTTTTTCTGGCGGCTCAGTCAAGATCTCGATGCCTGGTGATGAATAGATTGCATGTGTGCAGCAGGAGATAAAAATGATCTCTGTTGGCCCTTTCCCAGCCACAGATGTCATGGCCTTGACCTTAAATATCTTGTTCCAGCCCCAGTTTGCTGAAATGCTCCAAGACAAAATACCCTGTGTCACTCCGCCTCAGTGTGGCGAGACGCTCCCGGGCCTGGGAATGTGCTCATATTCGGTGATGTCTTCCTGCGTCACTAAATTAATCAGATGGATCCAGCTTGAAAAGACAATAAAGACTGGACAAAAGCCGAGAGGGCAAACAGATGGGTAATAATCTCCTCTTTTATCATTCGTGCCTACAGAGAATTATTCAGCAGAATTTAATTCTCTGATGAACAGAGCCCAGGACAGCTTGATGCAGCTAAAATTACGGGATTCTTCCTTTGTGTTTGCTTCAATGCTCTGGGAGAGATGGTAAGATGATACTCTTATTCATGATAGAAGAGAATGTTTGCAGAATAAAAAGGGATCCACTGGCGGCTAGTGGGGATCAGCAGTGTGATCCCAGTGACTGGGAGCTCTGTTCAGCCAGGCTCCCTTTATCATCACTCTCTAAGCTCCCAGGGCCGCCAAGCTGCAATGGACAGGACTCGAGAAAGAGATGAGACATCTGGGATTCTAAATTGACACTGGAAATCAGAATCATCTAGAGGACTAAGTGGATAATAACAACCACCCCCTACCCCATTGCATAGGTTTTGAAATAAATCAGTAAGCTATGATTGGGAAAGCTTCAGCAATGGACTTTGGAAAAAGAAGTGCCCCCATATTCCAGGATGTGGAGGCTGGAAAGTAGGGAGGCATTTGCTGAAATGGGAAATACATTGGTGACTTCCACACTTTACGTGCCCTTCCACACCTTTAATCCCAGCTGCACGGCTCCAAGAGGGATGCCGGCGGACAGCTGGGGTGAGGCATAATCTTGTGGGCAGCTTGCTGATGCAGGGACACCCTAGTCAACTGTTATGCCCTCTAGCTGTGGTGGGTCTTGCAATCATATTCCCCCCTCCCCCCACCGAAACATAGCAGGAATAGTCTTCCGAGCTTAGGTTTAGAACCTGACCCAATATAGAAAGTCTTTCAGGTGAGATGAGTAACACATTTACCTGTGCTTTGGATCTGATGTTCAACAGGGGCTTAAAAATAAGACTTATGGGGGAAACATACTATTTTATCATGCGCCTGAAAAAATACATATTTCACATCAAAGATGTTTTGTTACAGAAAAAGAAAAATAATAACAGCTGCTACTTCCTGAGCTATTAAGTGTGTTTGCGTGTGCACATACATAACAGTATGTATGTGTATATATACTGTTAGAAGTTAACTGACTTCATTGAGATAATACAAGTAGTAAACTTTGGGGCCCAGGACTGTCTGATTCCAAATCTCAAACTCTTTATATAAAACCAAACTACATTATCTCTAGCACTTGCAAATTGATTCTATGCTGCCTTATCCTCTTAACTCCCTTTTCACACTTGCTTAACTACATTGTAAGCTCATTGAGAACAGGAGCCCCCTTCTGTATTTCTTTGTCTCCCCACAAAGTCAAATGGGAGTCTAGAGAGCATCCTTTATGACACAACCAGATTTCCCTGTGATGAATGTCTGTTGTACACATCTGGTGATTATCTCACCATTATAAGAGACCCCAAATCCTCATTTCACTTGAAAAACAAAGTGGAAATAGTTGTGATCAGATTCTTAAGGGCTTTGTATGCCATATGTGGCAGAGACAGCCAGTCACTGGATATCCACGTGAGTCCCTACCTTTCCCAGCCTTCCCTCCCCAGCACCCCCTGCCCATCAACTGCATTTGGGACATTGGTCTAGACTTGAGGGATGGCCTATGACCAGAAATGGCATGTGGCATCTGGGCCATGGCAATTGAGAATCCATTTCCCTTCTTTGTTCTTTTCTCCCATCATGGTGACACAAGATGGTAGCATCACAAGATAAACATATCCTGAATCTCTTAGTGATCATATGGACGAGAACTACTTTTTCATCATACTTTTCAAGAGAAAGAAATACACTTGGGTATGTCTAAGACACTGAGGTTTGGAGGTTTATGTGTTAATGCTGCAAACCCTATCCTTGACTTCTTAATATACCAAACCATAAGATTTGGGCTTTATATTAATGGCATTAGAACAATAAAAGCTTTTAACACAGAGCAACTGTTGAAAACATCTTAACTATCAAATTAGCTCTTCTGAAATCATTTCCTCATATTTTCTCTCCTATCAGCATTTTCCAAGGTCCTTGTACTTTCATGCATTCATTCAACAACTGATTGTTAATCATCTTATTTATCCACTAGTATGTGCTGGTGTGGGACATTCAGAGATGATGATTTAGACATTCACTAAATATAAAAATAAAGCATATTATGTACCAGGCACTGTTCCGGTGCTTGTCAAACATTTACTTATTTAACCCTCACAGCAATGCTAGGAAGCACCATTACTATCCTCATGTTACATACTAAGGAAACTAGAAACTGGAACACAGAGGGATTAAGTAACTTGCCCAAGGTCACAGAGCTGGCCATATGAAAGATGGGCCTTGAATCCAGGCCGTTTGGCCTCAGAATCTGGGCTTTCAATCACCAGGCTGTGTTGATGACAGTGTTGTAGTTTAATCAGAGCAGAAAATGGAGTCCCAACAGACCAGGATGGCCAACTTGGTGCTTCTTGGACCTTACTGACGCTAGTACTCCCCTTCTTCTAATTTATCACAAATATCACCTGGAGTTTAGACCAGGAACTTCTCAGGAAAATGCTAAGAGAACTAACAGGGAAGTGGTTCCATCTCTACATTCCCTTAATACTTTCTTTACATTCTTTTTTAAGCCAAATGCTCATATCACATCTCTATTTACTTAGGTATGCACAAGTTTTATTCATCTTGGTATACCTATAGCACTTAACTCACTACATAAATATGCGGAGTAAATGTCTGACAGATGATATAAATGAAAGACTAAGTAAACTAAGTAACATAACCTAAACCATATCTATGGCTAACATTTTAGCATCTTTAAATATTTCTGGTGGAATGGTGGGTAGGAAACCCAGCAGGTAATAAATTCTTTCTACCTCGTTATAAATTTTGATTCTAGAACACTGCAGCAAGGGTTAAGACTTCATCTTATTGTTTCCACCTGTGGAGTGATCTCTTGCTCTTCTAGTTCTGAGGAAATAATAATAAAATAAGGACATTTACTGAGCACTGACTATGAGCTAAGCAGTGGCTATGGGCTAAATATTTGTGTTGTGTTCACTTCACCCCAAATTCATATGTGAAAGTCCTGATCCCCAAAGTAATGGGAGTTGGGAGCTTTGGAAGGTAATTAGGTCACTAGGGTAGAGACCTTATGAACAAGATTAGTGCCCTTAGCCCTTAAAAAATTTTTTTAATGTTTTTTATTTATTTTTGAGAGACAGACAGAGCGTGAGCAGAGGAAGGTCAGAGAGAGAGAGGGAGACACAGAATCTGAAGCAGGCTCCAGGCTCTGAGCTAGCTGTCAGCACAGAGCCCGATGCGGGGCTCAAGCCCACGAACCGTGAGATCATGACCTGAGCCGAAGCCGGATGCTTAACTGACTGAGCCACCCAGGCGCCCCAAGTGCCCTTAGCCCTTAAAGAAGGAACACAAGAGAAATGATCTCTCTCTCCTATGTGAGGACATAGCAAGAAGGCATTTATCTGCAAAGCAGGAAGAGGGCCCTCAGCAGGAATCAAATCAAGAAGCACCTTGATCTTGGATTTCCTAGCCTTCAGAACTGTGAGAAATCAATGTTTGTTGGTTAAGCCACCCAGACTCTGATGTTTGTTACAGCAATCTGAACTAAGTCCACAGTCTTACAAGACCTTTATCTCTAATAACTTATTTGATCCTGATCATAGCTTAATGAGTCACATGCAGTCAATTCTCATTATTCGTGGTAGTTATATTCTAGAATACTAAAGTGCCACCCCTAGGAGAAATAAAGGATGAGGTTCCTAGAACACTCTTGTTGCATTGTTTTCATCCACTGATCAACACATAATCTTGTTTTAGGTGTGTTTCTATTAAAAGATATTTTACTTAATATGTAATGTTGATTCATTTACATCAAACTTATGGCCAGCACATAGACCAAATCATGCCTGAAAGAAGCTTTATCAAATGCCTATATTTTCTCCGTAAGGCACCTCACAGCCTTTTTGCACCAAAGAACACTAGATAGCATTTAGCACGATGCTTAAGGGCAATTTTAAACAGTGTGATCACCAATGAAAGCACAAAATGTTAAACACATGTCACTAAATAGACTGTGAAAAGGATATTTGTTTATAGTAGGAGAGCTGACACAAGAAGGCAGACCAGGGCCCTGTTCAGTCTCAGCTGGGAACCTGCCTGCTAGGCAACCCAAATGTTTCACCTTTCTTTCCATGTCAGCAATTAACCATGAAAGTGCCAGGAATATGGATTTTAGAGTCACGAGTAAATTGTAGAGCAGACAAATTCACAAATATGGAATCTTTGAATAATGAGCGTATGGACTGAGCATCTGTTTCCCCCACATTCATATATTGAAGCTCTATCCCCAACAGCATGGCTGTATTTGGAGATGGGGCCTCTAAGGAAGTTCATGAAGGTTAAATGAGGTCATAAGGGTAGGACCTTGATCTGATAGGATTAGTGCCCTTTTAAAAAGAGACATTGGAGAGTTCCCCAGCCCAGCTCACACACATTGAGGAAAAGCCAAGGGGACAGAGTGAGAAGGCAGCCATCCACAAGCCAGGAGGAGGGCTCTTACCAGAAAATGAATCAACTAGAGCCTTGATCTTGGACTTCAGCCCTCTGGAACCATGAGAAAATAAATTAAATCCCTGCTGTGTAAGCCACATGGTCTACAGTATTTTGTTATGGCCACTAGAGTAGACTAAAACAATGAGAGCCAACTGTTAAAACTCTGCTATAAGGCTGAGGAACCTCAGGCATGAAGATCATATGTAATCAGCACATGAATGTTATATCTATGACTTAATGGACCAGGTTTCAAACCCAACCGGTCTGACTCTAGGTTATTTGTTTTAAGCATTGGAATATGATACTGGATTATCTTCCCTGATGAGACCACATGATCAGGCCGTTCTTGCCTTTCTACTCAACTTGGCTGTGGGATCATCAGGCTGAGCTCTGAAACATGGCTCTTCCCTTCCTATATTGCATCTCTCAGATTCCTTAATGGCTCAAAACTTGACAAAGAGAAGAATAGAGACATGACACCTTCTTTTAGAGCTGGGAAATGATCGTCCGGCCTTGATGGGACTGGAACACCAAATCTCAGCATGCAGCACAGTTGATCTCCTCTTGAAAATGTCCTCTGCTTGGCCATCTTGTATCCATTAACCAGCCAGAGAGCTTTTCCAGTGTGCTATCCATATTGCTACATTGTCATAATCAAAACCATTAGGACACAGTCTTTCCACATGTCAGTGTGGCCGGCAGACTTTATTTGGTGACACTTCAGTTCATTGGTTCTTAATGCATTTGGGGTTGTGGACCATTCTGATCAATCTAAGGAAAGTTACAGATATATTTCTCCAGAAAAATTCACACATGAAATGACATAGGTATATTTGCATAAATTTTGGAGGATCAGGGACCTTCTTCCTCTCTGAAATATATTGGTAGTCATCCACTTACACAGGAAGGGCAGAATCACTCCAACCCCTCTTTGTATGGAGGTGACCACAGCAAATGGATAGATCAGAAGGATGGGCATGAATGTGAGGTTGCATTTCCAGTCATTGCAGAACTTCTTGTTATATTGCATCCAGCTTATCTTTATTTCATATTCCCACACCTCACCTTTATCCTCACATCTTTGCTATTTGCCAGCCCCTTTCCCTAAGAATCTGGGGCAAAGCACAACATGTACTTGTAAAGAAAGGAATGCCCAGCCTCTTTCTAGAGGAGCTTTGGTTTCAGAACCTTGAGGAATGGGTGATGCAATCACACAGCCAGCCAGAGTGTCCAATGACAACTGAAAGGAGAATTGCAGGAAACCAGTTCAACAGCTGACACCAAAATGCTTTTCCATATGTAAAGCTGCCTTAAACCCACAGGAGACACTGAGAATAAACTTTGTGCTTTCTTTTCTTTTTGCTCAATACCAAATGGGTCAGGGAGAAGCGCTGGACGCTTTGAAAAATGCACTTATAATATTGAATCCAAGCTGTGCAAGTACCCATTGGAGACAACTGTTCTCTCATGGCCTGCCTTGAATAAACAATCACAGCTCTGTGTGATATTACTTCTTAACCAGATTCTAGCATTGAACGGTTAGCTTGCCATGGTTACTTGCATTTTAAACCAGTGTCTCTTTTTCCTTCCCCTTGGCTAAGATTCCTGCTTACTTGGCAGTGGCTCCTTCTCATTTGAACTTTTGCCCTCTTTTAATGTCCACCAAATTTTAGCCTAAAAGAACCTTTCAGAGGCACCTTTTGTTACCCCGAGTTCCTTTCTCGTGTGAGAACCAGCTCAGGGAGCTGGTTACTGGAAAACACTCAAGGGCCTGTCTTCCCGCTCTGTGAAGCCAGCAGTGACAGGCTGTTTTGTGTGTGTACTTTCCTTTAAAAAAAAAAAATGAAGGAAGCACAAGGATGCAAGCTGTTTGCTGAAAACAAAATGTTTGCTTTCAAAAGCAAGTGAACACACATGTATTTGCATATGTCCATGGGGCTTCCCTCTTGTCCATTCCAGGCCCGCTCCCTTCTCTTTTAGCATACCACACTGTTGAAACTTACTTCAGTCTGAAAGACCAATGAAGGGTTTTATTCCCCCCTGATTTCCCTTACCAGTTACAAGTCAGTGAGGTCTTTCAGGGTGCAAACATCCATGGAAACTGTTTCCCGTCAAAAGAATAACCAGTATGTCAACCCCTACTCTCATTTGACAATTAGACAACCACTTCCCATGCAAATAGAGCCTACCATTTACTCAGAGCCAAACGCTTCAGCCTGTCCACCACCTTGCTTGGGCCCACAGACAGTTGTGTTCTGCTCTCCCCCAGTCCTCCCTGGCCAACCCTAACCTGAGCTATGTTCGTTCCTTCTCCTGGATCACATATACCATTTCCCAGTACACTCCTTTTCCTCAGCCTCACAACGTATAAGTCTGTTCAGAACCACCAGTCCCACCCACAACCTGGGTGTTCGATCGCGGGTGGAACAAAGCTTGCAGCCAGGTAACCCGGTTCTACAATTTCTCCCCTGCCCTTTGCTGAATGTTCTAGACCTTTCTTTTCACACTGCCCCTCTCAGGTCTCTTTTGGCTCAAAGATCTACTTCACTCAGAAGATAGAGTTTCCTGGTTAAAGCTACTACTTTTGCTCACACTCGCTCTTTTCCACACGCTGGTAAACACTCTGATGCCACCATCCAGTCTTGCAGGGGAAGTCAATGTGCTCCTGCCCAAAGCCAACCCCTCCGTCTGTGTGAACCCTTGATAGAGTCTTTCCAGATGCAGACGCTGTTCTGTGTTTCCCTCATGGTCACAGCCATGTACTCTCGGCCAACTCCTGCTCTTCCGTCTTCAGACATGCTTACATTATTAAAAACAATGAAAACTTCCAAACAACTTTCCCCATTCTGCAAGTCCTTCTTACCCCATACAACTTCTCTCCATCCTTGTGACTCCACACCTGAATGGCCTGCGTCCACTACTGTTGTTTCTGTATCTCTGAGCCTTTGCTCTCTTATCCCTCTTCTCTTGTTTTCGACTTACAAAGGTCATCGATAAACACGAGGATGTTTCTTTCCCTCACCTTCAGTCTCCTTTTCTTCTCTGCTACAAACAGCCCACTTTGAAGATAAAACTCTTGTTTTCTGGTTATCACATTGATTTCTTTTCTCTCTTTTTGGGATTTTGGCTTTGTTACTGGTTCCCCTCCCCAAAGCTTTTTCCTCAACTTAGTTCTGCTAATTTTATCAAACATTTTTGGGGACATTGACCCCATTACAGCTCAAATGTAACGAGATAGGAAATAAAACTATTTTTATTGTTTAGGGATGATAGCTCAAGCTGCAATCTCAAGGATAAGAGGCCACAGGAAAAGATGATAACCACCTGGTTGCTAAGTTATAGAAACTACTTCTAGAAAGTTGATAAATAGACATTTCGCTCAACTCTGCCACTCCACCACCCTGGCCTCTCCTCTGGAACCCCTTTGATTTCCTAATAATCTGGAAATGAAATATTAAGTCCTGGATCATCAAGGCCTTTCCAGAATACTGTTTCAACATTATGGTCTAAATCCACTCTCGTGCTCTACCATGATGGCTATTAAACACACCAAATATTGCTTCTGTCTACAAGTGCCTCTTTGTTCAAAAGAACAGGCAAACAGATACCCTGGAGTGTTTGCTAAGTGATCAGACTGGAGCTTCCTTCTCCCACTTACTTTTCCATCCATCCTATAAAAGGAGTTCCTAGAGAGAAAGATAAGTTACAGAAGGAGAGAATTATCTGCCTAGTAACAAGTGTGGTTACCAGGAGGCAAACACATGAAGAAAGGGAAGAAGGGCTCTCTCTACCTAACCAAGTCAGAAAGATTCCAAGAAAGCCCTTCATAAAAACTTTGAGTGCTTGCAAAATGAGAAAAAGCAGAGCATCCTCTAATCGGACACTTGCAAGATACAGAAATTTTTAGTCTTAGTGCATTAAAGTTTGAGGAGGAAGGCCTTGGGAGCACTTGACATTTAGGAGGAATTTATGCATGTCCCCTGAAGTTCGGCAGTGTACATAAAAATAGATACTTGAAGCCTGCTGCCAAACTGAAAAAAATCAGAAGATAAATGGTTGGCTGCAGCTGCCTTCCATGGCAAGACAAGGAAGAGCAAGTGACATGGGAGCAGACTGCCCACAGTTTGGCACCAGAAGCAAGGCATGAATTTTCTTTAGAACCAGGGTGCCTGAGTTGTCTTGATGGGATCATACTTTTAAAAAACATGCCTGCTGGGGGTGAGGGAATCCCAACAGGATGGATCCCCAGGGACAAAGGCTGAAAGGATGTCATTCTAGGTCAGCTGGAAAGTACACCTCCCATGTCATAAAGCAATGATCTGGAACAATCTCGGTGAAAAACGTTTGGGGATATTGGCCAACGAACTCAGAAAAAAAAGTTATGTATGAAAGAGCAGCATTTAAAAGCTTGCTATAATGGAAATCCCACTGGCCATTTACTATTAGTCAAGAGAGAACTACACAAAAGAACAGCAAAATAAAGGCTAGAAAGAAGAAGGAGGAAATCAGAGGAAATCTGAAAGCTGAGACCATGGTCTGTTCCCTACTGCAGGCCAGAGGCTTGGATCTGCCTTGAGCTGTGAAAAGAAAGAAACTCAAATCAAATTAGATATGAGACTACAATTTTGATTTAAACTTGCCTAGAGTGTTTTTATTTCCTTAAAATGAGTTACATGTACCCGAATATTCTTATGATGTAAAATCACAAGGAAACTGTGGAATCATCTCAGATCACAGGAAGGAAATGGAGATATGATGAGTCATATTAGAAGACAGAGGTCAGAGAGAAATTAAGATACTTTCTCTGTGGAACACCTGCTCAGTATCTAGTTATCCATGTTTTCCACCATTCAGACTCCTGATGTATTTTTATTATTGTGATGTTGTGATTTATAATAAGAAATGGGTATTTGGTCTTTGTCCACTATTCCTGGCACATAGCTCCTCAAACCCTTGGAATTTTCTATGTAAGAAGAGCCATAAAATGTGTCTTCTGTTATGTTAACGAGATGACTTTTGGACCCTATCTAAGGGTAGCACCTGGGTGCCAGGAGAACCAATAATGTGATTAGAAAGTTGGAACTTTCATTCTTACCTCCCTGACCATTGGGGAGGGTGAAGGGGCTGGAGGTTGAATCAATCACCAATGACCAATTATTTAATCAATTGTGCCTCTCTAATGAAGCCTCTGTAAAAACCCAAAAGGAAAGGTTTCAGAGAGCTTCCAGGTTGGTGAACATGTGAAGATTTGGGGAAAGTGGCGCTCTCAGAAAACATCGCGCTCCAAACTCCTTTCTCTATGCATCTCTTCCATTCGGCTATTCCTGAGTTATATCCTTTTCTAATGAACTAGTAATCTAAGAAGTAAAATGTTTGGTCTTTTTTTTTTCTGAGTTCTGTGAGATACTCTAGCAAATTAATCAAATCCAAGGAAGAGGTTGTTGGAACATCTGCTCTGCAGCCACTCAGTCTGAAACGCAATTGTCAACCTGGACTTTTAACTGCCCTCTGAAGTGGGGTAGGGGAGCAATCCTGTGGGACTGAGCCCTTAGCCTGTGGGATCTGATGCTACCTCCAGGTAGACCTTATCAGGACAGAGTTGAATTGTAGGACACCCACATGGTATCTGAAAATGCTTGGTGTGGGGGGACCCCCTGGCTTGGAATTGGTGGCCTGAATTGTAATTATCAACTGCTATTCTGTTCAAGACTTTTACAGTTGCAAGTGACAAGAGTCCTGACGCAAACAGACTAAGAAAAAGAGGAATAGAATGATTCATGTAATGAAAATGTCTAGAGTTATTTTGGATTCAGGAATAATCCAGGACCTCAAGATAATGTTATCAAGGCACCAGCTTTCTCTGACAAATAAAATCCATTTGTCTCTGCTTGGCTTACCTCTGTATTCCTGTTCTTTCTCAGTTGTAGGCATAAGGGATCATACCATTCTAACCTAATTAATCTTGCAAAAAAAAAAAAAAAAACACAGAGCAGCACAGCACTAAATTTCCATTGAGTTCTCTAACTGGCCTATCCTGGATTATATGTTAACTCCAGAGCCTATAGTACCCTAGTTAGTGAGATATAGCTCACACATGTCCATCCATTTGGGAAAAGTACATTAGCATCATGTGAACATGAGTTACCACAAAAAAAGGGGCTTTATTAAGAAGTTGGGATTTCAAACCAATAAAGGTAACAGGGGTCCATTAGAGCATCCTCATTTACAGCCCCTTCCAAGGTATCACTGTCTATTTTTCCTTTTAGTTCTATTAGTTTTTTTATATATTTGGGGGATCTCTTATTAGGTGTATATATTGGCCCTTTTATTATTTAAAAGTCCTTCTTTGTTTCTTATTATAAAATATCTTCCATGTCTAAGATGGACATTTTAAAGTCCATTTTGTCTGATGTTAGTATGTCTAAAGAATGGGGTGAGGAAGTCAAAACTATAGAACCCAATGATGTATTAGATTTGGGGAATGTTAATCAAGCATATTGGTATGATTTCAAGATTTGGAGTTTGGTTGACAGAATAGGGTTATTTGTCAAGGCTAGGAAAAGGGAAGAAACAACAGAAGTGGGATTTGAAGAGAATGAGTTTCATTTAGAATATTATGAGTTTAAAGATGAGGAGAGAATCAAGATATCTTTGGTGGCTACTTTAGAATTACAATAAAATCCTTTGGTATATGATTCCATTTTGAAATTTGTTCGTAGTCCCATCATGCCTAGCACATAGTTTAGCTCAGATTATATGAAATACTTATACAGTAGCTTCTCTCCCCTGATCCTCCTTTTTGCTTTCTATGATTTCAGTTACCCCCAGACAACCAAGATCTGGAAACATGATTTTCAGATGATATGTCAGAAGGTCAATAGTAGCCTAACACTAAGTCGCAACGCCTGTGTCATTCACCTCACTTTATTTTATCAGGTAGGCATTTTGTCATCTCACATCATCATGAGAAGAAGAGTGAGTACAATACAATAAGGTTATTTTTAGAGAGAGGGAGAGAAGGACAACATTCATGTAACTTTTATCATGGTATAATTGTTCTATTTTATTATTAGCTATTGTTGTTAATCTCTTGCTGTGCCTAATTCATAAGTTAAACATTATCATAGATATGTTTTCATAGGAAAAAACATGGTATATATAGGTTTTAAAATCTGTGATTTTAAGCATCCACTGGGGGTCTTGAAACATATTTCCCTCTAATAACAGAGGACTACTGTGGATTGATGGATTGAGTGAGAAAACTTGACACTGTCATGCATGTCCAGCCATTCTAAATAAAATGTACTTCCCTGAATATAGCACGGTTTTTAGGTTGTTTTTTTTGTTGTTTGTTTGGTTTGGTTTTAATTTTTTCCTTTTGAATCATGGGTCTTTGAACATTCTGCTTTTTTTCTTTGAAATACCCTTTTTCTTCTTCCCTTATCATTCACTTGGCTAACCCTACCTGTCCTTCAGATCTAAGTTTAGAAATCACCATCTAGATAAAACTCTTGTGAATAACTTAGGATGTTCTGTGTAATTCCTCCCATTTTATCCAGTACAGTCCTTGCTGCATTTCACTATTTAATGGCCTGTTCCATGAGGAACACCAAGATATTGCTTGGTGTTTACTATAGTATCACCACTATGTAACATAATACATAGAAATTCAACAAATCTTCCTTTAATCAATTAACTTTTAAATAAATATATTGAGGCATAGGAAAGAATTGTCTGTCTCATTGTCCATTTTACATTTTACACTATCATAGTCAGGAATTAAACAGGTTGACTCTTGGGTAAAACTAAGAAACAAGAGAGCTTCATAAGAAAAGGAATGGATTATTACAAAATAGATGTCCAAAGAAAATGAAAGGAACAGTTTCTTTATGGAATATCCATCAACTAAATGCTTTTCTGGAATCAAAATTCTGCCTCCCAAAGATGTCCAATAATGGAAATCAAGTTTTGGAATGACTGGCTGATGGATGACGACATTGGCTGAGCTTGGTATGTTTGGGATTCATGTCTCAATTGCACAGCATATTTTATCAAATCTAAGATGACATTAATTGCAACATGCACCATTATTTTATGTACCTTCAAAAGACAGAAGTAAAACATGCTGATTATGCTGTGACACAATGATTAAGGAATATCTATTTAAGATAACGTCAATATCAAAGATATTAAAATGTGAAAAAGATGTGTGTCTTAAACTCACTTAAATATGTTAGAGAAGTTTCAGAATTATTGATTGAGGAAGGACCCAAGACTTTATCCACTCTAATCTTCATCAATTTACAAATTCACTGAGAACCCAAAGAGTTTAGTATACACAGGTACGCTAAAATTGAGCAAGTCAATCAACCTGAAAGACCAGATGGGCTGGTTTATTCCAGTGTTAATATGTCACAATTTTTGTGCACTAATATTAATATTAAAAAAGTGACCCAGGGGAAATATAGGTCATCATGAAATGGCAAATATCTCAGTTTTATGCTAGAGATATCTAATGTATCTCAAGAAATACATCACTTTAAAATTTTTATACTTAAATATCTGAATTCTAGCATCTATCCCCAGTGAATCCAGGGTTTGCCTAGAGACATCTGAATCCACTTTTTGGCAGTCAAGGAAATACCTAATGAGATATGTGCATATCTAATGGTATATTGGATTCTTTCCCCTCTGCTACTTGAAAAGCTTTCATTAAATCAAAGACCATTTTCCATGGCATTAGGATATGCAAAATTCCACAAGAAGAACAAATCAAATTTGCCATAATTATGATAAATTTTAAATTCATTATTTCTAATGACAACTTTAAACTTGGTTCAGTAAATTTTAGCCTTCTTGCCACGTAGTGCTGTAAGTTTTGTTTTAAAAAGACACTTCTCCCCTGTCTCTTTCCTTCATTTTCTCCTTCCCTTAACACCACAATTGAAAAACTCCCCCTCAACTCCACCCCCTCTCAAATTCCCCTACCTACCTGGAACCTTGGCCCACCTTTCATTACTTTGCTAATAACAAAAGCATCTTCATTTTCTCTGGAACTCATGCAGAAGAAACATTTTAAGCTCAACTAAATAATTATCCACCTACTTTCTATTCCTTCCCAAGGAAAAAAAAAATCCTGATTGACTGAAAAATCACCAGGTTGTTGTCACCAGAATCCTTAATGTGAAACCTTCCTTATAATCATCCTTCTTCAACTTTGTTTTTGATGTGGGAAGTGGTAAAATTAAGGGAATTTGTGCGTTGCATTAGAAAATGCCACCAGATAAATGAAGGCACGTTTAATTGAGCAAGTCATGGTGAACGCATTTGCTCTCTGACCAGCTCAATGCAGAAGGGAAGCGTATGCATGAGAGAGGTGTGGTTCTTACTGCAGCCCTGTGTCTTGCCAGGAGGAATGTGCTGGAAGCAAATCTCACAGTACAGGCAAGGTCTAGGACTTTGCTCAGGGGCTATCAGCTAAAGAATGACTCACCAGAGCAAGTGAAGACAATCTTCTTTTGGCAGACCCAAATTCCAGGTGCTTCCTCATCATTGTTTTCCAGGAAAGAAACACTCTTTGCTTAAAAAGGATAAGAGAAATCACAATTTTATTGAAGGTCTGGAAAAACAACCTCAAGACTGCCAATTACTTCTTTTAAATTTTTTTTCATGTTTACTTATTTTGAAAGAGAGAGAGAGCATGAGAAGAGGAGGGACACACAGAGAGAGAGAGAGAGAGAGAGAGAGAGAGAGAGAGAGAGAATCCCAAGCAGGCACCACACTGTCAGTGCAGAGCCCAATGCGGGGCTTGGACCCATGGACCATGAGCTCATCACCTGAGCTGAAATCAAGAGTCAGATGCTTAACTGACTAAGCCACCCAGGTGCTCGAAGACTGCCAATTAATTCTTGCTGCTAATAAATATATATATACACACAAAGGCATTTTTTAATTGGTGAAAAGCCCTTTCTGAAGCCAGATTTGGGTCCTGAGCAAGGTTGTGATTTAACAAAGTTTCATTTGCTGTTCTCTCCCTTTCATTAATGTTCCCTTTCTTCTTCCTGTCCCGACCCAAACTGTCTCATTTCTGTTGTTCCTGATAGGTTTAAACTCTTATTGGGAGTAAGTATTTTAAAAGTACTACCATGTCTGAGGTCTTTTCAGGAGTGGTGAAAGGGTCCTCAAAGACTGAGAGCAATTCGACGTGAAATGTGGACTTGGTCACCAGGAATATGAAAATAATCTCATTATCCCTTGGCTCTCTCAGCATGGTGGCCAAGAGGGGTCTATTTTACACACCATTTTCTGCTGCCAAAAGACATTATCCATAGATATTTTCAAAAATACGGGAGCTGGAAAAGATTCTGTCACCTCAAACTATCTCCACATTTTATAGATTTGGAAACTGAGGCCCAGAAAGTCAAGATAGATTATTGCTAGAGGTAATCCCCACCCCCATCAGATTCCCAGGATGGTAGTTTCCAGAAATCCTACCTTGGGAAAGCTAACACTCCTTAGAGGCCCTGAATTTATGGCGCTTAGCAAGTTAAATAACTTAGCATCTGTCATTTGGGAGAGCTGAAGGAATATGTCTAGCTTATGCACCCCTGCATTTGATGGAATATCTATATTCAGCTGATTTGTGTCTGTCAACAGGTCAATTGTTTCTTAAAAGAAAGAAGTTTTTTAACTTAAATCTATGGAGCCACAAAGCCCCAGAAAAATGATATTGAACACCTATGTAGAGGAAAGAAGCTATCTGTTCTAGCCCCCTAGACAAGAAAACCTTGACTAAATCTTTTGGCTGTCTGCTTCTAGCATTATGGCTGACCAGGTGCTCTAAAGACCTACTGCTAGCAGTGCAGCATGCATAGGATAGACTCTTCAAAACATTGTTGTTGGCATTTGAATTGGTGGAGATTTTCAGATCCTCTCCCCTAAACCCTGCCATGTAAATTACAGTAGACAACTTGAGACAATTCTCAGGGGTTAGGAGGAACAGGGGGACCTAAAGATGTAGCAGGATGGCAGTATTACTGATGGGGACTGAGTCTTGAGCAAACATCAAAGTAGGGAAGCAGAGCTCAGGATTCTTGAACTGGCCCAAGCCTCTCCAGGTAAACAGCAGTGTCATCAGGGCACTCATAGCCCCTGGCACAAAGTCCACTCATGCTCGAAGAAACACTTCGCCATTTTTGACCTGAAGGATTCTTAAGAGATAGATCAAGCAATGTGATCACAATAACAGATCACTGGCAAACAAGAAGGTTAGCTGTTTTAGGTACCTATGGAGGTAGGACAAATCACCCCAAAATTTAGTAGCTCAAAATGATGATAAACATACATTATTTCTCCCAGTTTCTGACAGTCAGGAATTTAAGGACCTGAAATTTGAGGTCTCTCATAAAGTTGCGGCCATCTGAAGGTCTGACTGTGACTGGAATATCCACTTCCAAAGCACTCAGTCACTTGATTGGCATGTTGGTGTCCCTTGTTGCTTGGAAGCCTCAGATCATTTCCCTGTGAACCTCCCTTGAGGCCAGCCCAATGTCCTCATGACACTGCAGCTGGCTTTCCCTGCATGAGCAATTGAAAAGAGAGCAGATCAGGTAGAAGCTATTCTATTTATGTGCTAAACTCGGATGAAAACATGGGGAAATTTCTCCGTAATCTTGGGGCAAAAACGGTTAACCATGAAAGAAAAGTAATAGAAATGCAATAATATCAAAATCATAAATAACTGTAATCAAAACCTCCCAACAAAGTTTAGGGCCAGACAGCTTCACTGGTTAATTCTACAAAACAAATAAGTAATGCCAATCCTTCTCAAGCTCTCAAGAAAGAAGAGGAGGAATACTTTCAAGCTTACTCCAAACAAAGCTGGAGGCATCATGTTCCCTGATTTTAAACTCTATCACAAAGTTATACTAATCAAAATAGTATGGCAATTATGTAAAAACAGACACATAGGTCAACAGAACAGAATAGAAAGCTCAGAAATAAATCCACACTTAGATGGTCAATTAGTTTATGACAGAGGCGCCAAGAATACACAATGGGGATAAAAACAGCCTTTTTAATAAATGCTGCTGAGAACACTGGACCACTAATTGAAAATGGATTTAAGACTTGAATATAAGACCTGAAATCATAAAACTCCTAGAAGAACACATAGGCAGTAAGCTTCTTGACATCAGTCTTGGTGATAACTTTTTGGATCAAAAGCAAAGGTAACAGAAGCAAGAATAAACAAGTGGAACTATATCAAACTAAAAAGCTCCTGCACAACAAAATAACCTGTCAACAAAATGAAAAGGCAACCTACTGAATGGAAAAAAATATTTGCAAGCCATATATCTGATCAGGAGTTAATGTCCAAAACATAGAGAGAACACATACAACTCAACAGCTAAAAAACAATCCAATTAAAAAATGGGCAGAGAATCTTAATAGACATTTTTCCAAAGAAGGCATGCTCTTGGCCATAGACACATAAAAAGATGCTCAAAATCACTAATCATTAGGGAAATTCAAATTCAAATCAAAACCACAATGAGATTATCACCTCACTCCTGTCAGAAATATATCTTTATATCATATATATATAATTTCTCTACAAAGAATGTATTAGTTGCCTAATATAAACAATAATAGATTTTTTCCTGTAAGAAAAACCAAGTGTTGAAAAGAATGTGGAGAAAAAGGAACTCTTGTGTACTGCTGGTAGAAATGTAAACTGGAACAGCCAGTATGGAAAACAGTATGGGAATTCCTCAAAAAATTACAAATAGAACTACCATATGATCCAGTAACTGCACTACTGGGTATTTACTCAATAATACAAAAATACTAATTTGAAAGGACATATGCACCCTGATGTACACTGCAGCATTACTGCAATTATTGGACAACCTAAATGTCCATTGATAAATAAATGGATAAAAAGATGCAGTATACATGTACAGTGGAATATTACTCAGCCATAAAAAATGAATGCCATCTTGCCATTTGTGACAACATGAATAGATGTCAAGGGTATTAGGCTAAGAGAACAAGTAGAAATATATAAATGCCATATAATCTCTCTCAGAAGTAGAATCTTAAAAAAAAATGGAGCTGATACATATGGAGACCAAATTAGGGGTTGCCTGAGGGAAAGGTATGGGGTGAGGGATGGGTGAAATCTGTAAAGTGGGTCAAAAGATACAAATTTCCAGTTATACAATGAATAAGACATGGGATATAATGTACAACATGGTGACTATAGTTGAGAATACTGTATTGCATATTTGAAAGGAGTTAAGAAAGTGGATCTTGAAAATTCCCATCATAGCAAAAAACAATGTGTAGCTGTGTGATGATGGATGTTAACTGAATTTACCATGGTGATCATTTTGCAATATATGCAAGTATCAAATCATTACATTGTACACCTGAAACTAATATAATGTTATGTCAAATCTATTTTAACAAAAGCAAAAAGAAATGAAAAAAATTCTATTCATCAAAAGGCACCATAGAGAGAATAAAAAAACAAATGGCAAACTAGGAGAGAGATTTACAACTCATTTAATAAACTAAGGGTTAGTACCCTGAACACATAAATAATTTCTATAAATAAATAAACCAGAAATCCCAATAGGAAACTAGGCAAAGCGCCAAATACAGGCACAAACACAGAAGAAGAAATAAGTGTGGCCCAAACACATGTCAAAAGGTTCTCAATCTAGTTAATAATCAAGGAAATACAAATTACTACCAAAATGAGATTCCATTTTACACATACTTAGTTGTCTCAAATTCAAGTATTTGATAATACCAAATATTGGAGAGGAAGTAAATCAATGGGAAAGGCAGAGGACATTAAGTTGTTATAATTACTTTGGAAAACCATTTGGTATTCTCTTGTTAAGATGAATATTCACACACCTGATCTCCACCCAACAGCTGTATTCCTGGGTCAGTGATTTTGACCTCTAGAGTATGTGGCAATGTCTTTATACATTTTTGGTTGTCACACTACTGGCATCTAGTGGGTAGAGGCCAGGGATGCTCCTAGAAATCCTAGAATGCACAGGGCAGACCTTCACAATAAAGAATTATCTGACCCCAAATGTGCCAATCAAGAAACCCTGTCCTACGTATATACCCAAGAGAAATTCTTGCTCATACGTACACCAGGAGATATAGAAAAATGTATTTAAAATGGCATCAACAAAGTGGAAATAATACGTCCCCTTTGACAAGAGAAGAGGTTAATCAATGTGACATCGTCATTCAGGGAAATACACATGATTGAACTGCAGTGACAGACAACATGAATGAATTTTGGTGATGTGATGCAAAACGAAAGAGGCGCAGAAGATATCCAATGTGCTATACTTAATGTAATGGTCAAAAACAAGAAACACTGGAAAATGTGTTACTTAGGCATACCTAAAAACACATGATTAAACTATAAAAATAGGCTAGGCACTGATAAGACAAAATTCAGTGTTCTGATTAGCTTTTGTGTGAGGTAAGGGGAAGATTGTGGGGAGCAGGGAAGGATACACAGAGGGAAGTTTTGTGACATGTTGGATCACTTGGATTGGACAATTGGGTTCACAGTTGTTCATTACATTATCACTCTTTGTAACTTACACAGACATATATATAACACATACATACATATATGTCACGTATATTCTCTTGTGTAGAGTACTATATTAAACTATAAATAAATTGAACACAAAATCAGGGCAGAAGTCATGAAGTGGGTTGTACAATATGACCACACAAGTAACTTCTCAAAATTAGGACAACAGCTCACTTTCACCCTTTTGGAAAGGAGCTGCTGCTATTTCTGTGGTAGAGGCAGACTCAAAATGAAGTGTAATTTGTCCTGTGTGTTCCTTCCTGGCAGTCCACTAGAAGAGCAACCCCACATGAATGCCATTGACCTAAGCACCCCTTACCTTTGAGCTCTGTTGGCAATACACACAGGGCAAATAAAACTTGGAATTTGTAAGACCTTTTTTATTCTTAAAAACTTATAAAAAATTTTAAAGTTTGTTTATTTTTGAGAGAGAGAGCAAGTGAGCAGGGAAGGGGCAGAGAGAGAGGGAGACACAGAATCCGAAGCAGGCTCCAGGCTCTGAGCTAGCTGTCAGCACAGAGCCCCACATGGGGCTCAAACTCAAGAACCACAAGGTCAAGACCTGAGCCAAAGTCCAAGGCTTAACCAACTGAGCCACCCAGGAGCTCCCCCATTTTTGTTTTCTTTCTAGATACTGTAATCATACACTGGTAGGGGCAAAGGTCACTCTGCAACAACAGCAAGAAAGTGGATGACCTATGGCTTTATTTGTCCCTGAGGGAAAAATCTTAATTCCTTATAAAAGTCAAAATTTCAGGAGTGCCTGGTGGCTCAGTTGGTTAAGCATCCTACTTCAGCTCAGGTCATGATCTCACGGTTCTTGAGTTCGTGCCATGCATCGGACTCACTGCTGCCAGTGCAGAGCCCACTTCAGATCCTCTGTTCTCCATCTCTCTGCCCCTCCCCCACCCTATCTCTCAAAAATAAACATTTTTAAAAATATCGAAACTTTAAATAGTGTTCCTTTAAACCCTAGGTTGGCAAATTCAGGTAGTCCAAATGATTTGAAGTTCTATGACCACCTGCCAGGTTTTTAAAATTTGTTTTAATGTTTATTTATTTTTGACAGAGAGACAGATTGTGAGCAGGGAAGGGTTAGAGAGCGGTGG
This sequence comes from Cryptoprocta ferox, assembly GCA_028646485.1. Lineage (NCBI taxonomy): Eukaryota > Metazoa > Chordata > Mammalia > Carnivora > Eupleridae > Cryptoprocta > Cryptoprocta ferox. Next base: position 133,001,495 of record CM053577.1, on the reverse strand, counting down.
AGACACAGAATCTGAAGCAGGCTACGGGCTCTGAGCTGTCAGCACGGAGTCCGATGCGGGGCTTGAACTCATGATCATGACCTGAGCCGAAATTGGATATTTAACTAACTGAGACACCAGGTGCCCCCCCACCTCCACCTACCAGTTTTAAGCAAAATTTTAAAGATCTCCTTCCTTTCCCTTTCTCGTTACTTTTATTTTGTTTTATTCTAAACAGGTTTTACAGGTCACAACCAGCTCCCTTATTCCTATTCTCAGTTGACTTTCAAATAATCCCTGCTAGAGTGTTAATTGAAAAGTAAGGTATTAACTATTATAGCTTAGTATGATTCCTCCTGGGGTGGTTTTTCATTTTCATAGAAGACTCATAAAGGTTGGTGTGGGGAGCAGGGAAGGCAGGGTAAGAGATGATCTTCAGGAAGCTATACTAACTCAAACACCTGAAGAAGCAAATAAATAATATTTGTTATGCAGCCTCTGAAAGGTTGGCAAAACCTTGCTTCAGGCTCTGTTTAAACATCCAGGCTCTGTCTACTATTTTGGAACTGAGCTGCAATAAAACCTCTTACTTTCCTGACCCAGGAGGAAATATTTTATAAATTATAGTGTAGAGAATTATTTGGTCAACATTTAGACCTGAAATGCCCTGAAGAGTGAGAAAGTTAAGGGGGAAAAATAGATTTGGAGAAAGGACAAAGGCCAAAATCCATCAAGAAAATGCGTAATAGTGTAAAGAAAAGAAACTTTTAGGGTCCAAGCATAAATGTCAAGAGTATTTTGACAAAGCCCAAAAGGATTGAAGTTGAAGCATCTTGACAGAAAGAAGGAAGGAAGGAAGGAAGGAAGGAAGGAAGGAAGGAAGGAAGGAAGGAAGGAAGGAAGGAAGGAAGGAAGAAAGAAAGAAAGAAAGAAAGAAAGAAAGAAAGAAAGAAAGAAAGAAAAATAAAGAAGGAAAGAAGGAAGGAAGAAGAAAGAAGGAAAGAAAGAGCGAGTCTGGGTGGCTCAAGTAAGCATCCAACTTTGGCTCAGATCATGATTTCACGGTTTGTGGGTTCAAGCCCCACATCAGGCTCTGTGCTGACAGCTCAGAGCCTGAAGCTTGCTTTGGATTCTGTGTCTCCCAAGATCTCTAGCCCTCCCCTGCTCACACTCTGTCTGTCTCTCTCTCTCAAAAGTAAAGAAATATTTTTAAAAATTTTAAAGAAGGAGAGAGAGGGAGGGAGGGACAGAGAAAAGATGGAAAGGGAAGATTCTTGAGGAGAAAACAAATATGTGGGATGTGTATATTCACAAAAAAAAATGGTTCTACCACCTTTCTTTCTCACAGTACTTGATAATAGTAATTGCTTTGCCTAAGGAAAGTATCAGCCCTTCATAAAGGGGCTATTCCTGAGTCTGGGTGCTTAAGCCACAGGTCACAGCTAAATCAAATCCAAATGCGCAGTCATGGTTCAGAAACTTCACTGTGCATGGTCATCTAAGGGTGTTGATGAGAAATGCAGGTTCCACGCCCCCAGCTGAAGCAATGCTGCTGGGTCAGTTTTGTGTCCTAGCCCGGGAGTCTGCATTTCAGACACTCCAGGTGAGGTGGATGCATGCATCGGCCACAGCAGTGAAGCAGACTCAGGAAGCCAGACCTAGGGTTTGGGTCTCATGCCAGGGGGCCCCATCTCACATTCTCTCAAGATGCCTTTTACTACAGCATTGCTGCAGAAACCAGCTTTGCTCTGGTATACCATGAGAGCCCCTGTCCCTGGCGACACTGCCCAGATCAAGCTTTCTGTCCCCACTCTCTTCCGATGCTGCCACTCTGAACACTTACAGGACCTTCTCTACTCGCAGAGGCATGAAACTGCAAACAGGAGGAAGGTTCATACCCCGAAGGGGAGTCCTTGACCACTGGAGGCAGGAAGCAGAAAGTAAAGGTTCCCATTCTCCCATCCCTTGGGTGGATCACTTTCTGGAGCTCATTGTGTGTGATTCCCCAGAGGGTTCTGGCAGGAATGAACCCCAGGTGCCCACAGGGATGGCCAGCTCTATCATGCACCCCTGTTTTGGCTTTGTTCTTCTCTTCCGTCCTTCCCAGTCTCCTAATCCTATTCCCTGAGATCGTACACAAAAGTAAACTACCTACACGTGAGCTCTTGTTGCAGACTGCTTTCTGGGGAAAACCCAAGCTGAGGAAGGGTTCTAGAAGGTTCTAAAAGCCTGAGGGATTGGGGCTGGAACTGGAGAAGATGAAAGAGAAGCAGTACAGCCCTGGGTATATTCTCCCAATCTGCTTCATTCAAGTGGCTACCCTTCAACCCGTTTGCTTATTAAACTTCCTCATCTTATTTCCCTTAAGAATAAAGCTCTGGAGAAAAAAAAAACATTTGAAAATAATCAATCTAATAGAATAACCTCAACACTTGAAGCCAAGGGCCTGAATTTCACTCCTGGTATAACCTGCAAAGAACTATATAATGTTCCAGAATTGGAGTTTTTTGGCCACATCACAGAGTTGTTGAGAGACTAGCACATGACTATTATTAGCTGTTAATATAACATAAGATTGATAGCAATAAACCCGATGGCCAGACTCACTCGCTCTGTCCTTATAGTCATCATTAGGCACTTTGTTTGACCACATGAGTTTGCTCACGGTCATGAGTGGTTGGACACAAGCCCCAAACACCCTGGAGGGGACGGAAGTCTTAGGGTGTCATTGCAAAATGTGACTCATTAGTCCATGGTGTATCAATGTGAGTCCCTATAATCACAGGGGAAAGGAAAGGAAAGAAGAAAGGAAAAGAATTTCTCAATAAGAAAAAAGTATGATCAGATGCCTTGTATGAGCTCCTCATGATACAGGTACCCATTGAATTTACTCTCGCTCTGTCTTTTCCTCCACAATTTCTCTTTCTGGTTACCTGGTAGTCAGCCATCTGGGCACTGGCCTTACTATACAACACTAGGCATCTCCATAGATTCTTCCGTAGGCTCTTCTGACATATATAGTTCAATATAAAAACAAAAGCCACATCTGTTATATCATAAACTATAACACCATGTTGCTGGACTCAGAGACTTCTCCATTGGCTCCCATTTGCTTTGTAGGGAAACACACAAAACAGAAACAAACCAAACCGAACCAACAAAAAATGCACTTATGCCTCAAGCACTACATCTATATTTTCACATAATTTTCTACTGGAGTACAATATACATATAAAAAGGTACACAGATCATAAATGTATAGCCTTAGGAATTTTCCCAAAGTAAATTCCCTTATGTGACCAGCATGCAGACCAAAGGAATACAGGATTACAGGCATCCAAACAGTCTCCCTTATGTCACTTCTGGTCTTTCAATCCCCCCCTCAGAGAGAACCAGTATACTAACCTCTAATACCATCACCTTCTTGTTCTGGCTTCTCAAGTTGACACAAATCGGGTCATAACTTGTACTGAAATGTGTCCGGTTTCATTCATTCCCTATTGCCAGATTTATTCATGTCATTACCTACAGTAGTGGTTCATTTTCACTGCTGTATATTTTCATTGCATTCACTTGAATAAATATAAAACAATTAATTTACTCATCCTATCATGGCCAAAATTGGGATTATTTCCAGATTTTTGTTGATGACAAAAAGTGCTGCAATGAACATTCTGTATATGTCTTTTGGTGCACTTTGTTTCCATTTCTTTGGGGTCATGTACTTAAAGGGGAGCCCTTGGGTCCATATGTTCGGCTAGGCCAAAATGTCTTCCATGAGATTGGGAATGAAAAAGATAATTTAAAATGTATATGTGAAAATGCAGAGCCAAACATAGCCAAGACATTCTAGGGGAAAAAGTCCTCACCAAAGTAGAAAGACATATAGTACCAAGTTTGATTTCTTATAAAACTACAGTATAATGACAGTGTGATACGGTCACAATAGTCAGATAAATGATGGGATGAAGTATGGAGTCCAGAAATAGAGAGATGGTAGGGAGATGGATCAGTATCTATATCTGTATCTACTTGATTTGGAACCAAGGTGGTGAGATTGAGCATTGTGTAGAGGATGGTCTTTACAACACGTGGTGTCATGTAACTATTATATCCATATTGGAAGAAATTAATGTTCATAACTCACACAATACACAAAATCAATTCTACAGTCCACTCAAGGCTTTCAGTCTTTATCAGGTATATTTCTCTCTGAAAGAAATAGGTCCTAAAATCTAATCAAATGTACATGTCTTTCAAGAAATTTTCATTTGTATGGAGGTTAGTACTTCAGATAAACTTCTGTATGGAGATTAAGTTGAAATCTCTATGTATATTTTAGAGCATTTATTTTCCTCTCTCCCTTTTTCCCTCTGCTCCTCTCCTTTCTTCTCTTCCTCCTTTACTGTCTGCTCTCCCAACATCTGTCCTTTCTTCTGGGTTGACCACACGCATCAGATAGCAAGGTAACAAATCAGCGGCCCGCATACCAAATCAGACCTACAAAACTGTTTTAAAAGAAATTGCGTTAAAAAAAAATCGTGTTGCCAACGTGATTGTGAGATTTCAACACAAAATCCAATTATGGGACATCTTTGAGAAATTTGGCCGATGCAGCCACAGTAGGCCAGGAGCAAACTATGGCAACAGCCTCCTGGACTTTGTGATTTTATAAAGCGCTTGCCAGCTTTAGACAGGGAAACCCTCTTCAGTTCCCCTTAATCCTCCTGGGCCTGCTTTCCTCGTGCATATTACCTGCTGGACCCCTAAAGGATCTGCATTTAAGACCCCAGTTACCACTAATGTTTGAAGAGCAGAGCTACTTGTAAAAACAAGTTTCTAAAAATTTATAGATGCACAAATGTCAATATTGTTTTCTATTTATACACAGTTTTCAGTGTTCTACATATGGTAGCGGAAAAGATTTTTCTTCTCCTTCTTTAGTTTTTGGGCATAAATCCCTTCTTGTTTGCACAGGAACATTAGCTCAAATTTGCAGATACTGTGTGCTGCAGATAAAATTGTTGCGTTTAAAACCATATGTCACACTGAACTGTTCAAGAGGCACCAAGCCTTTCTTACCCGCAGATCTCTAAAGATATAATTTTATGCTCAGTTAAGATGGAAAAGAGAATTAGGCTTGAAGATAAACCTATTTACTGTGGATGCATTTCGCTAAATTATTTCACCAAATGACTAGGTAGAGAGACATTAGTGTAGTATGTTAAAAGCAACTTTTTCAATTTACATGTCTCCTTCCATATTAATCAGCTGCTCAGGGTTACAATCTTAAAGGCAGGAGGGTCAGCAAGGATAGTCCTAAGGATACTCCTCCTGTTCATTTACACATCTATATTTACTTCCTAAACGTTGTAATAAGGATCTCAATTCATAAAGAGGCTTTGAGCCATTTAACATTTTATGGGAATTTTGTTCTATTTCAGGCCACCATTATATCATGGTTATAGAAAGACATAAAACTCTATTACTATTTTACAGATGTAAAAAAAACCAACTTGAGTTCTATGAAATGAGTAGTTCGTGATTGTGAAAAGTCCTTCAGGAATAAGATGCATTTCACTGTAACTATTCTTCCTTCTCATACACGTAACTGTAGGCTCTTTCAAGACACAGAAGCACATATGGGAAAGTATGTTTTGTTCTAAGCCAATATGACCCCTAGGGCCCTGTCCTTTTTGGAAGGATGTTTCAATACAAAGCACAATTTAAATGACAACAAAACTGAACTCATATCACAGCCTTGCAAAATTGGCTTCATTCAGCTAACACACACACATGCACACGTGCGCACGTTTTTTTTTTTCTTCAAGTGATATTAAAAGACTGGTTGAAAATACAGAAAACTGAACGTGACTGGAAGATATCATGAAAAAAGTTTTAGCTGAGGAGTGACCAGAATTCTAGCTCAGTGGTGACCAGAGTCCCAGCTTGGTGGTGACCAAGGCCCCAGTTCAGGGGTGACCACAGCCTAGCTCAGTCGTGACCAGAGCCCCAGCTCAGGGGTGACCAGAGCCCAGCACCACTTAACCAGTCTGTCTTGAAAACAGTGAGATTAAAATTGTAATATTTTATATAAAATATTGATGATGGGAGCAAACAAAAGAAGAGTTCGTTTGGGATATATACATAATATCCAATGTATGGCCATTTCTGACTTAGAAATACCTGAACAGAAAATTGCTCCCAGGCCATTAATACTGAATCACCTTTAGAACAGAGACCTCATCTCCAGCTCTGGTTCTGCCCTGTGCTCTCCACTCCCATCCCTACCCCATTTTCTCTTCTCTCCACCAGCCCCCATTGTCCATTTTCAGCTCTAAAGTCAAAAAGAAAGTATGACAACTACTGCCCCCCCCACACTCCTATCTCTGCCTCATCCACCCTTCTAGTGTGCTAAAAAGCAAAAAAAAAAACAAAAACAAAAAACAAAAAACAGGTGGCCATTAAGATGTGGATGCAGATAGGAAACAAAAGAGATAAGGGAGAAAGCCATTATAAGCATCTGATGGTCCACAATCAGCCACAATTCCTTCCTTTCACAAAACTTAGCTCAAGCCAAGTCCTCAAAGCCCTGCAGTCCTTTTGCATATTTAAAGCCCTTTTCTCCAACTAAATTTCCCTCTCTCTGGCCAAGGCATCTATCTTGAAAACTGACCATCCATATTTGACAGCCTCATGTCCTTCCCTAGCTAATTCTGTCGCGCCCCCCTCCCCCTTTATCCATGGTTTTCCTTTTTTCAGTTTCAGTTACATGCGGTCAACCACAGTTGGGGAGCAGATGAGCCTCTTTCTAATGAATCTTAAGAGGGCAGTAGCTACGTCACAGTGCCCACTGTGCCCACGTCACCCACCTCACTGCATCTCAGATCTAGGCATTTTTAAAATTTTTTTTTTAACGTTTATTCATTTTTGAGAGAGAAGAGAGACAGAACATGAATGGGGGAGGGGCAGAGAGAGAGGGAGACACAGAATCCAAAGCAGGCTCCAGGCTCTGAGCTGTCTGCACAGAGCCTGATATGGGGCTCAAACCCATGAACTGCGAGATCATGACCTGGGCCGAAGTCGGACACTTAACCGACTGAGCCACCCAGGTGCCCCAATACCTAGGCATTTTATCATCTCACATCACCACAAGTAGAAGGGCAAGTACAGTACAATAAGGTATTTTGAGAGCGATGCCACATACACATAACTTTTGTTACGGTGTATGGTTATAATTGTTCTATTATTATTGTGAATCTCTTACTGAGCTTAATTTATAAATTAAACTTGATCATATGTATGTACATATAGAAAAAAACATAGTGTAGATAGGGTTGGGGACTACCTGTGGTTTCAGGCCTCCACTGCTGGTTGTGAGACATATTCCCCACAGATAAAGGGGACTACTAAACTCCTTGCTTTTGATCTAGAAGTTTCCACCAAGGCTTCTAAATTTGAAGCCTTGCTTTATGATTTTCAGAATCCCAATCAGTAAATATTTGAAAAGTTTCAAACACAAAATGTCACACAAAAATTTCATCTTCCATTGGCATTAGAGTGAATCCAAAATAAAATGCTGAACAAACCAGTAGTCCAACATTGAATTCCTCTGCTCTTATTTCTGAGTTCTCAATATTGCTGTGGGATATGTGTAATGTCGTAGAGTGGGGACCCTATAAATTTATGACTTTCAACTTTGTAGAACACCTGAAGCTGTACAGCAAACCTTGACTTGACTTGGCGCAGTTTTCCTGTTCTCTCAGCTTTCATATTCTCTCAAGTCCTTCCTTATGTTTTTTTGTTATCAAACTTCAAGTGCATGTGTGTGTTTATGTGTGTGCATGCGCATGTGTAGATAGATTCTAGAGAGATGATAGATAGATAGATAGATATGAATCCAGCCAGATATCTTTCTCTTCTGTGTTCCCCAAATCTATGTGTCTCTACTTTCTTTTCAAAATTTCTTGGGTTGTGCTCTTTAACACATTTCTATCTCCATGGAGATGACACAAATCCAATTTTTCCTGTCCTATCATATACCTCATTCTGTTTACTGATGTCTATGCTTTGGGCTGATAGAAATTATTGTATAATTAATTAATTAATTTGGCCTTTGACTTTTCTGGCACAGAACTCCCCAAATCCTTGGAATTTCCTAACTGATAGGAGGGTCTTCTAAAGTTATTCAAACCAAGAGCCTCTGGAGCACACCAGAGTCTTTGCTGGTGAGGTGACTCAGGGTGCGACTCCCAAATAGCCTCAGGATGGGTGCTGATCCCCAGGAAGACCAACTGGTCATTAGAGGGTGGGAATTCACAGCTTCACCCAATCCCAACCTCTGGGGAGAGGAGCGGGACTAGAGATTGGGTTATAATATCTCTTGAACTGGGAGATTTGAAGAGCTTCTGGATTGGTGAACATGTGGATGTGGACATGCTGGGAGGGTGGCACGCCCAAAGAGGGCATGGCAGCTCTGCCCTCCCCTACTCCACCCTGGTACCTTGCCCTATGCATCTCTTCTATTTGGATATTCCTGAGTTGAATTCTTGGAAATAATTCGGCAAGTCTAAGTAGTGTTTTCCTGAGTTCTGTGAGGCATTCTAGTAAATTATCAAACCTGAAGGGATGAAGAGGTCATGGGAACCCTGGAATTCATAGCCAACTTGGACAGAAGTTTAGGTAGCTGGAGGCAGTCTTGTAGGACTGAGCTTTTAAACCTGTGGAGTCTGATCCCTACTCCAGGTCATGTCAAAATAAAATTGAATTGTTGGACACCCAGTTGATGTAGAGAATCAGAGAAATATATTCTGCTATATTTAATTCCTAGCTAGGTCCCTTAAATCTCCTTTACCTTTCCTCTCCTCCCCTCCCTTTCCCTCCCCCTCCTCTCTTCTACTTTTTTTTTTCCTTGTCTTCCCTTTAACCATGCAACTTCTTGAAAGACAACTCCACAATAGATATTAACCATTTCTTTTCTCTCCTTTCTTCGTCTCTCTTCTTCTCCCACCCCTCCCCTCCCCTCCCCTCCTCTCCTCTGCTCTTCCTCCAATCTCTCTTCCACATCTGTATCCCTAGCAGCGTCTATGACGTTCATTAAAGCCCCAAGCTTCTATTACCATCTGCCTACTGGATATCTCTAACTGGAGATTTTACAGGCACCTCAAACTCAATGTGTCTAAATCTAGTTGCATTCTCTCCTCTTTACTCAAAATATTTTCCTTCTCCCCTATTTCCAAACCCAGTTAAAAGCATCACTTAAATTAATTATCCTTAGTTGTCTTTCTTTATTCTTCATGTTCACTGTGGACAAAAAGAATTGTAAGCACTGGGTTAGTGCTCAGCTCTCCATTTAGCTGAGATATGTAGCTAACCACAAAGCTTCACTAATCTGACATTCAGGAATAACAAAAGTATCAGTAGTCCATTTGTATGTGACTGTTTCATATATGTCCCATCAAGAGAGGGAACTTGTAATGGCTGTGGATTTTCCTTCTGGTGTAACTCATTTGTGTTCACATTCCTATTTCAGAAAAGAGGAAGGCTGTATCAACTTTAATTAAAAATTTCAAGACATAAATTCACTTAGACAGATATTAATTCCATAGAATGCTCTTCCTTAAAGACTTCTTTCCTAACAAATACACTGGGTATATGTAATATTCATCTAAATGGGTATTAGGAATGGTATGAGAAACTGACATCATTTTTGAAATCAATTTTATTAAGGTGTGATTCCCATGCAACAAACCACACCTACCTTAAATACATAGTTCAATGAAATTTGACAATTGTATATATCTGTGTAACTACCTCCACAATCAAGGTACAGACATTTCCATAAAACTCCAAAATTTCCTTATGTCTCTTTGCATTAGGGCCTCTTATCCCTCCTTAATCTCAAGTAAAATAATTACCTGCATTCTGTAATTTTCATTTTCTTGGATTTCATCTGAATAGAAGCAAACCATATGCATTCTTTCAGATCTGGTTTCTTTTGTGCAGCATGAAGGTTTTGAAATTAAACCACTGTGTTGTATAGATCTTACTTTTTATTCTGAGTAGCGTTCTATCATATGAATTCCCCACAGATCGTTCATTCATTTGCCTAGTGATGTATTTGTTTCCAGTTTGGGGCTATAGTTAATAAAACTTCTAAGAACATTCATGTACTTGTCTTTGGGTGTATATATGTCTCTCAGATTCTCTTGGAAAAATACCTACCAGTGGAATTGTAGGGTTACATATTAAGTGTATGTTTAACTTGATAAGAAACTCCCAAGTTGTTTTCCAAAGTGGTTGAAACATTTAACATTCCCATCAACAATGCTAATTCAGTGAAGCTAGTGATTGTATTTTATAAGATTTATATTCTACTGATTTTAGGATGAGTCGTTGTATTAACTACTGAAAAAGGATGGCTGAAATACCCAGCCATAACAGAGAGTTTGTCTATTGCTTATTTCAGTTTGGTCAGATTTTTCTTCAGGTATTTTTGAAGCTCTGTTATAGGTACATGAACATTTAAGGTTGTTACATTATCCTGATAAACTCACTCCTTGGTAAAATGTTCCCTTCTATTTTTGCTAATATTTATCAGATGTGTACTTTGGTTAGTGTTAATATAGCCATTATAGTTTTCTCTTGATCAGTAGTTGCATGTTATATTGTTTTCCATCCTTTTACTTTTAAGCTATTTATGTCTTTATGGTTAAAGTCTTTTTCTTATAGGCAGCAAGCTGTGTCTTACTTTATAGTCCAGTCTGACAGACCATACTTTCCAAGTAGAATGTTTAAATTGCTTATATTCAATGTAGTTATCTACAATTTTGGGATTATATCAACCATCTTGATAGTTCTTTTCTATTTATTTCATTTTGTCTCTGTTCCTTTTTACTTTTCCTGTTTTGTTTTGGATTAATTGGATATTTTTACTATACCACTTTATCTACACTAATGGCAGTTTATTTTTTCATGACTTTTTTTTAATTTGCATTTTTAACTTACAAAACCCTACCTTCAAGTAATATACCATTTTAGGAATAAAGAACCTTAAAACAGTATAGTTATATTTCCTCCCTCTCCTTCCTGTTTCTAATTATGCTCAATTATAGATTATTTGAGAGACGTTTTTAGTTTTTATTGTTATTTTAGTCTTCTTTTTTCTTCATGCCAGTTTAGTTTCTGATGCTACATTTTCAACTTCACTAATTTTTCTTGTGCAGTGTCTTATCTACGTTTAATACAGTTGAGTGATATATTTATTTTTCAACTCGACAGTTTGGTTCCTTTTTATCACCTTCTATTTTACTCATAATGTTCTTGAAATACTTGAGCAGATTCATAGAGGCTGTTTTAAATTCTGTCTACTAATTCCATAATCTGTGTAATATGTGTGTCTCTTTCTATTTATTGGTTTTTCTCTTTGTTACAAGTCTCATTGTCCTGCTTTTTTTGCATGTGTAATCGTTTCCATTAGATGCTGGATATGGTATTTCACATAATTTAATGCTAGATTTTGTCATTTTCCCATAAAGAGCTTTGGACTTTGTTGTGGCAGGAAGTTGGGTAACTTGCAGGTCAGCTTGATACTTTCAAAACGTGTTTTTAAATGCAGTTATAACAGGTTTAGAGTTACCTCAAGGTAACCCTCTTTAGGTTAGGGTGCCTTCCCTGTATCATGGTCTGGAAAGTGACTTCAGGCAGAAACCTGGGGTGATCATAGTGTTCACCTTGTTTGCTTCCTTCTCGCAGGGTCACCACCCTGCTTTATTTTTTGTCTAATGTATGAAACAGTTGCTTTATATATTTTGTCCATTTTTTCTAGTTTTCTTCCCCTTTTCTAGATTTTTATAAGGATAAATCTGTTCATCCATCATGGCTGGAGGCAGAAGTCTGACTTCCCTTTTCAAAGAGACATAGTGTGTAATGATTTCTCCAAAATTTCTTTGTTCATAAGAGAGAAAAGATTACCTTTACATACCAAAAACTACTGCTTACCCCAAAGTTTACTACATCTTTGTCTATTGGAAAATATTTAATAGACTGTACAATTTTCTTAGCTCATACCATTATTTTTGTGTTTAGAAAAGCAGAGCTTACCCTCTATCATCCATACCATTTGCTCATGAAAAAAAGATGTTGAATATTATAAATGTTGCATCAGTTAGTTATTGCTATGTAACAATCCATCCCAATGTTTTAGTGGCTTAAAATAACAACCTTTTTTTTTTTTTTCATGAGTCTGTGGGTTGATTAATCAGTGCAACTGGTCTGACTGAGCTTGCTGTGGTTCTATCGGTGGGCTGTGTTCATCTGCTGATCTGATAATCTTCTTTCCTGCTCTTGGTTGGATGCTCTCACATATCTTGGCCTTTATCTGAAAAAACTGGACTGATTCAACTTTTTCCATGTGGTCTGTGTTTGATGTCATGGTGGTGGCAGTTTTCCAAGAAAGGAAATGAAGTTGTGTAAGGCTTCTTGGACATAAACAAACTTCTGCTGTATTCTTTTGGTCAAAACAAGCCACAGCATCAGCTTATATCAAAGGTTGGAGAAATAGACTCCATATCTTAATAGGAAGAGATGCAAGTCACATTATAGCAAAAGGATACAAAGCAAAGTGGACATTTAGAGTCAGTTTTACAATCCATCCAACTTTACCTTTGCAAAGTGATCTTAGTTCAGGAAACTGACTAGGCTCAGAAAGATTACAGCGATCTGAAGTTTTCTCTCCTGATCATCACTAATTATGATGACTCATTCCAACATATGGGCAATGAGAACACTAGGAAGTCTCATTAATCAGCCACCTGTATCTGTCTACTCTAGCTTCTGCCTATGACTATTTCCATACCTTTATCGGTATTTTTACCAAATCATGCAAATATAAAATAACCTATAATCAAGCAAATACTATTAAATGAACATCTATTCTGAATGCCTTGGTGAGATATTCCGATAGCTCCTTGTACCATGATCCTTATGGCATTTATCATATTTTACCTCTCTTCTACCTACTTTTTACATTGCGTGATCCTTAGATATACCATCTAGTTCTTGAGGTCCAAAATCATATCCTTTTAAATTTGTTCCCCCTTCAACACTAATTCCCAGTCCTTAATAGGTGTACCACTGAATTAGCTGAATAGAAAAGAGGTTAATGTATGTATACTGCAGCTGCTTTTCTAATGAGCAGGAAGGATGGTTTTCATTATAGTTTTGATCAATACTATAAATAACAATAGCTACCATTTATTGAGTATGTTCTATGTCCAAATAGTGTTCTAAACTGTTAACAAAAGTGGTGAGTTAAGAGAGTGAGTGACTATTCATTGTTGCCTACCTCTGAACTTCAGGCTATATTATCAATGTTCAGCAAATGCATACTTTGCTGCCTACCGTCTGGCAGAGGAAAGAATAGGGCTTTCAAGCCACAGAAATTAGATTCAAATCTCTTACTGCTGCTTCTCAAATATGTTGGTCAACCTGAGGTTTCTTCCCTATAAAGCAGAGGTTTCTCAATATTTGACTCATAAAAAAATAGAAGAACTTAGAAGAAATAAAATATATGGAGAGTCTAAGACATAGTAGGGACTTACTGCACACATCTCTCCCCCTCCCCACCCCCCACCCCCCGAATGCAAGTCTGCTTTATTGGCAATCACTCCAGAGCTGTAAGTAATGTCTTTGTAATTTTACAAATGTGGTTTAGGAAGAAGATTAACTTGAGGGAGAAAAGAGAAGTGTGGTTTCTGTTTACTCCAAATCTCTTTAGACTTCACTCTACTTTGGGGGAGATAAGTCTTGTCAAGTATCTGAAACGTTGAGGACTGCCCTGGGATGATACCCCACCATGGCGAAGGAGAATGAGCCACTCTCTCCATACAGCCTCAAAATTAGGGGGAAGATCCTTTAGAGGATAGATCAGGGAAGGTTTTTCTCTTGCTGCTTCCCTTCTGGGAGTCATGTGACCCATGTCTATTGCTCATAACTCTTTGATCATCCCTTCCACTTGCAATCTTTTCTCCTCTCCACTTGGTAGTTACAACTACCTGTCTTTGGGACTCTGTCTTTGGGACTTTTCACTCTTCAAACTTTCCCACAGTTCTCAAACTGTAGATCACTAAGAAGGTACTTAGGAATTCATTTTACCAACAATGCCACTTTTGGCTGCAGCAAACATCTAGTCTTCCTCATGGCATCACAGCAAATTTTAAAAGATTTGAAAAGAGAGAGAAGGATAGAGAGCACAGGTTATGGAATGGGTGTGGTAGGCAAAATATTTCCCTCTTCTCCCCGCCCCCCCCCCCACCACACACACATATGACCACATCCTAATTCCTGGAACCTAAGGATATGTTACCCTTTTGCAGATGTGATTACGTTAAGGACCCTGAGATGCAGAGGTTATTCTGAATTATCCAGGCAGACCCAATCTAACCGCTACCTCTCCTGACTGTGGTCAGAGAGAAATGTGGCCATGGGAGGTGGATCAGGGAGATGTAATGCTGCTGTCTGTGAAGATGGAGGAAGGCACGGCAGCCAAAGAATGCAGACATTCTCTAGAAGCTGAAAAATGCAAGGTAACAGATTTTTACACTGAAGGCTCCTAAAAAGAATAAAGCCCTGGAACCACTTTGATTTTAGCCCAGTAAGACCCATTGTGGACTTCTGACCCACAGACTGTAGGATAATAAATTTGTGTTATGGACACCACGGTTTGTTGATAAATTGTCACAGCAGCAACAGGAAACTGATGTGGTAGAGATGAACAAGGACAAGCGAAAGAGGCATTTGCCAGAAATGCATAGCTATTCTCAGGTGATCACATTTATCCTTTGCTCAAACTTAGAAAGTCTCTCTTTAAAATCTCTGAACATAAGCCCCATCAGAACAATGATTTTTCTCCATGGTAACAGACTTCAACAAGAACTTTTTCTTCCCCTCCATAATGTTGCATCTCTGTACATATGCACACATCTGAGATTAAAATAAAAAATAGAATAGAGAAACAGAGGTGGTGTAGGTCGGCAATATTATAAACATTCAAATCTCCATCATTCATTGCCACATACCTTTGCCAATTGCCTGCTACATGGAAGGCATGTTATTGTGCTCTAAGGACATAGAAAATTAAACAAACAAATTAACCTTGGCTTCTGTCCTCAATGCAACCCCATCCACTTATTTGATGCCAAGATCAACTTTTTATTTCTGAGCACTGCTTTCAGGAAGAACTAGTAAATGACCCCTAAATGTTGACCTTTTTCTATTCTATAGTTTTTTACAATGGCACCTGATTTTCCCAGTGATGCTGTCTCAGAAGGCACTAACTCACCAAAGCAGAAATCTGTCTTATTTCCCATCCTGTGCCTACTAAGGCAGAGATTAGGAAGATTCAAAAATAATCAGCACTAACAGAAGTTCACAGGCCCTTGAATCCTGACTAATAAATACCATGTTATGCATTAACAACCATTTGACCCAAGTATAGAAGGCCATTACCAATTATTGCCTATGTAGAGAGGGAGGAAATAAGAACGTTATTTCTCACTGAAGGTAAAAAAAAAATGCTTGGAGATATTAATTAAAATTGGCCTTTCAAGGAGCAAGTGACCTGAGATTAAACCAATACTTTGTGATACCTTGTAGCTCTGGTTTGAGAAAGTTCCTTAACTTCTAGAAGCATCTGTTTTATCATTTTTAGACATGTATGATACATTATGGAATCACAGAAATGTTATCAGTGTTATATCACAGGGGAAAAGATTGTAAAATCACCTAGTGGTGCACCTGTGTGGTTCTGTTGGTTGAGAATCTGACTCTTGAGTTCAGCTCAGGTAATGATCCCAGGGTCATGGGATCAAGCCTGCATTCACTCAGTGTGAAGCCCTTTTGAGATTCTCTCTCTCTCTCTCTGCCCCTCTCTCCTGCTCTCTCTCTCTAAAATAAAAATATATATATATATTTTTAAAAAGAACTTAGTGATGTGTTTGGTACAAACAATATAAATGAAAGGTCTTTTATTCATTCTTTCATTGGTCCAAAACCTACTTGGCATTTGCAAATACAGTGACAGTCCTTGAACATAATAATTCCCCACACTTAAGAATTGCTGACTTTCAAATTTTGAGATTTGCAAATGGAGTCACCAAACTGCCAAGATTTGCACAAAATGCTTCAACAGAGCAATTATAAGTTAACTCTCTCTTTTGTTTCATGCTTCATTTTTAGATGTTTCATAACCAACTCCTTTGAAAAGGAAAAAACATCTAGCACATCAGCGTTTTTTAAGCACGTTAGGATTTGAACAGCTGAATGACAGTATCTCCTGGAGGAGAAATATTCTACTCACAGAACCTGAGACAAGAATCATCTGTCCCAGTTTTATGAATTAGAAAAAAGAACATCTCCAGTGGCTTTTCTGCCAATATTTTTCTAATAATGGAATTCTGATTGAAACATGCAAGTTCGAAGTTATCCTTTCATTACTTCTTGAAGGCATGTCTTTTTCTTTTATATCCTCCATATTCCAACTCATCCTAAAGATGCATTTTATACATATATCTTCATACATATATGTGTATACATGAATGTGATATTCATTAAATATTAGATTCCTGAAAAGCAAGAAAGTCTCTTTTTACAAGACAGAAATTACCATATAGCTTTTAAATGAGAAAGTTGCTAAAATATGTTCAACCTGCCTTGGTGAGAGAGCTAACCCTGCCGGCAATTCTCAATCCTTGCTGCAAGATAGAATGACCTAGGCAAACTTCAAAAGACATCTCTACCCAGAAGTGCCCCTGCCTTCTGATGTCATTGGTCTGGAGTGGGTCCCAGGCTACACTGGGATTTTTTTTTAAGTTCTTCAGGTAATTTTAATGAGTAGCCAAAGTTGAGAAATCATGACCTATACTAAGGGTTTAGTGGTCTGCGACCCCTGTAGTACATTAAGAGTCACCTGGGTGAGGTTTAAAGAAAGGCTGAGGTACAAGGCACACTCCACACCTATTAAATAAGAATGTGGGGTGGAGGAGGGGTCCGTATTTTTTAAAGCTCCCCAGAATGTGCCACCAGGGTTGAGAACTTCTGCCTACACCATGCCAGTGAGGAATGATTATGATGTACATTAGGCATCAAATGATCCATTACGCAGCTTTATATTCCAACTGACTGCAGCTGGGACTCATATTAGACTCCTCATCTTTGTTTCACATATGGAATTAACAAATTAATTTCAAATTCTATCGTACCTTTACTAAGATGAATATTATGTCAGTGATCAGAGAATTGCCTCTAGTGTGTCTGACATATTTGCTTTCACAATATTTTGAGAACTAAGAGTCTACTATGAGCAAATATTAATATCATTCCATGTGAGCAAATTTTGTCCCGAATTGGCCTTAGGCAATTCATGATTTCATGAGCATCAGGGTCTCTCACCCTTACAGACATAATACATCTTAGGAATTTTAAACTATGCAGTTGCTTTGGGTAAACTTCTAGACTTCAGGCTCACCACTCTTTAATGTTTGCGAATCCCAGCAGAATCTTTTAAATATATAGGGAAGGTCATATTGCTATGTTATCACCAAGCTCAATCATGCCCAGAACATGAGAGGACTCTCAAGAAAGCTACATCTTTTCTTGGAACCTTGATATCACCTATCCATTAAGTAAAAGGGTCATTGTTTTTCTAAGCATTTCTTCAACTAGCAATGGAAACATTGCTCTCATGTCATGGAGTAAGCTGACTTGATAATCATTAGAGTAGTCTTTAGTAGTAGAAATTTTTATGCATCTTCCTACATGGTCTTTGCCTAGAAAACATTTTATTTCATGGTCTTTGTTGGCCCTCTTGTAAATCTGTTTTGGAACGTAATCCTTAGGCATCTGGATTTGAAATGAGGCTTTGTTAGTTGTGAAATCAAATTCACAGTCCTTCTGTGGTTTTGGTATGAGAGCTCCATCTGGAAATGGATCAGTCCTTAGTGTCTCAGCATATGTCCCAGGGACTACATTCTCCCAATAATTTGAACAACTCTGTGGTCCCAAATTCAGCAATTTTCTCCCTCTTTGCTGTTATATATCTATCTATGAGCATCCAAACTTCAGGAAGCTACAAAGGGCATGGAGAGATATTTACAATGAAGAAATAAAACGGCATCCTCATCAAAAGTAAGTGAGGCTGAAATATTCCTCTGGTTTGTATTCTACTCAGGGTTATGGAGGGTTTTACATTTTTCTGACTTTGTTTATGTGTAAGTCAGCTGAGAATTCATGTTTTCCTTCAGATCAGCATTTTAGCATCACAGACTGACCTTCTCTGTCATTAACTCATTGGACATGCCAAACAACAAGGGAACTTTCTAATTACAAAGCTCTCAGGGAGAATAGAGCAGTTCACATTGTTGAGGCAGAGTGAGGCCAAGAAATGGGTTTTCCACTCTAGGTTTGGAAAAAAAACATATGGGACAAAGGTTTCTATACCTCATTATGTCACACAATTCAGATGGTCACTGTTCCCTGATGGGAAGAACTACACTTAACTGCTTCCTCTGCCTTTTATATGGGCCACTGCAAATGGCCAGCCAGGACCCTCAGAGACTGGTCTTCAACTTCTTTTGCAATAGAAATATAGCCATCAATGCAAATTTCTGGACCATACCCATGACATCACAGGTGGAAACATAATGCTTAAAGTAGGATGAACAAGAACGAAAGAGCCAACCACCCTTTGGACCTAGGTTGGTATCCAATATGGAGGATTTTCACAATAGTAGAGACGTACTTTCCTTCATGCCTCTCCTTATCCTGATCTCTTATAAAGTCTTATATATGCTCTGTTTTCAATGGAAACTGCCTGCTGCTAAAGTTTTCAGAGTATTCGAATTCTGGAATCTTACCTTCAGACGATTTGAGATCCTCTTAGAGGGAATGGAATCAGAAAGAGATCCGAAAGCCATAATCTCCATTAGATAACATTTCTGCCCCAAAATCAGGACTGCCATTTGAAAGAATGACCAAAGGGGCACCTGAGTGGCTGAGTTGGTTAAGCGTCCAACTCTTGATTTTGCTCTAGTCGTGATCTCACAGTTCATAAGATTGAGCCCCGAGTCAGGCTCTATGATGACTGTGCAGAGCATGCTTGGGATTCTCTCTCACCCTCTCTCTTCCCCTCCCCCACTCACTCATGTGTACATGCTCTCTCTGCCTTTCTCTCTCTCTCTCTCTCTCTCTCTCTCAAAATAAATAAATAAACATAAAAAATATATATAAGCCCCTTAAAGGCAGGGACCATATTTCAGCTATCTTTATGGGGAAAAAAAGGAAAGAAAGAATGACCAAAAGGCCATTTTTGGGTCCATGACTCTGAAATGCTAATGCCCCTAAGTATCATCTTGGACCCTTGTCAGAAATGCAAAGTCTCATCCCCTTTTGTCTAATTCAGAAGGCCTGGGATCAGGCCCTGGTGTGGGAGCATGATTTATTACTGCACATGACCCTGACATCATTGGTCTGTGGGAAACACAACAAGTGTTGCTAACCTAAACTATAAGAGGCTTAGAAACACAGCAATAGTTTTTTAGATGTTTCTTCAGAGGTGGGTTTTAAAGCATACTTGTTATCAGTACTCTTAGTTTATTTTGGATACCAGGTAACCCTGAGACTCTCTAAGGGCATCTGGAGTTCTCTATTTTTGTGTGTCTTGGCACATGAACTGACTAGGATTAGCTATTGGGGCACATCCATTCAGTCAGTAAGTAATACTTAAACTCTCGCTTACCTGTAAGAATTGCAGTAGGTACTGGTACAAAGACAAATAAAATGCAGTCCCTGCCCTTGATGAGTTCAGTTTAGCAGAGGAAACAGCAATATGAATGAATTTAATAGAGTGATGTGAAAAAGTGTTATCAATGCACTTCGGGCAATACAATTTACTTTGTCAGAAGAAATTTAACAGAGATAATAGAAGCTGAGTTTGGTTTCAAACTATTCCTAGGGAGGGAGCATGACAGTGTCTTTGAGAGCTCTAGAATGTTTTCTTGTGCATGTGGTGGTTACTCAAATGGGTTTACTTTTTGAAAATTTACTGAATTTCACACTTAAAATTTTGCACACTTTACTTTTGCTATAATTTAATACAAATTTTTACTTTAAACATTTTCACGGGAATTTTATCAAAATAGAGGAAGCATGCTATTTTCTCAAATGGGACATAGCTTTTTCTGGCATTACATTGAAAGAAAACATTTTTCTTGTTGGACTTTGTTTCCTCTTGGACAGTGTTTTCAACAACAAATATCAAAGCAATTTGCCTTAAAAAAGAGATGAGAGATGATTGTGTAAATGCAGGAAATAGATGATGAGAGTCTAAATTGTGTGGAAATATAGACATGAGGCAGATAGAAGCAATGTTTCACAGATAGAAATCACAGGACTTGAAGTTCAATTATCTATAGGAAGAAGGAAAAGGAAGATAAAAGTGACTCTAGAGTTTCTAGCTTGATATATTTGAATGATTATGCAGTTGAACATAATGAGGCCCTTTGTTTTCATTTGGATATGTTTGGTTGGAGGTATTAGAGGATTATCTAGATGGACATAGTTTTAAGCACTTGAAAATATGGGTCTGAAACTTAGTAAAAAGGTCAGGATTGGAAATGTTATGGATTTCTTCCAATGTATGCTTTATGTTTCAAATTTCTGTCTTATGGATAAAGCCCTGAGAATATATGCAATGCTCCAACCCTCGGCAAATGTAGAGAAGAGAAGTAAGATGACCTGCAGAAGCTGGGAACGTGATTAACAAGGTTTCAAGCAAGGAGCCCATTTGCCATTCATGTTTTTTAAGTTTATTTATTTATTTTGAGTGAGAGAGACAGAACGAGCAGGGGAGGGGCAGAGAGAGAGAGAGAATCCCATTCAGGCTTTGAGCTGTCAGCAAAGAGCCCGATGTGCAAGGGCTTGATCTCAGGAAACCATGAGATCAGGACCTGAGCTGAAATCAACAGTCAGATGCTTAAGACAGAGCCACCCAGGCGCCTCTATTTGCCACTTATTTTAACTGTTTTTAAGTGTCCCTAAACATCTAACCATGCAGCAGACCTAAGTAATTCTTTGTTTTTAATTTTTTTAACATTTATTTATTTTTTGAGAGACAGAGAGAGACAGAGTGTGAGTGAGGGAGGGGCAGACAGAAGGAGATACAGAATCCAAAGCAGGCTCCAGGCTCTGAGCTGTCAGCACAGAGCCTGAAGTGGGGCTCAAACTCACTAACTGTGAGATCATGACCTTACCTGAAGTCGGAGGCTTAATTGACTGAGCCACCCAGGTGCCCAAGACCTAAGTAATTCTTATATTCTTCATTCATAATTCTTTTTTTTTTTTTTTTGATGGAGGGCAGAGAAGAGAGAGAGAATTTTAAGCAGGGTCCATGCCCCATGTGGAGCTCCATGCAGGGCTTGATCCCACACTGACAATGATTCAGATTGACAGTGATTCGGACACTTAACTGACTGACCACCCAGGTGCCCCCATTCATAATTCTTATATTCTTCATTCACCTTTAATATTTATTTTTTAAGTATGAAAATTATTTTAGATGCATCACAAATAGTAGCTGGTGTTCCACAAAACATTTGTTACTCATGTCTGAAGCATAGAAATACCAGAAAACAATATTAGATTGAATCTCTTATAATACTTATTTAAGAAATACATTACAACTTAAAATGGATGTTGACGTATCATGTCTATAGCCTCACAAGTGGGTTGCAGATGTCTGAATCAGGAATCAGATATTCATAAAAATCTCCTGTAAACTAACTTTTGAGAAGAACCACATTTTTAATTTGTTTTAATATTTATTTTTGAAGGTGAGAGAGACAAAGTTTTAGAAGGGGAGGGGTAGAGAAAGAGGGAGACACAGAATCCAAAATGGGCTCCAGACTCCAAGCTGTCAGCACAGAGCCTGATGCAGTACTCCAACTCATGAACCACAAGACCTGAGCAAAAGTCGGACTCTTAGACTGAGCCACCCAGGTGCCCTGAGAATCAATTAAATCAATGTGGAACATGAAATATTCCCAGGTTTGTGTAAGATCAACACTTATAAAATTATCTTAGTTTTTAAAAGTATTATACTTTTCTTTTGAGCTCTCTTCATCCATTACAGTTTACTGGAGCTTACAACCTATCCTCTAAATCCATACTAACCATACCCACTAGGGAAAGAAACACACTCTATTTCCCTGTCTGTAAATTCAGTGTTCTGGCGACCTATTGGTATGTAACAAATTACTTGCAAAACTTAGTGGCTTAAAACAATCCCCACTTTATTCGATCTCATAGTTAGGGGGATCAGGAATGCTGGCAGTGCTGAGCTGATGACTCTTCTCCATTGATGGAAGGCATTGATGGTATTCAGCTGGTGGATGGGGTGGGCAGAAGATTGAAGGGGAGACCTCACTCACAAGTTTGGTGTCTTGGTAGGGATGGCTGGAAGGCAGAGCTCAACTCTGACTGTCATCTGGAGCACTGTAAGTGACTTCTCTAACATGGTGGGTCTATGGTAGTTATTAGACCACTGTGGTGGTTCAGGGTTCCTGGAGACAGTGTTCTAAGGTAGGGGAAGTGGACAAGGCTAGAATCTTAAGCCCTGAGCTTGAAAAAGGGACCAAGATTACTTCTTCTGTCATCACTTTGTCAAACAGTCACAGAGGCTACTCAGGATCAAGGAGAGGGAACAAGAACCTCTATCTCTTGAGGGGAAGAGCTTAAAACAATCAGAAGTTTTCCTTATAATAATAGCTCATGTGATAATAATAATAAATCATTTATGATCCTGAATATTAAGTATTTGTGTTTACCAACTTAGGCTCCAAAAATAAAGCAAATCTGAATAGTTAAATTTCATGAAATATATTAATCTTTTTTTTTTAAAGATAGATGATTGTTTTTAGACCTGGACCTAGTCATAGCTGAAATTAAAATTTGAGAATAAAAATGAAATATAAGTTTCTAGATACTTATAGATGGTATAAAATACATGTATGGCAAGAGCAAAGAAAGACTAGAAATTAACTCAATTAGTTTTGATGCCTTGATGTATTGTTAATAAATTTGGACTCTTCCACCTAGAAAAACAAACATGATTCTTGGTTTTTCTCTACTGACCATTGAAAAATATGTATTCACAACTTTTCACATGTGTAAATCTCTGTGTGCTTGGCTCTGATGCTTAACTGTTCTTGAAAGGAAACTCACTATAATTCCACTCCCCCTACCTCCTTGGCCTTGTGTTAAGCATAATACTTAAATAATTAATTCATCTTCAGAACCAATCTTTGATGTGAGCATCATAATCCTCAGTTTACAGATAAGGAACCTGAGATTCAAAAAAGATATGTATGTATATATGCATATAGATATGTATAATAAATATACCTGTGTATAATATGTACTAATGTGTACATAAAATTATTTTAAAACAATTTTAAAATTAGTTTCCCTTCTTCTGTTTCTTAGAAATGATTACTGTGTCTTGTCTTAGATGTATCATCCACTCTTTTTAGTGCAGCATCCCAAAATAGCTTTTAAATTATGAGATATATTTTCACATACATTCTAGGTAAAATGTCTGGCCATGTCTGTTCTTCAAGCACGACTAAAAGTGAATAAATGTTAATTACTATCAGCAGGTTTTGAGGTAGATACAACACAGTGTGATTCCAATCTGGGACTGCACGGTTTGAGTTGCAATACTTCTTTTTCTTCAGATGATCAGCTCTGCTGAGCTGACAGCTGAGAGAAGCAGAGAAGATCCCCATGATGTGATTGGCCAGGTCAAGACTAGCGTTGGCCCGATGCACAGACCTGGTTTTCAATCATTTTAATAGCACCCTCCAGAGCCAGCACACAAAGAACCTGATTGGTATTTGTCTGATACTGATTAGAGACATTTGTGTAAGACCTTCATTGACATTGTTTCCAAGGAGAAGTGACCTACCTAAAAGTAGTGGGTTGGGGTTTCCAGATTCAGACATGCTTTGGTATATTGGGCAAGAATGCCGTGCTATATCTTACTTAAAGCATTTCACTGGTGCCACGAGGCCCTGAGGGTTAAGCCCAAAGTTCCTTCTTGGTACCCAAGCCCTTGGTCTGGCTTCCCCAGCCCCATCCTTCACCTGTGTCCTTACCCTTCCTCTGTGGCACCATGCACCACAGCTGACCTGAAATTTCTAAGTGATGTAAGAGTGAGACAACTACACTTGCTTCTCATCACAGGTATTCCCATCTGGTTGAGGAACATGGGAGATGCCTGGGAAGCTCAAAATAGCAAGTAGGTGGAAAGATGCCCCAAGACAGTGTTGAATTGCATATAATGTACACACAAGATCAGCTCCAGACTCCAAGGTGATGAATAGAAATAATTATTATCCACAGTGGACCTGGTGAGGGAGACTCCAGCCCATATCTGAGTCTGGCCAGGAGAAACTAGAGAAAGGCAGAGAACAGCAGAGCAAACAGAATCCAGGAGACCCTACTGAAACTTTTGGGAGCTGGGAGCTGGGCATCAAGTAGGCATTTATTAGGTGGTACCACACACAGCACATGAATTAATCGTATCATCCCTTATCTCTGAGGGTATGACAACATTGTTGGAGTCTATAGAACACCTCTTAGAATTCTCAGATCAGGAGGAATATTTTGGGGTGAAAGGTGTGTGTGTGCTTTTCCGGTGGAAGATGTATTGATCACTCAACATAAAAACATGAGATTCACCCCATAACACTGTTTGCATATGGTAGACCAGGTGTATGTATAAGGATAGATGCTGCCTGCCTTGTTTGAGGATCTAAACCAAATTTTTAAAGTGAAACCTCAAATCAAGACAATTTAATCAAAACTGGTAAATCAGAGATGTTGGCCATACCTCAAGAGGGACAAGGAAAAGGCAAATGATTTTCAACTTAAGAATTCAAGGGAGGGGAAGAAGAAGATTACCAATCATAGAAACCTCATTCATCAATATGTAATGCAGATTGTCCTGTCCCTGAGAAAAACTGGTTATCTTTGTGAGCTGTTTTTATAAGTGACTACATTATAAAAGTAGAGTCTCCCACTTGTAGAGACTAAATACTGAGATGAAATGTATGGGCTCACCTGATCTGCACACATTGGGCTTCTGGGGGTCTGAGATGACCAGATAGAAGGAAACACTGATATACTATCAGCTCAAACCTGAGCACTGTTAGACTATTCCAGAGCCACAGAAAAGCTACAAGGGTTAGATCTCTTCTAGAAAAGGAGAGGTAGGCGTTCTTAGGGAGAGTACTAAGGTTCTAAGACTCAAAGATTTGACAGAGAATTGCCTGTGGATAGTGGAATATCAGAAGAAAGAGAGGAAACATAGTGGACTAACAATCTATGAATAAAATCCTGTCTATGAAGGCTTTAATTGGCAAGAGCTTTCCTCTCTCAGACCCAGAGAATGTCTAGTTAGCCAGACCTTCAATCTTCAGAGCTTCTGGAGAGAAGTGGACAGAAAGTTGTTGGCTGCTTTGGGTAGATTATTATGTAGGATCACTTTGGGTTATTGGCAGAAAGAAAAGTACCCATTATTCAGGAAGCAATGCAGAAGACCCCATGCATAAAAAATGGTTAGGCTGAACTTGTTAATTCTACAATGCAGGTTAGGAAAAGTCACTCCTTGAGATCAAAGATTTGAGTTTTTGGTGAAGAAATGGGAATTATTTTCATTACCACACTTAGTCTCCATTGGGGAAATCGTGTATTTTCTAAATTTATATTCATTTAAATGGATGTAGCATATCAAAGCTTGATATTGTCTACATCATCTATAGCACTATGCAGACTTGTCAATTGAGAGGTCCTGGTTTTTCTTTGTGCTATAGGTTTTATTTATTTATTTTTAATCTAAGAAATGAGGGAGTTAACAGATGATATTTAAGGGTATCTGGGACTCAAAATCCTAGATCTCTGGATCATTCCCCTCCCCAAGAAAGAACCCTACAAATATAAGTGAGCTTCAATACATAATGTTTTGTGAAAATTGGATCAGTGAGCTCAGTGTGGAGATATGAATTGTTTTTGTAAAGATAATGGCCATCACCTCTAGCAGAAGAAATGGGCATCATATGGAAGAGGAAAGAAAAGAGAAACAAGCAATGAACAAATTCTCCAGGGAATTATGAAGTTTGCTTCTCCCATCACTGTAGAAATGTTCCAAGGACTGTAAAAATCCACAGATAAGAATAAAATTTTTCGTTCTTAGTCATTTCAACTGGATGGAAGCCAAGTTTGCATTGAGAAACAAAATATTTCCATGTACAGAGAGCAGTATCCTGAGAGCATCGGCAAATCTCGATTTTGGATTCCTACTTACTCTAAAACAATCTTTTGCATATAGAGAGTTGTTGCCTGGGTTTCCCCAAAAGCAGACCCTAAGACAACGACTCAGGGCTCTAGTGGGTTGTGGGTTGTAAGTTAAGGCTCATGAAAAGAGACCATCCTGGATGAGGGTGGCCCCAGATCCAACAACAAGTGTCCCTAAAAGGGGGAGAGGGGGAAACAGAACATTTCCTTCAGAAGAGGAGAAGGTAATGTGATGATGGAGGCAAAGATCAGAAGTGTTCTGCCACTAACCACGTAATTCTTGGAGGTCCCAGGACACCTGGATGGCTCAGTGGGTTAAGCACCCGATTCTTGCTTTTGGCTCAGGTCATGGTCTCATGGTTCATGAGATCGAGTCCTGCTTCAGGCTCCACACTGACAACACAGAGCCTCTTTGGGATTCTCTCTTTCCTCCTCCTCCTCCTCCCTCCTCTTCCTTCCTCCTCGTCCTCCTCCTCTAAAGAAACAAACAAACAAACAAACAAACTTTAAAAATATACCTGGAGACCCTAGACACTGAAGAGGTAAGCAAGGCTCCCCTGAACTGAAGCCTTTCCTAAAGCCATCAGAGGCAGTGTGACTCTATCAGCAACTTCATTTCAGATTTCTGGCCCGCAAGAACTACGGGAGAATAAATTTCTTTTGTGGTCATTTTTATGGCAGCTGCAGAAAACTAGAGTGAGGTCCAAGTAGTTTACTCGGGAGGCAAAAGAAAATATGGAGAGGAAACTGGGAGAGGGAAAAGAAGTTAGCCACACACACAAAAAGCCTATTTTTTAAAGTTTGTTTATTTATTTTTGAGATAGACCACACAAGAGCACAAGCAGGGGAAGGGCAGACAGAGAGGGAGAGAGAATCCCAAGCAGGCTAGGCACCACCAGCATGGAGCCCGACGTGGCACTCAAGCTCACAAACTGTGAGATCATGACCTGAGCCAGGATCAAGAGTCAGGCACTTAACTGACTGAGCCACCAAGGCACCCCCACTCCCAATGGCTATTTAGGTATCAGTGTAAACAACTGGAGCTTAATGTTGTCAGGAAAGCCTGAGAGCCCACATGAAACACAAGCTTGAGAGTTCATGGATCTGGGGAGAAGAGGGTAGGGTCCTTGCACATCTCTTCCAGTCAGCCATTGACTGAAGAAGGGCTGGAACTGTCAGCTGGAGGTCTGGTCACTCCATTCATATCCTAACTAGACTATCTTGGGTGTGGTACAGTGAGACCAGGCACAGATCAAGAATGGAAAACGAGAGAATGTCTTGACATCTTCCTTATGCTCACACCTCCCTGGAGAGAACACCCCAGCCATTCAGGCCCACTCAGGGGAAGCAGCCAGGCAGTTTCCCAGGCAGAAGGAGTGAGTGGACAACCACCTTTATTGTTGTTTCCCAGGGAGGCAATGGGCGAGGAAGGGTAAGGAGTTGAGGACTGGCGGTCTCTAGCTGTCCACTCCCCTGACGTGCGGCGGGCAGGTGAATAGTGGCGCAGAGTGTGAGAGTCCAATAAGAGAGGTAGTCAGGAGTGTAGGCTTAACTGGCTGGTCCAGAAAGGGAACTGACTGGGTCTCAACTAGGGCCTCCAAACTGGGTTAAGATAACATTTAAACAACAACAATATTATAGATAAGAGCTAAGAAGTATGGGTAAGACCACTAGAAGAGAATCCCATTTTAACATTCTGTGGTGAAAATAAGATCCAAATTTCCATGATAACTTACAAAGCCCTAGAAAGCACTTGTAGTCATTCATTAAAAGTTCCCTGAAGTGATGGGTCACCTGCGTGGCTCTGTCGGTTAAGCATCCAACTTTGGCTCAGGTCATTGATCTCACAGTGCGTGGGTTCCAGCCCCACGTCAGGCTCTGTGCTGACAGCTCAGAACCTGGAACCTGCTTCGGATTCTGTGTCTCCCTCTCCTTCTGCTCCCCCCTCCCACTTGTGCTCTCTCTTTCTCTTTCTCTCTCAAAAATAAATAAACATTAAAAAAATTTTTTTAAAGTCCGCTTAAGTGGGAATTTAAGAAAATAAATATCATTCCTCTTTGTTTTTTGTCCCCTTATCAAATTCTGAATGAAATCTTTTTTCATGGATTCATTTCTTCAGTCCACAAATGTTTAATTTTTTAATGCTTATTTATTTTTGAGGGGGAGAGGGAGAGAGAGAGATGGGAGGTAGGGTTAGAGAGTGAGGAAGACAGAGGATCCACAGCAGACTCTGTGCTGACAGCAGAGAGCCTGATGCAGGGCTGGAACCCACAAACCATGAGATCATGACATGAGCCGAAGTTGGGTGCTTAACCGACTGAGCCACCTAGGTGCCCCCAGTCCACAAACGTTTAATGAGTGCTTACTCTATGCCAGGGCCTGGACACTGAGGAGGCCATGGACAGAACAGACAGAACATGGTTTTCCTCAGAACACTTGCAGACCTCACAATTCGGGTGAGTGAGACACGACAACGGGCAAATGAGGAACTATAGACCGTATGGCAGATGATAATTCTTTGGTGATTTAAAGTTCTTCCCATCTGGTGTAACAATAACTGCACATTAAATGATATGAAAATCCTATTCCAACATCAAACCACAACATCAGAACTTCTAAGACATTCTCTCAGTCGCTAGAGGTTGTGTAAGCCCCCCCACCCGGACACCTGTCTATAGCACACAGCTGCCTTCCACTTGCCTCTACAAACACCGTGTCTCAGGAAAGGCTATGTAGCTTTAAACCCAGAGAGCAGAGGTAACAGATCCTCTTTGAAATGGTTGCTAAGGGACCATTCTATATAAATTAATTAGTAAACATCAACTCTGGTTTCAAAGGGCAAAGAAGGTCTCTCACTGGATAAGGGAAAATTACTCCCCGGTGATTGGAATAAGGCCATCATAGGGTTTTTCCATGCACACCAGTACCATTATACTACTGCATAATTTCTTTTCATTCTTTTTGTTTGGAGGCTTTCTCCTCCCCCTCATCCTTTGTTGTTTCCCATAGTTTTATTTATTCCTTCTGAGGTGTTTGTTTGGTTTGGTTTGGTTTTGCATAGGAGAGCAAGGGGAATATCTAGGTAATACAAAAGGGCAAGCAGGTCTTTTTATCTTTTGAGAGATGAGCAGAAGATAGTCATGCCTCTGTAGCCAGAGGACCAACAGGCTGAAGAGACACAGTGTGTAAGGGTTTTTGACATTGACTTAAACTTGACTGAAAATGTTACTGGAGCTACACACCAATGCAGGACATTTTCATCAGACGCACAAAGATTAAGGATGATTTCTGCAAAATCTCTGTGGAGCATAAGGGTTAGTTTAGGGCCTGAGCATGTCTGTTTATAAATTTTTTTAAGTATTGATATAAATCATTTTGATTTTATAAAGAGTTTAAAATGATGCTTAGATATCTTCATTTTTTTTTTCATAAAAGATATAATTTAGAAGAAAATCAGGTGAAACTTTGACTCAGATAACTCATAGGAAGTCTAGCTGTTGGGGGCAGAAAGACCAGGATAACATAATTGTTCATCTGATGACAGGTTAATTGAATTTCATGAATAATTATGAGAAAGGAAAAAAAAGCGTCTAGTATTCAAGCCTTGTAAACATTACAGGCATTAAAATAAAAGCTAGGGAAAGGTAGGGGAAAAAATGTAAAGCTAATTTGTGTTCCCTTCAGAATGTATTTTCTAATGCCGCCACACTTCTAAATGATAAGAAACGGTTGTATTTCTAAAAGTAAATGCTGGCAAGGCATTTTTACTCTACGTGTATTTTTGACACAAACTAACTCAAAAATAAAATATGACTAGCTGCAGCAGTCCTTTACTAATTAAACATCAAGAAGATGTTTTCTTTTCCCCTTTCCTTAAAGCTAATTCTCAATGAGATGAGAGAAGGAAGATTTCATATGTCAAGTGAAATTCAAGCTATTTGGTTTTTTCAGAAGGCAAGACTCCCAAACTCCAAATTCAAGTCAGTTTTGCACTTCAGATAAGATCCTTACTTAATTTCTTTTTTTTATGAAGGACATGCACACATCATCTATCTATCTTCTCTCCTGCTGTCTACAGAATTCGCCCTCACTTTGCTTATGCAGTCCTTGGTAATTTGGTAAAGAGGTAGTCCGATGGGATCCCAAAGGCAATGCAATGGAGGCAAATGAATGGTTTCATTTCCTCTGTCAAGTAATTACTGAAGGAAGGAGAAAAGCGAGCGCTTAAGAGAGACTTTTTTTTTTTCTTAAAGAGTGAATAATGCCCACTCCCTGCTATTTGAAATGTATCTAATTACAAAATCAGGTTATGTGTATTTATCGTAGGTTCAAAGGTCAGACTTTCAGTCTATTAAAATGCAAACTAGGACATTGACATGCACAGTGAAACTTCTGAAACCAAAGAGTAATATGAGATATTTTCCTAGAACAAACTGGCATTAGATGTTTGGAAAATTTTTATCTGAGCAGTGTTGTCAGATTAAAAAAACAAAACAAAACAAAAAAACATTTATGTGATGTTCAGATGTTCATACTATACCTGGTCCTTCTTACTGGCTTTTGTGAAACCGAATGTTTGCAAAGATGAATACTAGACTCTTGGCTTGAGTTTTCAAGTTTGTTTACCTTAATTCCATTCAATGAGTGATATCTCTGAAACCATCGACTATTGTCCCGGCCAATACCGGAAACGTCTCTGGTACTTAAGAAGAATAAAGTAATGTCTGAAAAATAAAACCAAAAAGGTAGGAAGAGACCAAAGTAATAAGATTCTTCCCATCATTAAACTTGGCCATGAACTTGGCTTGGCACCAGGTACATTTCTTAGTTTCTTCCTTTCCAAACTTTTTAGTCAATGGGGACCATTGAGAATAGCTGGCAAGTCAGCAGAGGAGTTCACGTGTAGGAAGGATAGGTACTTTCCTATTCCAGCCCCCGGGCCTTCCCTTCTGACTTAATTTAAGCTGCATCCCCACAGGTGTGGGGAGAGTTTGCTCCTGAACAGATGTTAGTGGGTCAAAAGGTCTAATAGTAGAGCCAGGGAAATGTCGGGCCAGGACCTACCAGTGGAAGGGAGACACATTTTCCTTTACTAAGTTACCTTCCACGTACACAGAAGGTCATGTTTAGCTTTTACCTCTCCAAGTGGAAACTCTCGGTTCTTGTCTGCCTCCTTTCTAGAATGTACATGTTGCTTCCACAAGAGAACTTTGAAGGTAGGCATGTGTGTATGCAAAATGTCATATGACTTATAGTATGAAAATGCATAAAATGATTACGCATCCATATCAACTGATGAATGACTTGTTTTTTTTCAACAATCCAACTAAAAGTGAACAAGCATTTTTCATTGCCAGACCACATTTTTGCAGATTGATGACGATTATCAGATAGGAGTTCTACTTGCCAAGATCTAAAGAGATGTGTTTACAGACAATGACCTCTATCAGCCTCAGGCTTCAGATCCTAAAGCAAGTCCCCAGTCGCCGTGAGCAGTCAGCTAGGCCATGGCAGAGGAGGCCTCCAATACGAATTTATTAAATGCATACCTGCGTCAAAACAATCTTTTCCTAGCAGATGCTCTAATTGTGCTCTCTGAGAGAGCCAGCCTGTCATCCTCAAGACAGGGAGTTTGAACACTGGCATCCTTGGAGGCTGATAGACGATGGGCTCCCCCTAGGGGCAGCCGAACCTTCCAGAGGGAAAGCGTGGTGGCAGGTTGCCAGGAAACCAAGTCCCCTGCGGCTGCTGACAGCCAAACACAGGACTGAGGGTCTCCTTCCTGCACAG
The DNA here is from genome assembly GCA_028646485.1 of Cryptoprocta ferox. Classification (NCBI taxonomy): domain Eukaryota; kingdom Metazoa; phylum Chordata; class Mammalia; order Carnivora; family Eupleridae; genus Cryptoprocta; species Cryptoprocta ferox. The sequence goes on along the minus strand of CM053577.1, from coordinate 132,969,320 downwards.
TGTTTGGGTAGGCAGTTTATTCTCTCTCTCTCTCTCTCTCTCTCTCTCTCTCTCTCTCTCTCTCTCTTATATACCAGGTGAGTGGAGATCCTTCCTTAACACTCTGAAGCCAAGAAGTTCATCTCCACGAATCTCAGTGGGGAAACTTCACTCTATCCCTTCCTCCTTGGGAGGGGGGCGGTGGTCCCCTCCTTTCCTTACACTCTGCATATTTGTTTGTGACTGTTTTCCTTGCAAACATAAGACAAAGCTGGAGGAGTGTTTTTGGAAAAAGACATGGCTGAGTGGCTGAGCTCCAGTAGTGAGCAAAGCAATGTTACTTAACGAGGGTATTTTATTTTTATGGCTTCATACCTACAGAGCTCTTTGCCTTCTGAAAGCTCAGAGAACAATTCTGGCCTTGATTTTGCCTCAGCAAGATACCATAGGTTTAAGAAAATACAACTTCAAAAGACGGCTCAAACGAAAATCATAGAGTATTTTTTGTGATTACTGTATTTATGCAGTATTATAAGATATTTAGGTGGAGGTATTTCTGGCCCAGATCCTTTATTATTCTGATTATCCTCTGAATGGTGTTCATGCGCTTTAGAAAGAATTTCACAATTATTTTCTTTATCGCCTCAGGTCTTTGCTCCAGTGTCCCCTTCTTGGTGAGAACTTCCCTGATTATATTATTAAAATTGCAGTTCACGCCTCACCCGCACTCTCTCTGCCCCTACCGCGCTTGATTTTTCCATAGTGATTCCGTCCCTCGTGGTTCAGGCAGGGAAGCAGCACCACTGAGAGTAGAATGGAACAGGAACACATTATAGAACTAAGACCTTACACGACTGGGAGAGAAGCTGAAAGGAAGGGGCTGCAAACACAACTAGGAGATCAGAAAAGAGTCCTAACCCAACCCTTCTGAAACACAGCTGCACATGAACAAGTGGGAGCTGACCAGAGAACGTGTCTAACTGGAGTAGAGCAGAGCAGCACACAGGAGCTGGTGGAGAAGCCAACAGAAGTCTCTTGCCTCTGCTTTGTTGGTCCACCTGAGGCTGCTGAGATCAGTAGAGCAGATGGTCAACAAGAAAGGTTGGACGCAGAGCAGAGGGAGGGAAGAGGCAGGCAGAATCCCCTGGCAGCTCTCACAGCATCTAACCCTGAGGATCTTCAGATAGTATGGCTCCTGCTTCACTTCGGGCTTCCCAGCCTTGTATAAATTTCATTTCTGGACAACTTTAACTGAGAACCATACAAGGAAAAGGATTCTGAGAAACATGGTTCCACCTTAACCAACTGGACACGGTACAAAACTACCACAGCCTTTAACTCCCTCTCACATACTTTATACTTTAATTCCATTCCTGTATTTCTTTTTTTATCCATATATGCACACACACACACACACACGCACAATCCTATTTTTATGTGATTTAAACTCCGTTGTCTAGAACAATGCCTGGCATATAGTAAATATTCAATGAATATTGGTTGAATTTTTTATATCTAGACTTTGATCTACACCTGAGGTCAAAGCCTGAGTCAGGATCATTAAGTGATCACTTCCAAGAAATGAAGTCACTGAGTCATCATTGGAGACCTCACGATCTGCCCATGTATAAGACGTCCAGCTAGCATGTCATTGTCCTTTAAGAAGCTGACTCTGTCTACCATCAACAGTAACCTTTTTTCTGCCTTTAAGCTCAGGGAGGTTTACAGGTGGTTCAGGGTATTAAAGAAACAGGGGCTAAATGGAGGGACCTAGTTTGTCAGCTTTTTACCCATGGAAACCCAGGAATTAAGCTGCAGGAATGTGTGTTTTTAGCATCAGGTGTCAAGGTCTTGGGAATTCATTTTGTTAAATGTCTTGAAAAGCCCTCAGCTCTTCCAGCCTACATGGGACATACTTTCTTATATATTTCCAGAGCCAGACTTATTTTTTATTTATAGCTGGCTGACCCTTAATAGACATGAGTACTACCCCAAAATATGTCCACTAGGAGATTATCTGGTGGTTGTATATTTTAGCGTTAGAAATTCCCTAGGATCCTGCAGGCATATCTGCTTTCAAGACACTCCTTACTCGTGGAAAGGGTCATGCTTTGAAGCTTCTTATTTAATCACTTACAGAGCATTTAAAAATCTAGCTAATTAAAAGACCTAAAAGAGCCATGATTTGAGGCACACATCCTGATATTGGAGGTAATGGAGCAGAATAGTGAAATGCAAACTGAATTTATTGCTCAGGAACTCAGAGATTGTAAGTCAGATACACAATAATCTGGACACTAAGACCTTACCCTAGAACCTTTTGGTTGGGATTGAACCTTGATTCACTGTGTAACCCATGTATGATATGGAATGGCTCTCACTGAAAACAGAAGCCAACACCACAATGTGGCTTAAGCAACCTAGAAGGCTGTTTAGTGCACATAACTGAAAAGCTCAGCTTTAAGGCATGGGTTGACCAGAGCCCCAAATGCATGTTTCCTGTTTTTTTGTTCCCCTCCTCTGTCTTTGGTCCCCTGATGCCTTCCCAAGATGGCTTCCCACAGCTATTAAAGCTGCATGTTTTGCTCAGTCAGGTGCATCAGGAACAAAAGGTCCCCTTTCAACACCATCAGACAAATTTCTAAGCATTATGCTTATGTGAGCACTCCTGAACTAGTCCCTGTGTCCAGGAAAACATCAGAGACCGGCTGGCTCGGGTGAGGGTTATCTGAAATTTTGCTGTGCTGGGGTTGTGGGGTGGACTGCCCTGATATTCTAGTACAGGGAGTAGTGGGTGCTGCATGAGTTTGCTATGGCTGCCGTAACAAAATACTAGAGACAGGGTGGCTTGAACTACTGAAACTGATTTTCTCACAGTGTTGGAAGCTGGAAGTCCAAGACTGAGCAGGTTTGGTCTCCTAAGACCTCTCTCCCTGGCAGATGTCCATCTTCTCACTGTGTCCTTCATTCGGCTATTCCTCTGTGCACATGTGTGTTCTTGGCATCACTTTGAATGTTCAAATTTCCTCTTCTTATAAGGACACCAATTGTATTAGGGCCTCCTCCATAGGATCTCATTCAACCTTAATTACCTTAGTTAAGGCCCTATTTCCAAATACAATCCTATGAAGGGTTAGGTTGTCAACGTATGAATTTGGAGACAGACACAACTTAGTCCATAACAGGTGCTAAGAATGGGGACAGTCCCTCTCAAAGAGTATAATGACAGTAGTGGAGGGGGAGGGGGAGAAAGAGATGCTGGTGTGTTAGTCAAAATATCCATTACAATCTGTAAAACCCTCTGAAGTCAATATGCCCATGATTTCAAAATCAAACCAAACACCGTTCGCTGAGTGTTGTGCTTCCCTAGGGCAGACTGTAGCTACATGTGGGTCTCTTGGGGCCTTACTGTTTTGTCTAAGCAAATATTTCCAAAAGTGTAGACCAAGGAATACTTGTCCCATGACATGCTACACACACAAAAAAAGTATCTCTTGGTTAAATAAATAGTGGGAAGTCCTGCATAATATATTTATAAAGATTTTGACTCACAAATTAGTGTGTTTAAATGCCCCCACCCAAATCCCAGAGTTAAAAAAAAAAAAAGAATGCTGATTTCTATATAACAAAGGACTTCTCACATTTCTTGTCCACACAGGATTTTCCCAAATATTCCCTATGGAAACTCGCATGGAATACCTTGTAGGAAATGCAGTTCTGAGACCATGTTTCTTTTTATTGGAAGTTGGAAGGGAAAAACAGCAGGAGGGCAAACATAGCAGGTGCAATGATGTCACAGGCATTAACATTAGGCTAATTTAATTTTGCTTTGCTTTTTTTCAGAGAGGATTAAAGTCTCCTGCTCTGGGAAAGGACGCTAACAAATGTCTGTGCCCTTCTTTGGTGGTAACAGAGGATGCTTCTGGTGCTCGCTCCATAGAAGCTGCTCTAGCTGAACATTTGAAGCATGTGGTCATTGCCTGTTTGCACTCATTGCTACCACAGGCTGGGAGAGACAGAAACAAAACAAGGTTCAGGAAGAATGGAGTGTCTGTGCCAGAAACATCATACAATAAGAACTCGGCAAAGCAGGAAAACGAGGATCCGGTGACCAGAGAAAATAATCCGTGACAGCAGTGCAGAGACGAGAGGGGCCAGAGCCTCAATTTGCAAGGACGGCAGGGGCTCATGTGCTGAGAGCTCAACTCCACCTCCTTGCTCCTGGGGACCCTCTTTCCAATTTTAAACACTTGGACACCATAAGGAGTGGATACTTCCACATATAACCCAAGACATCTGTTCAAGCAAAGTAAGACTGAAAAACCTGAAGGTAATTTGGAGCCTTCCAAACACCTGTGAGTCAGATAACGCACACTCCTCCCCTTCTTTAAAAGCACAGATGAGTTTGAACCTTCTGGGCATTTTAGCAGTTTACCATCTGTACCGATAACCCTTTTCTGCAGTACAGAGAGTCTTCTAGGAGGATGTAAAACCCAGGAACCAAGATAAGGAAACATGTTTACACCTGCTACATCTGTTCAGTTATTTGCAGGCCTCCACCTCACACTGGACTTTCTTAGCAGGCACTTTTGAAATCATTCTTGTCTGGTTAAATTTCACATATGCTCCATAAAAGCAGAGAAGAAAAATAGAAAAACCAGCCTTAAAAGCTCCAGGGTCTGGGGTTGTGTTTCCAGGGAATACTATCTCCATTTTCCTCTTATCTTAAACAGTCGTGGAATCGAAGTCATCGTTAATAAGGTTAAGTACTTCTCTAGAGGTAGACAATGTACTCACAAAAGGTGGGAGGGATGTTAAATCAGTTCCACTGGAAAGGAAAGCCTATAGACAAGCTAACTGCAGTAAAGAGGTTCATAAAATAACAGGTGAAGAAAAAGAACCACAATAACCAAACCACCTAGACAAAGAACACAGTCATCTGTCTTTCCTGCAGGAAGAATGGAACTCTAACCAGCTACTTACCATGTTGCCAACAGAGCCAGACACACTGGAATGTGCGGTAAAAAGACACATGCAAGCCTAGAGAAAGAAACAGTGTGACCTGGACAAACCACTCTATAACAGGGATTCCTTTACTGTCCTAAGTGGTTGGGGAAAGAATAGCACAGGTGAGTGGCCATAAAGGACACAGGGGTTTCATAGAAGACCTGCAGCAAAGAAGGGAAGGTATATGCCACCGTCTGATTGGAAAATCTTTGAAAGTGGGTTGGATGGCAGAGGCCAAATAAGATAAAATTTTATAACAACACTCATTCCCTCTTACCTGTTGAGAGCACTTAGACCATGACATTCAAAGAAATTTACGGATACTTATACTATAGGGACCTATTTTATAGTACATAGTGAGAGCAATAGTGGTATTCATATTGAGACATTTTGGAGGTCCGCAGTTAACCAATGGCATTCTAAGTTGATAATGGATCCCATTTTAAGAGCAACCATAATTCTATTAAAGGTTCTTTTTAGGATCTAGTTCTTTGCCCATCCAAAAATGGAAATGACTCTAAAGCACAAAGTTTTAAAACTAGATCACCTAACCCAGTGTTCACCCCTGCCCCCAATTTTAAAATGGAACAAATGATGTGGACAAACCACTCTATTCTTGGCCACAATGAAGGCCAAGAAGACTGGTTCTGGTCCTCAGTGATCCTAGTCTTCTCTACCCACACAAGTAATGGGTTTTTTCTCTGGAAGACTTTCAGTTCCTAAAATTAATGCTTCCAAAGTTTCATATTTCCTGTACATCCACTAAAGGGTACACAGCTCAGGATGGATGGTATTATTTTGCCTACTACAACTAATGGCTTGTGTTTCCCTCATTCTGTGAAAGGGAGGTCATCCACCTAACTAAAAAAGGAACAGGCAGCTTCTCCCAAATCAGCCATCACTGTATTTGTAACACAGCATGCTGTAACATGCTTTCTGGGACTGTAGAGAAAATTTATGGAGAACTGATGCCTAATGGCAATTCTTTGTATCTATATGTCTTCAAAAGTACTGGGATTCCAAATCTGTTATCAACCTATAATGCAAATGCATGATAGCACAGAATGTTGCTATACGGACCCAAGAGTAGACTTGAATTAGCTTCTCCAAAATGGCAGCACTAATAGATCTAATTCTTTAGGTCAATTAAACTCAGGCAGCTCTGAACCACCGACAATGCCACAGAGACCCCATAATGGGTCCATGACAGAGGCAGGGTGAGAGCCTAGATTACCCTTCTTCATAGCTCCTACTCATTTTATGACATCTGGCTGTAAATCAGCACATTCTTCTACTGGGCCAATAGAGCAGCATTATTTGTTACTGACTGCTGATCAGAGACCAGACTTTCTAATATTCATATTATAAGAGTGAGAACCATTTTAGCCTTGGGGGAACTGGAGAGCAGAAAGGCAAAGATCAGGACCCCTGGAGCAACAGCTTTGAACAAATGGCTCTTGTGATACTTCCATACCCATGGCAGCAATCCTGACATGCCACTCCATATCTGTACACATCCTACCTCTAGTGGGCCCACCTCCTAGTGGGCCACCATGCTATGATTCCATTTAAGAATTTTTACAGTAGGTTGTACCTACTTACAGGTAGACTTTCCCTTCCAAGATATGACATTAAGGGCACCAAAAAGTCCAAACATTCAAGACTATCCCTCTCTCCCCCAGATTATCATCTGGTGTTTGGGATGACGCACTGTCTCCTAAGAAGCCATTGTTAAAATACAGATATTTAACTTGGGTGGAGTTAAGCAAGATGATGTGGTGCCATCTTTCTAAAACTTTCTTTTAAACATGAAGAAATAAATGGCTTCAACTCCTCCTGTGGCCCACCCCTAACCTGACTCCACTCACTGCAGCTGAAGGTCAAATTCAAGGCTCCCATGGCTTTCATAACTTTCATCTTTAACACCTCTGATGAAGATTTTCTACTCCAGGTCAATAACGTCTCTCTGTCCTTCCACAAACACCCCTTCTTCTGAACACCCCCATCTACATGCATGATGTCTTCCTTCCTACCTAATCTATTCTCATCATTTCTACCTCTAAGGTTTAGCTTGACCTCTTCCTGCCACCTCAGTTCTTGATAATTTCTGCTATTTCTGTATCACACACTGGAGAATATAACCACAATTTATTTCTATTGCTCTTTAAAATTTTTTTCCCAAGTAGGCTTTCTTTGTATTTCCTTTTCACTTTTTCCCCCCCTAACATAGAATAAAATGCCTGAGTGTCTACAGGGCAATGGCCATGAGTATTGTGAGGGGGAAGGGCAAAAAAGTTATTTCTTCAACAGTATTCACTAAGCAGCTTTTATGAATGGAACATGTATTATGTGCAAAACGGTGGAAACAGAGTAAATTATCCATGGGTCTTACCCCTCAAGGAACTCACTGACCACTGAAAGAGGCAGAAGCCAGGGTGCAAGGGGTGGGAACAGTGGGACCCCCAGCCATTTCCATAGGCTTTGCTTCTTTGTGCAGCCACTGTAGCTTTCACACTGCATTGGATTTTAGTCACTGAATTTTTTTTTTTAATTTTTAAAAACTGTTTTTGAGAGAGACAGGGGCAGTGTGCAAGTCAGGAAGGGGCAGAGAGAGAGGGGGAGACACAGAATCTGACAGGCTCCAAGCTCCCAGCTATCAGCACAGAGCTCCATGAGGGCTCAAACCCACAAACTGTGAGATCATGACCTGAGCTGAAGTTGGATGCTCAACTGACTGAGCCACCCAGGTGTCCCACCGAAATTTGTAACATCAGTTACAACCCTCATTACCACCCTCAGACACTTTTGCTGATGACAACTTCAGAACTCATTTGGTATAATTTGGTGATGATGTGACTTGATGCCTGCTATGTGCTAGGCATGGTGCTAATGCTCTTGTCATAGATTTATTTGTTAAACCAAAAGAGTGATTTACTACAAACTGACTCTAAGAGTTTAAAAGATCATACAAATAAAACAACCCAATCAAAACTATTTTTTCTTCTTCCTCTATACATACAAAAACCTCAACGTCAGATAATGTTTTATCTTAAAGAGATGTTATGAAGAAATTTCCATTTTTCCCTTTCTTGTCTTAACTCTTGATATTGAGATCCTCTAGCCCTTTTATTATGAGATGGATACCAGCTACTCTTAACTTATTCTGATTGTATCTTCATAGTGGGAAAGGCTTCAAGACATCCTGAAGGCACCTGGGTGGCTCAGTTGATTAAGCACCTGACTTCAGCTTAGGTCAGATCTCACAGTTCGTGGGTTCAAGCCATGCATTAACTCAGAGCCTGGACCCTGCTTCAGATTCTGTGTCTCCCTCTCCCTGCCCCCGCCCTGCTTGCTCTCGCTCTCTCTCCCTCTTTCTCTGTCTCTCTCAAAAATAAATAAAACATTAAAAAAAGACATCCTGGAAAGAGCCTGGTTTTTGCTCCAACAATCATGGATTTGAACTTTAATCCCATAATTCAGTGAGGCAGGTAACCTCTGGAAAAATTAGAGAAAGACACCCTCTTTATCTGGGATTACAGAACCCTTCATTACAATGCATCACTGGGCAGAACACAAAAAGTGTATTTGTCCTAGTTTGCTCCTTCTCGCTAGCAGATGCTGTTGTACAGTACACAAACTGTACAATACCTGGCAGCCCTGAGAAATCTCTGTGGTCATCACTTAAACCTCTTGAGCCTCAGTTTCCTAATCCATAAAATAGGGGTAATAAATAGTCCCTTCAAGACTGTGAGGAGTAAGGGGATAATTTACTGAAAATGATACTTGGTTGGCATATAACAAATATTTACCTAACTTTTTCCTTCATTTAACTGTATCTAGCCCATGCCTAAGCCTGATTTTCTGAGGTTGTTTACTCTGTCTCTGATTCTCAGAATAAATAAATTTTTAAACTCACTTTTTTAATCTATGGAGTGAGATTTTTCCTACCAAAATATTTCAAGTCTCGGTTTTGAATGCCACAGATAGGTATTGCATACACACACAGAGAGAAATACTTCTGTCTACACACATCTATATAATTATACGTATACTTTAAATCAATCAAGCTGTTATTAGCTAATATTAATTGTCTTATTAAGATTCCTGTTAGCCAGAGCTAAAGTCAGGGATCCTTGAGAAATCTAATTGACTCAAGTTAATTGTAATTCCTCCTAGGGGTTTTATTATGATAACTCCAAAGTTGGTTGTAATATTCTGCATTTTGCACAATGCTGAGACTCTGGAAATGAATTCTATGTTAGTGAAAGTCTTGATAATAAAGACAAAGCCTGTTGTAGTTCATTTGGGTGGCCCTCCCCATGCTCCACCCCAGTCTCCTCCCATTGCCAATGTTAACTTCACCCCTTTTCACTTTGTCTTTCTTTAGTTTTCTGTGGTTTTTGCTTTGAATGTTTTTCTTATACTATATCTCTGTTAGCCAGATCTGTGTTATGAGATTCTTGTCCTCTTAAAACATCTTGGTGAGAGGTAGGGAAGCCAGGTAGAAAGGATGTGTATTCTAGAATCCAAAGAGCCTAAGTATGAACTCTGGGTCTTTTATTTATTTTATAATCTTGGGAAAGATATCCCTTGTGTTAATTTCTGTTTCCTCAGCTGTAGTCATGCAATAATCCTGGTGTAATGCTCAACATATACATGAAAGTAACTAATATAAGAGGTGTAAATATGACCATTTAACATCCAATAGGTTCTTTCAGTATATATGTATTTGTACAGCATGTAGTATGGGTGACGCTGAAGAAGATCGCTGTGTAAGTAATTGTGACTTTTAATTTAATTTTGGTAAAAGCTATTTTGTTACTTTTACTTACTCTTTTAACGGCAAACATGAAAGAGTGCTCTTCAAGGAAGATGGTGCAAGCCCTGTCTCTTCCATCTCTTAGCCAACTAATGGTACATAAATGATTTAATGTCCTGAATATTGCTTCCTCACTTGTGAGATCAGAGTCAGAAAAGATCATCTCTATGGTGTTCCTGCTCTGAAAACTCTAATTGTGATTTTTCTTTACTGGGATAAAATACTAATTGTTCCTAACAATCATGTGTCCAAACCAAGCTATACTGCAGCGTATCAATTTCATAACAATTCCTTAGGGGAAAAAAATCACTCTAAATACACTATGAAGAATATTTTATTATTAGTGATTTGAGGTTGGTTAATATTTATTACTTTCTACCTAGGCTATCATGCATGCCATTGATGTATACATGCTATTTAGTATATGCTTTATTTCAAGGCCTGTCAATTGGATAACTGCCCAATGGACTTGTAATTTCCAAAGCCAGGGCCCAGAGAAAATCCTCAGTGATAGATATCCCACAAAAACTATGAGGAATGCACATATTTTAATTTTTCCCTCTTCTTTCTTTTCTTTCTTTTTCTCTTCCTTTCCTTTCTTTCTTTCTTTCTTTTTTTTTTTTGCCAGAATCTAAACTCTGTCCTCCCACTTGATGCTTTGTCTAATTTAGAACCAAACAGAAAGGAGCAGAGATAGAGTAGAATTTGTAACTACATTCTTGCCTCAATTATCAAGAGCCACTTCACAAAATGGGCTTATATTCCTTCATGCCTATCGTTCCCAAGCTTCTCCAAAGTCTTAATATCTGAAATAATTTTATATTCCACATTCCATTTGGATAATTGTTGGATGGTAATGATGTGTCATATGCTTAATGTGTTTTCCAGATTGAAAGTCATTTAAATATCTATATCTTAGGGCCAACAATTTCCAAAGGTGATCACCCTAGTTTAATTTGTTACATTTTACTTGCATCTATTGCAGACAGAAGGAAAAACTGGTTTGCAAAATTGGTAATGAAGAGCATAAGTACCATTTTACATGTGCCATTCCTAATTTTCTAACTGAAAATGCATGTGGGTGTATAAATATATATTACATGCATATTGAGCATGGTCTATAGATTTTTTGATTCAATATTTTTAAAAAGCTACATTTTATTTATTTATTTATTTTTAAGTAGGCTCCATGCCTAATGTGGGGTTTGAACCCAAGAACTTGAGCTCAAGAGTCACATACCCTAAGACTGAGCCAGCCAGGAACCCCTAAAAGCTACATTTTATTAACATCCATGAAGATGCTTAGGCCTCATGAAAATGGAGCAAATAGCTGGAAAATTAGTATGATTATCAGCACACTGAAAGATTGTCTGACTTTTCCATAGGTGACATGATACAGCAGAAAGAGTATGGGTTGGTGGGCAAACAGAGAGATGGCAACTTGAATCTCCATTTCTAATTTGGTAAATTTTAGAAAATGATTTAACCAGTGTAACTGTACACATGCAAAGTGTAAAAATACAATGTCTCTAAAACAATTTTTCAGTGTGATTAAATGTAAACGGATTGAGCAAAGTGAGTAGTATATGTTAGGTGTTCAGTATAGGAAATGAGTTCTTTTTGCCTCATACAATTATTTCTACTTTCCGCTTGCCAAAGTAAATCCAGCCTTAGATAAATGAGCATGAATAGAAACATCATATAAAATCTCCCTATGTTAATGTTATTGTGTTTTCTATATTTAAGACTGGAAGAATAAAAAAAAAAAAAAGGCTGTTAACAACCCTGCCATTTTGATGTTTGCTCCATCAAAAATAATGTCATAATGATTGGTGTGGATTAATTTACAATCTGATGTTTGTTCACGCTTTTTGTCACCACCATGAAATCATGTTTGGGAAAACTAGTCATAAGTTGTTTCCTAATCATGGGAAGAGGGAAATAAAATGTTTTAATTATGAGAGATATAAAGTCACCATAAATAGGTTATTTCAATTCAGTGTCTGTCACATGACTTGTCACATATATTCACATTCCATTGTCCCAAACAAGTGACATATGTACACCTAATTCTGAGTGGACAGAGAATAATTATTCTACCAAGTACCTGAAAGACCAGAACTGAAATATCTGCAAACAATCCAATTAAATACAGTGACTCTGGGAGCAGAGAAACTTGTTTAAAAGGCAGCTACATGGTTGGATTCAACAGCTAAGGATTCTCATTCATTAAGTCTGGAGTGGGCCCAAGAAATAGGGATATTTCAGAAGCCCTTCTGGTCATGCAGATGGTCCAAGGATGTCATAATGAGGGCACTTTTGTTAAAATTTGAGTTCCCAAAGGACAGAAGTCAAAATTAGAAATCTAAGGGTCATCCCAGTTCATGCATCAAATGACTGTTTCCTGATATAAATGTCTAGTACCGTGACAGGAGTATGAGGCATCCTAGGCTGTTAGGCAACTCAGGGAAACAAAAATGGACTCAGTTAGACGGGGTTTGGGGAATCGGGTGTAGAGGCAGCTCCTGAAAAAGTAATCTGCGTTTTCAGACTTAGTTTTTATAATCGTACCATCATGGAGAGAAAACTGGCATTATTAATATTATATTCCCCACTGCCATATTTTATAGATGAAAAGACTAAGGCTCAGAAAGGTTAAGCCGTTGCCTGAAGATAGATACTCCATGCTGGAGCTGAAATTTTCTAATTTCAAAATGATATTGGTAAATGACAAAGAGAACACCAGAAGTAAATATATGCTACGTGTTTAAAGACTTTATTTTTTTATGTTTTATTTATTTTTGAGAGAGAGAGACAGAGAGAGACAGTGTGAGCAAGGGAGGGTCAGAGAGAGAGGGAGGCACAGAATCCGAAGCAGGCTCTGAGCTGTCAGCACAGAGCCCGACACAGGGCTCGAACCCACAAACCATGAGATCATGACCTGAGCCCAAGTCGGACACTCAACCGACTGAGCCACCCAAGCACCCCTATTCTACATGTTTAAATGTCTATAATGTACAAGTAGATATCTAGTCTGAGTTCATCAAGGGGCCATGCCTTATTTTTCACACTTATTCTTATCACAGGATCCAGAACACATATAGTATTCAATAAACATTTCACGACTGAAAAACTATATCATTTTAATACAAAATATGAATAACAACCCCAGTTGGCTTTACACAGAGAACGGGAAGTGAATAGTGATAGGTTTCTTTTCTTTTTCAGTAGAACGGAAACAAGCAAAGAAATACTATTTTAGTAAAATGTTGATATCTTTCCATTCTCTTTTCCCCTGGAAGTTTTCTGAAATCCATCAATGGAGTCTGTTTACTCCAAATCACATCTTTGTTGCCTTTAAGTATTGGCATGTTTGAATGTTTACCACTCAAATTCAGCATAAAAGTGTTTTCTTTTTTAGGTAAGATCAGGCAAAGAGGTACTGAATGAATAACACTTGATTGGAAATGGTAAATAACCATGTAATTAAACTGTAAACACTGTGTGTGGTGATTTTAATGTAATTTGAGGACTTGTAAATTACATGGTCATAAAATGGCACTCGGGCTTATGCTTTACAAAAATATCCATGTTTGTATGAGATTAATTAGTGCAGTTTGCATAAAGACAGTGACTAAAAACATGTTCAGAACATTCTCGCTTTTAAGGTTTTCTTATTTATAAGGCCTTCTTGAGGTTTTGTTTTGTTTTTTTCCTTTCCTCTGGTCTTCCAGAAATTATTATTGCTCACAGACTTCTGTAGCTGAAAATTGATCTAGACACAGTAAACAGTTGATGGGCTTGAGTTATGCTTATGAATAAATTTTATTTTAGTTACTGAAATGGGTTGGCCATTTCACAAACTGATTACATGGTTACTTCTTTGGTTCAGTTTATAGATGATGCCCACATGGGTTTTTTGTTGTTGTTGTTTTGGGTTATTGGTGTTTTTTGCTTGTTTGTTTGTTGCTGTTGGAGGGGTTCATGTGCATCAATCTGTAAATTGCAGACCCCCAAGTCCTAGCAAAATAACCACGGTAGAGGGACCATTAAGTGTTCTTGCCCCCACGGAAGGTTCTACCCAGCAGAACTTCTTTTTGTGTTCGTGATGGCAACTCTAGGAGACCCAAGATGACCTTTCCATCCCAGGGAGCCCTTCTGTTTTTTCATCTCTGGGAAACTCTTTCACTTTGCAAACTCAGACTCAGGCTATGAGGAATTCTCCCAGGTTAATGTCACTGTGAAACAGTGATAGTGGTGATGATGATGCTGTATAATTTTTATTGATGACTATTTTCTAGACACTCCGCTAAGTGTTTTATAAGCATTATCTCATCTAATCCTTACAACAATGTTATTAAGTTCCTATTATTCTCACTTTACACATGAGCAAACTAAAATGTAAAGAGGTTGAATAACTTGTCGAAGATCACACAGCTAGGCAGTGAGAGAGTTAAAGATCAACCCTGGTTTGTCTGATTCTAAAGTCCTCGCTCTTAACCTCTTTGTTATATTGTGTTAGTAGATTAGGGCTAAGAATCCTTTGAAACCATGTGTCCAGCCCTGTTTCAGATCTTCCTGCATTAGATACCTCACATCTTAGGCAGATTAATTTTTTAGCCAGAAATTGAGTTAGCTAAAAGACAAGAAGTCATGGCTACTGAATTTCACATCTCCCACACAAAGACGCTAACATTCCTGATTTGGAGGACAATTATGCATCTGCTCCATTTGTATCTTATATGGATTTTGGCTATCTCAGAAATACCCCTGGCTGTCTTAAGTCTAGTTACTCACATTCAGGAGAGATGGGAATGGAAGTACATGGCATATGAGATGGTCCAGTATGCCACCACAAACCACCTCCAGAGGTCCAGGATATGGCAAGGCTTTCAATATGAGGGGAAGGTGTATACAGTGGAGTGGTGGCTGGAACGCCTGCTCATGTCATATGGAAACATGATCCTAAATTACCATGTGGTCATGAAACAAAAGGTACAGAGAGGCAGTATTAGCCATGATCCCTGCTTTGGCATACTGAATACCTGGTCATTTCACCAAAACATTCCATTCTTCATCATGATGACTACCTTGTAAGCTGATCTGAAGTGGATATTAATTTCTAAATGCCTGGCTATTGATGCATTGCAAAGAAATATGGCATGCAGTGCCAGATCTCCATAAACAAAGTTAATCACTCAACTCATTAAAGCAAACAAATAATTGAACCTAGCCAGATATGTTTTAAAGGAAAATTCAGAGAGCTTAACCAGGCCACAAATTTGGCATTTTATCCATTTGTTCGGCATTTTGAACATCTAGATGTCAGGTATCATGTTAGGTACTGAGAGCACAAACATGAATAAAATATAAACCCAAGTTTCATCAACAGAGGACTGCATATTGATTTTTCGTTCAGTAGTGGACTATTAGTCATATAACATATTGCATGGTCATAAATTTCATAAATTGGGAACAGTATGTGAGCATAATTTTTTTTTAGCACAGGTGGAGCTAATTACAGAGGGTTATTTTGATTTGGACAGCAATGTTGCCTGCCCTTTCTCTAATCATCAAACTTCTGTACAAGATTCAACATACTTTTGCCTCCCACATATTGTTAGTTATTAAGTCCAGCTGCTTCCTTCTCTGTAACATACTTAAAAATACCCGTCCTTTTTTAGGCTTTACAACCACATCCTTTTCCTAGGCCCCAATGACCTTGTTCAAGTAAACCATAGCTGATAAAAAAACATCATGATGTGCAAGATTCCAGAGTTTTCTCCAATGTCAGAACTGTAAATATGCCGAAGAAGAGTTTTGTTCTTTCCTTATGCTTGTAGTCCCTGAACCTGTCACCCTTTTTTCCTTTAAATTCCGAGGAAAAGTATCACTTTTCAATATGGTACAAACACTTAGCTTTTGCTCACTGAAGCAAAATTTTCAAGTATTTGATTCTTTCTCAGATTATTGTACTCCTAGGTAAATTAAATGTCAGTGTGAGGGATAGCTTCACCCATTTCTGTAGCTGGCTTTATTCAATCCAAAGAAGTCATCAGGAAGCAGCCAACACAGCACGGTAAGCATGATGAGGTAGGCTTTCCATCACATGCCAGATCCTTTCCACCGGCCTCAAGGCTGCTTGTAGGCCTTCCTCCCCACCTGTGTGTCCTGTCCAACTAGAAATTCCAAAAAGAAGCTAAAAATAGACAATGGCTTTCAGAAACAGGATTGAGTAAAACCCTACCTCCAGGTATTACACAGAAGAAACCACCTATTTTGGATGACACCAAATGAAGCAAATAGCTCATTTCGTTAAGCTTCATTCATTACACAATAAAGCTAAGTGCCACAATTTCATGGACTCTTAAAAATGAAAGAATAAAGCAAAAGGACCAGAAACCTGGGGACCAGATGGGATAGAAGAAAAAAATGTAGGAAAAGGAAAGAGGAATGCTCTTCTCCTTAAAATTCTCCCACAGGGCTTTCTCTCAGAATTATCATCCCTCTCCTACCATACTCCCCACCCCACCCACACAAGATCAGTTGCCAACTGGGGGAGATCCCAGCCGGTTCTCCATGAGGATCCAGGTAGCACACCTGCACATTCCAGCCAGACTGAAGTCTGAGCTCAGTTTGGACTTGTTAGCACCAGAGCCAATGCCAGGATCCCTTTCTGTGGGCAGGAGCTCAGATCACATCCAGGTGTGTGCGAGAGATTAGCCCATCAGCAGAACATAAATAGAGCTAGCTGCTCATCAATCCTCCCCATCCTCCTCCTGCAGACTCATGCTCCCAGGGTATGTATTACAAGAAGAGATATATCATCTGCAAAGTTTTCCGGGTTCATTTTGAAGACAGTTGCGTTTTCAGTGGAACAGAGTCTTGCCTTGGAGCAAGGTTCCTGGATTTGTCGTGGCCACAGGCAGCTGCACAAAGGAGCACATGCTGGGAGGAAAGGGCTCCTTGTTCAGAGAGGGACCCAGGGCCCCCCATGAGGATACAAGTCCTTCCCCAGGTCACTCTCCAACCTGGTCTCCTTCATGGCTCATTACTCAGGACCAGAGAGTTTGAAACTAAGTGAATCAGAAATAGGTAATGGGTCCTCAGTTGGAAATACTCTCAAAGAAAAAAAATACTGATGGAGTAATAAGCGCTTTCACATTTGCTATTTCCTGAAGAAATGTGAGGGAACATAAACAAGAAAATATCAGAAGTCCCTTCACTGAAAGCCAAAGCACAAAATACCCCAATCAGGGATATTTTTGGACAGAAAGAGCCTACTCTTTTTTATGCACCAGTTTGTAGATCTATTGTACATGTATCTTTGCATGAATTTCAAAATATTGGAGCATCTATGACTCACCATAAAAATGTTCAACTGTTAAATCCTGAAGGGCCCTTAGGGTTGACCTGTTCAGGACTGAAGAAGCTGACAGCTAGAGCTGAAGTGACTTGCATCGGCAGGGTATTCTCTTCCTACAAACACAAGCTCTTGGAACCTTGGTATGAAGAGAAATTCCAAGGTTTAGGAGGAAAGCAGCATGTATTAAAATTGACTTTGTTCAAAATACTTAGCGTAATTCAATGATCCATGAAGGAGAGCCATATCTGGGAACAGAACCAAGTTCCCCCATCAAACAAACTGGAGATGCAATCTGGTCTGTTGACACTAAAGGAATATACCACTTTTTCCACTGTGAGCAAAATTAGACCATTTTTGAAGCAAAATTAGACTCTCAGGCAGCATGATCTAGTCAGAATAGACCCAGATTCTTACCAGCTGCTCCTTGTGTTATTGCCATCCCTGGGCCAATAAGAGAACATACTGCTGAATTTGAAATGCTCCTTGTCTGTCTCTGGACCACTATTTTGGCCACTCTGAGGATAGATAGCTGGTTTTGAAAATGCTTTCCATCAAAACGAATCTCATATTAGTATGCACTTCATGTTCATAACTATGTTACCCTAAGTAGATTTTTAATATTTTATTATAATTAGTATATATAGCTCTGTGCCCCTCTCAAAACTAAACTTTTCTTTTATTAACCCCAGCTGTTCTCTGATTCTGCAAGAAAACTAACTCATCAGGGGAAGTAATAGACTAATCAACCAGCCAATATTTATTGAGCACTGCTGCTGGTCATGCCAGAGCTGTCCAAGATCAGACACAACGATGCCTCCAGCCAGTTTTCTTCCACCACTGCCCCAGTGAGTTACAAGGGTGAACAAATGAGTTCTATGATACCAGATACTGGGTCACAAGGGTGAACAAATGAGTTCTATGAGACCAGATACTGGGTCTTCCCAAGTGTTGGCACGTTGTACCCACTCAATGAATATTGTTTTTTAAGTTGATTTATTCATTTTGAGAGAGAGAGCCAGGAACAGAGAAAGAGGGAGAGAGACAGTGAAAGAGACAGAAACAGGGAAAGAGAAAGAGGGAGAGAGAGAGAATTCCAAGCAGGCTCTGGGCTGTCAGCACAAAGCCCAATTCATGGCTTGATCTCATAAATCATGAGATAATGACCTGAGCTCAAATCGAGAGTCGGACACTTAACCAACGGAACCACTCAGGAACCCCACCACTCAATGAATGAAAGACTTGATGGCCAGTTAGAACTAATATTTGAATTTCAAAGTCACGTATTTCCTTCTAGCTCAAAACTTAGGTTCGAAACAAGATAGAACATGACTCATTCTCTTGGCCCCATTCTGGCCCCTCATTGGTTTTCCCATCTTACCATGTGATGCATGAAGACAGATAAAATGGATTTCCTCTTTTTCTGTGAGATTATACATCTCCCCGTATAACAGATTGCGTACCAGTCCTTAAAGCCTCATTTTGGACTGTGACCCATATCAGAGATCCTCCACTTTCCATTGGCATCATGGGAACATGGGTTAAGCATGAAGACCTTGAACTGTCAGTAATCCTTAGCCTGGAGTCCATAAAGGAGTTTCGGGGGGTACAGGTGCTTCTGAAATCTTAAGGATATTTTTTTTCCTGCAATGAGAACCCATAGCTTCCACCAGATTTATACACACAACACTAAACTCTACTGTCCTGCAGGTTACAGTGCGTATGATCAACATCAATTCTGTGCCTGGAAAACTGCTAGAACCTACAAAAGAAAACCTATGATACTGTGTCCTGACACTCTGCGCTTATTCTCTCGCTGGAAACAAGACGAATTTATAACAACTAGTTCACACATATCACTTTAAAAAGGGGGTCTTCCCTTTATCAAAAAGAATCACCAAGCTTCTCTTTACATTATGATATTTTCAATCTGGAATATGACCAAAATTGTAGAAATATTTTCCAGTAGACTTCTTAGGAAGACATCTGATAAAGGCAAAGACAATGTCTGTCTTGATGTCTGCCTGATACATGAGATGCATCAATAATTATTTGCTGACTGGATGAATATGACACAAAGGTACATCTGCATTTCTATGATTGCTTCCAACTCGCACGTAAAAATGCCATTACATATAAAGTTCTGGGACTCATTTTCATATTTTCTGGAAAGATCTAACACTAAAATAAGGAGCTAATCCACTAAATTTAATCCACAATTATAGATGGGAGTTATTTACATTATATGTGATTTTCTAAAAGCAATGGTGCTTTTAGTAATTTATGGAATAAATACACATAAAAAATAAAAGATGGGGAGTTATCAATGATTGAAAAATATCAACATAGCAGAGAGGGGGGTTGGAAGCCATTAGAATGATACCTATTCTAAATAGTGCTGTTCTGTCATTTAAAAATATCTATAGTATGTTGAAACTAGGTTTTTAGCACTCCACTAAACTCAAGTCTAATTCTGAATGCCACACTAAAGACACAGAAGCCAGGAAGCCAACCTAAAGCAAGCTATGAAAAGGGTTACATTTTCAAAACCCAAACAATAAAGAATAAGGGCTATTGGGCCAGAAGAAGAAAAGTGAATAGGGAATTAATCACCAATCTTTGACTATATCAAGAGTTGCATTTAGAGATCAATGTAAGCCTACTCTCCACCTCCAAATAATCAGAAAAGAATAGATGGGCCAAATAAGAGAATGAGGAAATTAGATTATACATAAATAAGGATTTAAAAGAGACATAAATAAGGATTTTCAGACTTTGGGGTATCCCCTGAAATTCTCCATCAAAACGGAAATTTGGCACATTCTCTTTCTAAAGCACAGAAGAAACCAGGCCAATCTTAGCAAGGATGAATTGATGACCTCTTACCTAACAAGGAATAAAATTCTCTCTGGTAAATGTAGATTTTTTTTTTTTTTGGTCTCACTGCTGTGTTCCTTAAGAACAAATGGCAAGAGTTGAAAGCATTTAATACAAAAACAATCTGCTGGTCACTCAAAGAGAGATCCCATATGCATCAGCAGTGAAAACCTGATTTCTTATTTCTAAACTGTGGCCCAAATAGCTTATCTGGTTTTCTGAGTCTATGATCGTTGCATTTCTGAGATTAGAGGTTCACTGCAGCAAAAGGCAATTAACTGAATGATGAGTCTGTGCTAATGTGCCTGCATGTGTGGACAGCAGAGATAACTTAATATGCATCTAATGTCACTATTAATTTATTTATCATCTCCTCCATTTAATTTTCGAAATATGATGATTTCTTAATCAATGGCCAAATGCTCAGGAAAATATTTTCTAACAATTTTATGAAAGAACAGGTTAATTATACCTAAAACTGTTTAACCAGTTAGAGCAACTTCATTCAATATACTATAATCCTTTTAATACACTTTGATCACTTAAGGACCACATTTGCGATCATTTCTTTATATAAAGTCCATTTATGGTCTATTTATGTTAGTCCATTTGCCACTACAAACGTATCTTGTCTTCTTAATTTTAAGCAAGGCGAAAATTTCACATAATTTAGCATTGAGAGCCCTTGTTAAGCAATATGTTTAAACCAGCCTCACCATGCATGTAAAACTACCTGACCTTTAAATTCTTAAAAAAAAAAAAAAAAAAAAAAAAAGGCACACATAGTGTTGACCACAACTGCGGTGAGTCCCCTCACCAAGGAACGGTGGAGTTTGATGATCACATGACCCTGCACTGTCAGCACAAAGTCCGATGTGGGGCTGGATCCCACATACCTTGAGATCATGACCTGAACTGAAATCAAGAGTCAGAAGTTTAACTGACTGAGCCTCTCGGGTGCCCCATGCCTTTTGTTTTTAAACCTGAGAAAAATTATTATGATCTGTGTTGCTATCTTATGGATCATAAGAGAGAGGCTGTGGGGAAGGTGTCAAGGAGCTTCTCTTCTTGGCTAAGGACACCAACCCTTAGACGTTGTTTCCTCTTCCAGAGTCACTGTCCCCCTTGGTATTCCTAACTTGGAAGACTAAAATTATATTTTCTTCTTTTCTTAATGTTTATTTATTTTTGACAGAGAGAAAGAGAGAGCGAGCGAGCGCGCGCGCTCGTGCGCACACACACTAGTAGGGGAGGGGCAGAGAGAGAGTCCAAAGGCTCCAGGCTCCAAGCTGTCGACGCAGAGCCCAACTCAGGGCTTGATCCCACAAACAGTGAGATCATGACCTGAACCAAAGCCAGGCGCTTAACTGACTGAGCCACCCAGGTGCCCCAAATTATACTGCTTTTCCAATTTGAGTACCAATGAAGTGTGCAGCCTCTGTAACCCAAAAATAATTTTTTGAAGAAATATTTTATTTACTTATCTATTTTCTACACTAGGGCTGTATTCATTTTTTGATCCAGAGGAAGGGACTTTAGATTTAATATAATTGCATTTAACTATTGATCATCTAATGTAAGCCTCTCACTGTCCATTGTCTTATTTCTTCAGGAGGTGAAGAAAATTGTTTAAAAAAATCTAGTCTCATGCAGAATTATGTTAAATCCTACATTTAAAAATATTAATAACTTTATTTTTAGCAGTTTTAGGTTTACAGATAAACGTCAGTGAAAATTACAAAGAGTTCCTATATAGCCCATCATACACCCCCACCTCAGTTTTTGTTATTATTAACATCATGCATTATTGTGGTGCATTATCATTCACTGAAATCAATAGTTTGCATTAGGGTTCACTTTTGGGGATATACATTCTATGGGTTTTGACAATTATATAATGTTATGTATCTATCATTACCGAATAATACAGAATAGTTTTACCGCCCCCCAAATCCCCTGTGTTCCTCCCATTAATCCCTTCCTCTGTCACCCCAGATCCTTGGCAACCACTGATCTTTTCACTGTCTCCTCCATAGTTTTGCTAGTCCCCACCTTTTTATTACCTGATTTTCCCCTTCCCTTTATCTACTCCCCCTTGCTATCTTCATTTTCTTCCTTATTCCATTTAAGTTCCTTAGCCCAATATCATTATCACTTCCTTGCCCACGCCTGTGATTCCCTTATCCATGCTCACTGCATCCTGATCATGTGGCAAAATGACACTTTCTGCCCAGGCACGCTGACGTCCCCATGGCTGACCACATTGATGGGTCCTGATGGAAATTCACGATCATGAACTGCAGGTGAGCAGGGATGTGGCCACACAAGCACAGGATAGGCCCTGGTCCATCCACTTGGCCAGTCTCTAACTGGATGATTTCAGACTATCTCCTCTTTCTTCAGTTTCCAATATGCCATTCTCTAGTCCCTCTCAGCTGGTGGTGTTGCTCCTCCTTCAGTAGAAATCACTGAAGCAATCAGACTGCTGCTCCCAACCAGCATGCATATCTTCATACTGTCCGTTCCTGCCAGTTGTGAGGGATGGACTTGCCCTTCTACCTCAGCTCCCTCCACTGTGCGCTAGATCCAGCCTTTCAGGTTGCATAACCTCCTAGCTGTGTCTGGGCAAGGCAGCTGCACCAGCTGCGGACAGTGCTCATGAGAAGGGTGCAGCAAGTGCTCAAAGCAGCTGGGGGGGGAGGGGTATGTACTGGCGAGTAGAAAGACTCTGGGTCCTTACCTACTCCACTTCCTCCTACTCTTTTTTTTTTTTTATTCACATAATCCTTATCACCCATACATATTACTTTTGTTAATTATACATCACATTGTCTCTTCCCTGTAGCCTATAACCTTGATGGGGTCAAACATACTTGTTTTGCTCATTGATGCCCCCCAAGCCTCTAGAACGGTGCACGGTACATAGTAGGTATTCAGTAAATATTGGTCTGATAAAATCTACCTTTGCTCATTGGGATCCCGCTATATAGCAGTTTTAAACTTTTTTTTAAAGTCTCTTTTTTTTAATGTTTTTTATTTATTTTTGAGAGAGAGACACCGTGAGCAGGGGAGGGACAGAGAGAGAAGGGAGATCCAGAATCCGAAGACAGGCTCCAGGCTCTGAGCTAGCCGTCAGCACAGAGCCCGACGCGGGGCTTGAACCCACAGACCGTGAGATCATGACCTGAGCCGAAGTCAGACCCTTAACTGACTGAGCCACCCAGGCACCCCTAGAAGTTTTAAACTTTTTACCAAATTCTGTCTCTCTGAATTCTGCCTTCAAAAGACCCATCTGTGGGACACCTGAGTGGCTCAGTCAGTTAAGTGTTCAACTTCAGCTCAAGTCATGATTTCACGGTTCTTGAGTTCAAGCCCCACATTGGGCTCTGTGCTGACAGCTCAGAGCCAGGAGGAGCCTGCTTCGGATTTTGTGTCTCGCTCACTCTCTGCCCCTCCCCTGCTCATTCTCTCTCTCTCTCTGTCTCTGTCTCTGTCTCTCTCTCTCTCTCTCTCTCTCTCACACACACACACACACACACACACACACAAATAAATAAACATTAAAAAAAAGAACCAGTTGCAATGGTGTCTCCCTGTCCTACATTTTCAGACCATCTGGGCTATATTGTGTCCATTGTACCCACCTGTACCCATATTTGTCAGGAGACTAAGGTGCTAGCTAACCACATAGCTCAATTTCACAGGATTAAGACACTGCTGTGAGTTCATGGAGATCTATGACTTAAGGCTTCTGCCTTTTAGACCTAGAAATGACATTTTGTCCAAGTTGATTGACTCAGAGGTGCTAATTCAGACTAGAAAAATTCATATGAGGTATAGCCTATGTGAACCCCGATGCTAACTTGTTAACTTACAATAGGTATACTTTCTCAGGAAAGCGGTAAGTCCTATCTCTCATCAAGAGTATGTCCAAGGCCAAGTGAATTTGCTTGGTATATTAGTTAGGATTAGATTTGACTATGAGTAATCTAATATGAAGACTACACAAGATGATTTATTTTCTCTCCCACATAAAAGGTATTGTCATGAGATATATAGTTCAAGTTGGACCAGAATCTCTACCCCATGAAGTCCTGGGATCCCAGCTCTTTTAACACATCACCTCACTGTGCCTGCATGTGGCCCACATTTTCTGGTCTAAGAGGTTTCTGGTCTCCATGACCAAGGCAGCATGACAGAGGAAGGGCAGGAGAGAGATGACACAAACAGCAAGTGCAGCTTTACTTCAAGGAATGTGTTCAGAAGCTGCTACATGAAAATTCTCACTCATATCCTGATGACCACCACTTAGGCGTTCCCATGGGGCTACAGGGACAATAGCTGAGAAACTATCACCTTCATTCCAGATGACCATGTGCACAGCAAAAAATACTGTGCAGGAAGAAAAGAATGGATATTTAGGTACATTTAGCAATTTCTTTTAAAATGTGTGTGTAATCAGAGCAAAGCCCTGCAAAGAAGTGAGGACCTCCCCACCCAGGTCTTGGTGAAGGAGAATGAAACATCCCTGCCCTTGACTGATCCCATCCCTTTAGTGTCCTAAACATCAACCTCACTGTCCCCTGAACAGTGCTAAGAAATGCTGACCATGTTTATTTTCTTAATGCCTTTCTTCATAGATTCCTTGCAAATACCACCCTCTTCAGCTAATCTCTTTGCCAGACTGAGTACAGTACGATGGAATAGGTCTCAACCAGAGCCAGCTTCCTAGGGGACACCAGGATCTTAATATTAATTTTGAATTTGTGGGTTTTGTTTAATATTTACTTATTTTTGAAAGAGAGAGAGAGCACGCACACATGAGTAGGGGAGGGACAGCTAGAAAGGGAGACACAGAATCCAAAGCAGGCTCCAGGCTCTGAGCTGTCAGCACAGAGTCTGATGCCAGGCTCGAACTCACAAACGGTGAGATCATGACCTGAGCCGAAGTCGGACATCCAACCAACTGAGCCACCCAGGCACACTTTGAATTTGTGTTTTGTAACCAAAGCCCAGCAGGACACTGGAACATGCCCCATTGGACATGTTTTGTTGTTGTTTTGTTGTTTTGTTATAGTCAGATATTTATTTAAAAATACTATCTGCTAACTAGGCATGTTCCACCAATTCAGGGTGCAGGCACCTTCACAGGCTTCACAATCCTTTGCCTGGTGCTGCCTTCATGGGCCACTTAGTGATAGCCATTGCTAACTCTTTAGATGCTTGCTTAGCCCTTTTTTTTTCTTCCTTGGCAGCCTGATGGCTTGTTCTCTTTGAGCCTTCCTAACTTCAGGTTTCTGATTCCTCTTGGCCATTTGATCAGCAAGAGAGGCACAAGTGATAGCCCTCTGGAATTTGACTGTATGGCAAGTTCTTTTCTTTTCAATTTCTTTCGACTGTCCCGTTTTCGTGCTTTCTTCTGTAGAGGACAGGCCAGCTTCTCTGGCAAGGGCTTGAAGCCCCGTTCACAGAGAGTCCCTCCTCATGCTGCCTCCAGGAAACAGATTCCCTACCACCCACCTACTCTCCTGCTTCTTGGTGCCCAGGGACTTCTGCCCAGTGTCCACTGCCATCCCCATTTCCTGACACCCGGGGTCCCACCCGGCTCTCCCCTCCTGGCCCTCACCCAGCTTCTCACTCAACCCCATCCAGGTACTGAGTATGTCCAGGCATTGCAGTTGCAATCAATCTGCTGAGGGTCACCTGTCCACATGGTCCACATAGTGGCTGGCCCGTGAGACCGAGCTGGAGCAGCATGTGTCAGTCTGATGTCTGGTTGGACCAGGCGCCTGGCTGCCAGGGGGCCATGTGTTCACGTGCTGTGTCACAGGGCAGCACCCTGGGTGTCTGTGAGGAATGCATTGACCCACCCAGTATCCCTGGGCCCCAGGAACATGACATTGAAACAAAGACAGGTCAAGAGAGAGAACATAGAAGAAAGAAACATGTTCCATATTTTAGTATCTAGTACAAAGGAAGGGGGCACATTCTCTCCTGATTTTTGAACAAGAGGTTCTGCATTTTTATCTTGCATTGGGCCAGGCAAGTTATGTAGCTGTTTCTCTAGTTTTCATAGTCCTTTACCACCTTCACATTCCAATCAGGGCTGCTCGGATTATCCCCAAATCACCCAGTGGACCCATTGGGTTACCTTATAAACTCTTTAAAACTTTTACAGTCTCTTGGGTTGCTTCTATAGCTGAGGAATGGAGGCCCTTCTATTTCCTTCCTTTATATTCAGATAATAACTTCTCTGTCACCCCATACACCTATCTCATGTTGTAATCATTCACTCAGTTGCCTCTGAATCTCCTGGGCACCTGATCAGAAACTTCATGCAGAGTAGGTCTGGAATAAACATAGTTAAATATTTAATGCAGGAGTCCACCAAGAAAGCCTGAAAGGGTTTTGTTTTGTGTGTGTGTGTTTTGCGGGTTTTTTGTTTTTTGGTTTTGTTTTTTGTTTTTTGGTTTTGTTTTTTGTTTTTTGCCTTATCCAGGCAGGGATCAGCTTCAGAAGCCTTTCTTCGGTTCACATGACCACACCAAAAGTAGGACAACGCCTGAGGAGTTCCATTCTGTGGTCCCAGAGTGGCCGCTTTGTCATCACCTACGCACTGTGCCCTCCCATCTCTCACCAGCTTCAAATCAATGGGCATCGCATGGGAACATACAGCAAGCCCCAAAACACTGGGCACTGTCTCTCCTTGAGAAAGAGAGCTCTTGTTTATTCACCCAGACATTCCTTTTGCATTCAGAAGACAAAGCAGCAAGCAGGAGCTTGTTGGGAGAAGAATACAAGCTGCCAGAAGGGGGGGGGGGAGGGGAAGGGGTTCATTCTGTTGTCACTTGCAGCCCATCCCCAGTCTGAAGCATCTTTAGCCTCCTAATTGTCTCCCTCCCCTTTCTGTGTCTGCCTTGCACACACTGAACACTCCCAGACAGCTTTACAAATTGGCTCTGGAAACGTTAAGCAGTAAAAACTCCACCGGGTCTGAAAAAGACACACTTCTCCTCCCCATGTTTATTAATCAGTTGCTATTTCATGCCCTGCCCTCATCCACCTGACTGTGTTTCACGCTGCCATGGGCGATGCTGAGGAGGCAAAGTTCATCTTTGTCCTTTGCCCTCGACATCCCAGTCCTATAGTCCTTCCCTTATTTTAAAAGCCTCCGCCCACTGTCTGTCTCAGGGGTCCTTGTTCTCCCGAGTCCCTATCAGGTCCATATTTTCATCCGAACTAGGTTATGACTGACATAGTGTATCACTCTTCCTGGGAGGATTTGCATTTTAAAAATACCTTGCCTAGAGAGGGCAATATTCAACCTAAAGGAATAAAATCTCCAGTTGTATAATTTTAGATCCTGCAGAAGATGGTTGAGTATGGTGTTTCAAGGCAAAGGGATTCCTCAGAAGCCCTCAAATCATAATCAGAAGAAGCTCTTCATTACAGACCTTGGAATTGTTAGCCCCAGTGATTCTCCTCCCCTTGCCCCTGAACCAAGAGAGCTTCATTTCTTTCTGCCGCAAATACTTAACATTCACTACCAACATGGTTGGCCCAGGGAGTGCAGATGCAAAGTTAACAGGAAGAATATTCAGCCTATTGTCAATTGCTCCCCAGGTTTTCTAGAATCTCACACTAGAATCTAGTTTTGGGAACGTTTGCTTATTTTTGACAGCTTCTCAAGAGAAAAGTCAAAGCCTTCAGGACTGATGACTCCTTGTGAGTTAGCAGGTAATCTGACCATTCCTGTGCTATAAATCATTCAGTGGCTCCCATGTCCTACAAAATAAAATCTTAACACTAGCACAGAGCACCAGACTTTCCCACCTGCCCAGCCTCCTTCATTTCCAACCATTCTTTCCTCCCCTCCCTGTGGTCTCCTTTCCAGAAGACCTGCACATACACTATTCCTGCAGTGATACTCAAATGTTTGAGAGGCACTCTTACATCCCCTTGCCCTATGGTCTCAAATGCCCAGCTGTCCATGATAGCACCAAACATATCATATTATAGTCGTTTGCCCCTCTGTCCAACCACTCACAAGACTGTGAGCTCCGTGGTTTTTTTATGCTTCCATATTCCCGGTACCCACCACAGAGTCTGGCACATAGTTGGTATTAACAAATTAGTGGGTATTAAAATATGATGAGTTATTGAATAAAAAACTGTTTGGGAATACAATATGCCTACTTTCATCTTATACATGCAATGGGAACTTTATTTTTATTTGTTGATTTTTAATTTTTTATATGTTTATTTATTCTTGAGAGAGAGAGAGTGACAGAGTATGAACAGGGGAGAGGCAGAGGAGAGGGAGACACAGAATCAAAGCAGACACCAGGCTCTGAGCTGTCAGCACAGAGCCCCACGCAGGGTTCAAACCCCCAAACGGTGAGATCATGACCTGAGCTAAAGTCAGATGTTTAACTGACTAAGCCACCCAGGCACCCCATGGGAACTTCCTTTTTAAATCACTAGAACAGAGGTCAGCAAACTGCAGCCTGTCCGAGTCTGGTCCACCAGATACGTTTTTATAAATAAAGTTTTATTGAACACAGCCACACCCATTCATTCATGTACAGTATACAGCCGCTGTTGCACTACTAGAGTCACAAGGGAGATCTAATGGACCACAAAGCCTAAAAGATATACTATCTGTATTATCTGACCCTTTAAAGAAAAAGTTTGGCAACCTTTACCCTAAGGGAAAGGAGCAAAAGAGAGTAGGTGAGTTGTATATGAAACAGAGGAAGGGAACAGGGATTCGGGACAGGAGGCAAGTAATAAACTGTGCTTATATCCTTCAATTCAATATCCCTTGCAAGGGAGGTCCAATTTTCAGTCCCCTCACAGTGTGGAAGCACAGGACTCCTGAGTAAAGACAGGAACAGCGAGAACAAATTCTCCACAGGAGCCTGGAACACAAGGGCGTTGTTGTCAACTGTTTACCAAGGCAGAGAGAAGGGCAAAGCTGATCCTAAGAAGTTAGTAAAAGCACTAATGCCTAATAATGATTGCAGCAGGGAGCATTTCAGGTGTCCCATTAAAAAGAGTGCTTTGTCCTAATAAATACCAGAATAAGAGTCTGTTCTCAGAGCCCCCTTCCTGCACTTTATTCTTAATGAGCCTTCTAATGAGTGTGCCGTATTTATTTCCTTGAGAGACTCATCACTCCCCATCTCAGCCTGTTATTTAAATATATGGCATGGTGTGAAAAGTGGGGTGGGGGGGGAGCCTAAGGAATCTTCTCTGTGCCTTTTCCAACAGCCTACGTCACCCATGCAGGACAGAGGAGAGGGTATGAACTGGTTTGGTAAAATAATGAGTCCCTGTACTTTTAACGAGGCAAAAATTACAAAAGCTGAGAAGTTCTGCCAAACTCAGGGGCTTTTTTGTAGATATATTTGTAAAAGAAGAAAAAAGAAAAGAAAAAGGGTTTAGAGAATAATGGCTTCCTTGCTCTGTTATTTACTTCTGAAAAAGATAACAGCTCTTTCCCTCTTAAAACAGAAGGAACCTAGAGTCAGTGGATTTACCTTTGAATTCAAGATTTGCTTATTTTATTTCACTTTCTCTTTTTGTTATTCAAAAAATAAAAATTGTCCCAGGAAGAAGTGAGTTACTCAGAACTCCAGAGTTATGAATCATTCTGGGTTATTGAAGTTTCCAGATAGGAAAGATTTACTCTTGTTTTCTTTTTTTTATGACTATCAAAAAAATTCTTCCCATAATCACAAAACCATTATCTTAGCTACTTGAAGACACAAAGAGAAAGGAAAGAACAAAATAGAAAACAGTAATTCTTTAATATCACTTAATACCATCAAATATCAACTTACTGTTTAAATTTCCCCAACTGTCTCCTAAAATGTTAGTTAGAATCAATGTGTGTCTTAGTCTCTCTTAATTTATAGGTTATCACTAATTCTATTTTATCCTTTGCAATTTATTTGTTTAGAAAAAACTGAATATTTATCCAGTAGTGTTTGCAATATTTGGAAATTTCCCGATGATACCCGTGTGGCATCCTTTAATATGCTATCCTATATTTTCTGTAGTCACAACTAGAACCTCATGTTTAAAAAAATTGTCCTTATTCTTGAAGATACATTCTGATGAAATATAATTTTTGAGATTTGCATCAGATGAAAAGAGCAAGGGGTAGAGGTATAGAAGGAAGGGCTATTGATGAAACGAGATCGGGTACATTGATCATTATTGAAGCTGAGTGGTAGGTACACACAGTATCTCATTTTTCTACTTCGCTATATGTTCAAAACTTCATATAATTAAAAAGCTAAATATATATTTTAAAGGTTTTGGATGAAAATTTGTGAAAAACATCTCACATTATCTTTCCTAAACATTTGATCTTTTCTTGACAACACTTGGTCCTCACTCTGAACAGTACAGTATAATAGAGTAAATTTCTCAATGAATGAGAACTTTCTCATTATGTTTCAGTATATGGAAGAAATCATGCTAAATTCTTGAGTTTCATTTGAAATCCACATTTCTACATATTAAAGGTAATTTTATATGTCTACATTTTAGACTAAGAATAAAACTATTAAACCACCAGTCTAGAAAAGTATTGCTCCAATAGGCATCACAACCCCTAAAAGGGGTATGAGATTTGTATGAAAATCCATTGGAAGAGGATCCATTTCCTCTAGCCCCAACTTAAACTTGAGATTGGCTAGACCTATCTGTTTGTTTGTTTTTATTAGTAACATGGTAAATGCATGGCCAGCAAAAGGTAGTGGAAAAAAGTCCCAGACTTACTGGTTGAGTTTCTCACTCTGTGACTGACATGAATTGGAGTCAGAATTGTCTAGGCATGGAATCCTCTACCTAATTTTGACTCTGAAAGGGGGAAGATATCGGAGTTGGAGCAAGAAATGGGGGTTATGTTGATTTAAGGGATTGAAGCTCACAATTCTAGCTACCTCTACTTGTAGGAATCCATTAACAATGGTTCCAATAGAGTGGAACCTCTTTGTAAGTAAGTCTGAGAATTACCTATTGTTTTGTTTCCAACCCCTTCAGCTCCACGGAAGAGTCCATTTGCTGTGATGCCTGTGGCCAAAGCTAGGTACACATCTGTGCCTCAAAGACTAACTCTTACATTCACTAGCTACTCCTCTAGGATGATACTTTCCTGATTCTCTCCTTGACTACCAATGCCCAGCCAGCCTTCATGGAGACCTCACTGGGCCCCAGCTCAAAGCAGCTGATGCAGACACTTCTACTGAAGAGACACTTACTGCTGAGGATGTAGCTCTGATTTGGGCAGTTAACCAGAACTCCCATGACACACGAGCATTCTGTCCTGAACTCCACACCCATTTATGATATAAGAGAATATGTACTGAAATCAATTTTAGTTCTTTCTAATAGAATCTTAGAACGTTGTCCTTGTCTGAATTAATTTAGGGTTGTTATTAAATGCCCCTGTTGCTCACACTTTTACTTTTAAATTCTGACTATAGCATTATGCCTGCTATCCGTCAATCTTTTCAAGCTTATCTAAAATTACTTAACCCATTATAAAGATGACTGAAGGTGTTGCGGAAGGTATCACGGACTCAATTTGCAACTGGACACTATTTTGCTTTTTTCCATAATGTCTTTTTTAGTTCAGGCCTGTCTTTTTGGAACTCTGGAATAATTTATGTATCTAAATCAACCTTTCACTTCCAACTTTCTTAAGCTCATGTCCTGCCTCCATCTCCTTTGCCATTAACAATGCCCCTGCTGTCCAACATCTGTACTAATTTTCCCTTGCTTTTCAAACAAGCACACAAGCCATGAATCCCCTATAACAGCACTGACCAATAGATCATTCTGTGGTGATAGGAACATTCAATACAGTAGCCACTAGTCACATATGGCTATTGAGCGCTTAAATACTTAGAGGAGTCTGGGTGGCTCTGTTGGTTAAGTGTCTGACTTTAGCTCAGGTCATGATCTCATGGCTCATTAGTTCAAGCCCCACATTAGGCTCTGTGTTGTCAGTGCAAAGCCCGCTTCAGATCCTCTGTCTCCCTCTTTCTGCTCCTTCCCCACTGGCTTTCTCTCTCTCTCTCTCTCTCTTAAAAATAAACAAACATTTAAAAATAAAGAAATACTTAAATGTGTGCTTGAAGAAGTGAAATTTAAATTTTAGTTAACTTTATTCTGTTGTATTGAGTTAAAAATTAAATAGCCACTTGTGGCTACTGGTTGCAGTTTTGGACTGGGCAGCTCTAGAATCTTCTACTAATCTCACAAGTTACTAAGATGTTATATCACTGTCACTGTTACACCATCACCAAACACTGATCAACTGAGATTTTCTAGTGACTAATAGTTGCTTGAGTTTTGAGATTTTATACACACACACAGTTGTGAGATAGAGTATTTAAATATATATATATATATATATATATATATATATATATATATATGGCACAGGATCCTGGAGAAAGCACTTATTTTGACATCATTGGATACCAGTTCTTATTATAACCTTGGATTATTCATGTAACATTTACAAGCCTCCACCTCACCTTCCGGAAAACAGGGAAGATAATACCTATCTTTCTAAACTGTTGTGAAAATTAAAATAAATGCATTAATTTCATGGAATTAAATAGCAGACACGAAGCGCCTAACATGCTGTCTCCTGTAAATAGGGGACATACAACCAGGGGAGGAAAGTATAGACTGAGGTGAGACATCACCGGCTCATGTAAAGTAGTTTAATTTCTTCTCTGAAAGGTCTGGAATGTAAGCACAGAAGACTTAAAAATCAGGGAGGGAGAGTTGGGGACATTTACTGTATTAATAGACCATCAAGAGAGGCTGCGAAACGCTCACGAGGAATTTAAAATGGCATTAAAATCATCTTTTTTGGGTGGATTTTGATAGATTTCCCTATAGGCACAGAATGAGGCTTCTTTTTGAAATCAATCCTAAAAATGTAAGTCTAAAGTACCTGTGGAGTTACCCCAATTTGCGAATTTTGTTTTTCTCATGTTATTTGGAAAAATGGACCATATACAATTTTCCACATAAGATGTAAGAAAAAGGTAGTTAGAAATCACACATGGGATGTGGGCTTAATCAATCAAGTCCATGGTGATATAATTTCCTGATATGGGAAAATCTCTTCTTAGGAGGAGATTAGGTGACTGGATTAGCTGACCTTTAGGAGAAAGGTGACTGGAAGAAAGAATGACATTTTAGGCACATTAAACAGGAATTGTCTACTATGTATCCATGTGGATTTAAATTGTTAACAGTTGGATATATATATCTGGGTTCTTTTGGAATAGAGACATAAATATGCCAGCCATTAGCATATCTGTTACACCTAGAAGCCTGGGATTACATTATATTCTCTGCTAAGGAGAAGCATTAAACACTCATATCCAGAAGTTGAGTAGAGAAAGAAAAGCCACAAAGGAGACTAAACAAGAGAAGGCACAGAGATGAGAGAAAACTGGGAGAATGTGGTGGGAGTCCAGAGAAGAATGTTTCAGAAAGGAGCAAATTGTCAGCTGTACAGAATACTTCATTTACAAGAAAGATGAGACTGAGCAGCGCCCATTGCATTAAAAACAGGGAGACCATTTGTGGCCTATGCAACTTTCCATGGAGTAAGGAGAGGCGGATATTTGCCTGGAATGGGTTAAATGGTAAATAAGAAAGACTGGACCAAATGACGCCCCACCTGTTCGCTGTCCTTCATAAGCTATGTCTGCATCATTCTCCTTGGAGGACTAATGAGCTAAAGTCAGATTCAATCTGTTTGTCTCTAAATAAACACATTCACAACTGAAAAAGAGATGAGTGCCAATGTTGCTTTTGCTGCTGACTATTAATGTCTAAAATATTTAAAAGAACAAGAACATATTCTTTTGGGAATACGGAAAACTGTTCCCAAGAGCAATCTTTAAGTTTCATGTTTTTAATAGATCTGGCTCCAAAAGCCAGAAGCATTGTTCTGCCTTAACTTGAAAATATATGACCAACAATAAATGGTGGGGTCCCAGTAGGAAAGTGGGCTCACCCACAGTTTTATGACAGAGCTTCCTTTGAATGTGTCTTTCTATTAATAGCATATTCTAAAAATAGGGTAACTTTCCAAGCATTTATAAGCATTTCAAAAATTTTCCAAGATTTCAGACACAACTGGAATCAGTCCTCGTAGGAACAGTTTCATCTTTAGCCTCATAATATTACTCAATTATTTCTGAAAAGCCAGCATAGTGAAATTGAGTAAGAGAACAGAGAAAATCACCAACTAGGTCAATCCCATTCCTTTTTTTTTTTTTTTTTTTTTGCTATAGATCTAGTGATTTATTTTATGGGTAGTTAGTAATTTTATGGTGTATAGAAATCACAGATTTGAACATATTTTTAAAACTCCTCTTTATAAGAGGCATAGAAATTTATGACAAAGTCATTATTGAGGAAATTCCATATTTGATTCTTTTTTAAAATTAATTTATTTAAATTCACGTTAAGGCAAACCATCAACAGACATATCATGTGGGTATCTCTGTCAATTCTCTATCAAGCCACAGGCCACCCACTGACTCCACAATAAACTGCACATGTTAGTAATAACTCAAGTTCATTGGAGCAAAATGCATAGAAAATAAAATGCTCCCATTTGAAGTGTATACATCTGTTTCAACAAATATATATGTCTAAGTAACCAAAACTGATCAAAATATTGGACACTTTCTTCACCCCCAAAACTTCCTTTGTGACCCTTCCCAGTAAATTACCCTGCCATTAAACAAATCTGCATCATACGTTTGCTCTGTCTATTCTAGAATTTTCTATGAACAGCATCTGCATCTGAATTATTTCACTTTGCATTTATGGTTGGTATTGTTTGTGCTCTGTTTTTAGAATTATCCATGTTACTGGGAATGCTTTTATTAATTTTTATTAATTTTATTAATTTTTGTCAATAGTCTATTTTTATCACACACAAATTTTATTATAAAATATCATGTACTATGAACAAGATAAAACATGTTTAGCATTTATCTGTTGATGAAATGAGTTAGATCTACCTTTAGATTATTATGAATAAAACTGCTCTGAACATTCATGTAAAAGTCTTAGTGTAGACACATATGTTAATTTCTTTTGAGTTAATACTTAGGAGTAGAATTACCAGGTGATATGGTATATCGTTAAGTTTAAAAGAAATTGCCAAATTTTTCAAAAGCAGTTGTGAAGTTTTACATTTCCACAACTAAAATATGAAAACTCCATTTGCTCTTCCTACTCCCCAGCACTTGATAGTACTTGTCTTTCTAATTTTAGCCTTTCTAGTGTGTGTGTGGTGATATCACATTTGGCTTATATTTTCATTTCCTGGTGACTCCCATACATTTCTCTGTTTGTTTAGGACTAACCATCATTCAGCATTTTTTTGAACTTTTCATTATATGGTTTTGCACATAAATATTCTGAATTTTTTCCTATTTTATTTTTAATGCTATCATAATGGTAGAATACTTAATGGTTTTCAATTATTTTATATTATTTTATTCTGTTGTATTATTTTTATTTTTATTTTAGAGAGAGAGAGTGCATGAGCCAGGGAGAGGGGCAGAGGAAGAGAAAGAAAGAATCCCAAGTAGGTTCAATGCTCAGCATGGAGCCTGACGTGGGGCTCAATCCCATGACCCTGGGATCCTTTCCTGAGCAGAAAGCAAGAGGCAGACGCCCCTCAAATTTTTGTTTTACTTGTTTCTTGCTAGTGTGCAAAATATAATTGATTTTTAGGCCTCATTAAAGAAATATTCAAGCATACATTTTACAGTGAACCCCTATCATTATAAATTCTGCCACTAACTTCTTTATATACTTGATTTATCACATAACTATCCATATTTATTCCTATATCAATTCAATCTACCTACTTTTGTACGTATGTCAAAAATATTGCAGATTTTATTTCACTTGGCCCTTAAAACTTAAAAATGCTTATCATTAACTAATTTCAATATATTTCCTGTTTCTTATTTTTATATAATACATACATTCAAAGAAATGCACAAATCTTAAGGGTACATGCACTGAGTTATGCCACGTACATGTACCTGTATCACTAAAACACCTACCAAGGTAGAGAACATTATCATTAATCCAAAACACACCCTCAAACTCTTTTGCGATACATTCCTCCTCTGCCCCTAATGCCCCTAAAACAACCACTTTTCTCCTTTCTTTTTTTCCTTTTCTTTTCTCTCTTTTCTTTTCTCTTTCACACTGTAAATTAGTTTTGGATGTTCTACAATTTCATATAAATGTAATCAAATAGTTTGACTCAGTTTTGTAAGACTTCTTTTACTTAGCATAGTGATTTTGAGATCATCATGTTGTTTCATGTGATAGTAATTGTTTCCCTTTTTGGGGGTGAATGGCACCTCACTGTCCGAACATACAACTGTAAGCTAGATGCTTAGGCTATGCTACAAGTTGTTGAGACTGATTTCATGTTTCTTGTCAATCCTTTTCTGTGTTCTTCACAAAGAAAGTTTCGATTAATCTTCATTTTCATGGACTCTCTCTTCTGGCATCCGCCGCTATTCTACCATTAAGCCCATTTTTTTTTTAATTTTAGGTATATTTTTCAGTTCTAGCATTTGTTTTCCATTCTTTTTCATAGTTTTTGTTTCATTTTGTTTTGTTTTAGCAGATGACCAATTTAGTTGTTGGGCAAAAGCTTAATATTCCATTCAATTCTTTTATCCTTAGCTCCTTTGAGCCTGTCCTACGCACACATGCTTCAAGGGTTAGTCAGCTATCTGGACAAACTTCACACAGATATTGGTCTTCCCTTTTGTGACTCTGTCTCCTTTTCATAACACCCCCAGCCCCACCCCCGTCACTTCGAAGTGGTTGTGTTTGCCCTGAACACTGTCCCCTTGTTCTTCAGATCAGACAGACTGCTAGTTTTCCTTGGCATTTTGGCCTGTTTGCATGCTGGTTATTGCAACCTAACATCAGGCTACAGACCATAAAAATGGGGAGCTCACTCGTATTTTCTTCTGAGTACTGCCTTTTCTCCACAGTCTGTCCACTCTTGTTTACTTCCCAGCACCTTCAGGTAGATGGCTTTTCTATATGTTGTCCCACGTATATAGTCATCTGTGGGAGGGCCAGTCTGGTTGTAAAAATGGAACTGCCACAATCGATTTTTGCATACTGACCATGTGTCCTGCAATCTTGATAAATTCACTTAGTCTAGTAGTTTTTAACAGATATGTTAGGATTTGAGTGTATGATTATATCATCCATGAATAAGGAGAATTTTAATCCTTCTCTTCCAGTTTATATACCTTTTATTTACCTCACTTGCATTGATTTTTGAGTTAGAAATTTTCATAGAAAGGTAATAATAGTGGTGAGAGAAGATACCCTTACTTTGTTTCTTTATTAAGTGAAACATACTCAGTTTTTTACTATTAAGTAGGCAGTTAGCTACGGTTTTTCCTTCATGTCCTTTATCAGGTTAAGAGAGTTCATTTCTATTCCTAGTTTGCTAAGAATTTATTGTGACTCAGTATTTACTTCTGCCAATGTCAAATATTTCTGCATATATTGAGATATGTACGGGCTTTATCCTTTATTCTGTTAATGTGGATAATGATATGATTGATTTTAAAATGTTAAAATCTTGCATTCTTGAGATGAATTCCACCTAGTCATGGTGTTTTATCTGTTTTATATAGTGCTGGATTCAGTTGGCTATATTTTGTTAAGAGTTTTACTTCTACAGTGAAAAAAGATTATTAATCCACAGTTTTTCCTTGAAATGTCTTTTACTGACTTATGAATTTGCAATTATTCTCTCTTTCTCTGTTATCCAAAAGAATTTGCTTAGGATTGATATTATTTCTTACTGAAATGTTTAATAGAATTTGCAAAGTGAAGCCAAATGGGTCTGGAGCTTTCTTTGTGAGAAGGTTTGAAAACATGACTTCAATTACCTTAATAGACACATGGATATTGAAATTTTTTTCCGTTTCTTTGTGTGTCAGTTTTGGTAATTTTTGAGTCTCAAGAAATTTGTCCATTTCTTCAAAGTTGTCAGAAAATGTGTCATAAATATGTTTAAAATATTCTCTTATTATGTTAATGTCCACAGGGAGGCTAATGTTTTCCTCCTTTTCAAACTCCTAATATGGGTAAACTGTGTCTTCTGTCTTTTTTTCTTGATCAGTCTACTAGTATTTTATTAGTTTGAATGACCATTCTAAAGAACCAACTTAGGATTCCATTTCTCTTGTGATTTCTTCTTTGACCTACAGATTATTTAAAGAGTGTTATTTAATGTGAAATATTTGGAATTTTTTAGATATCTTTCTATTATTGATTTATAATTTAATTTATTGTGATAAGAGAACATGCTTTGATTATTTCAATCATTTTAGAATTATTGAACCACTATGTGGTCTCTCTTGGTGACTGTTTCATATATACTTGGAAAGAATTTGTGCTCTGCTGGTTTCAGTGGAAGTGTTCTAGATATGTCAACAAGGTTAGTTGGGAGTGTTTGAGTCTTCCATATACTTTTAGATCTGCTTAGCTGTCATATACAAATACTGAGAGTATTAATATTTCTAACTGTGAATTTGTCTATTTCTCCTTTATGTTCTCTCAGTTTGTTTCATATCCTTTTAACTTCATTTATAAAGTGCATTAACATTTAGGGAACATGTGTCTTCCTGATGAGGTGACCCCTTTGTCATTATAAAGTTCTCCTCTCTATTTCTGGTTATATACCTTTGCAAAAGTTACTTTATCTGGCATTTCAATAACTACCTCAGTCTCCAGCATATTCTAATGTTTAGAGATTGCATGTTATATTTTTCCATAATTCTATTTTGGACATATATTTAATATATTTAATGTGCATTTTTATAAATAGTATAAAGCTGGGTCTTATTTTTTATCCAATATGACAACTTCTATCATTAAAGGATGTGTTCTCACCTATTCCTTCACACTTTATTGTGTATTTGCTGATTACAGTGGAGCCAAAAAAAATAAAAGCTGAATTAAGATGAACAGTTTGTCTCTTGAAATGCTCTGTAGTATAAAAACATTAGTAGGCCATAAGCTTTCACGCCACCAATGTGCTAAGTCTTTTCAACTATGCAACTTTCTAGATGATTGTGAATTATGGAAATTCCACAGAAGTCATGTCCTTTTTCTGGGCTTTTTGCATGAGTATGGAAATAAATTACAGAGTTGTAAGGGAACATTAGAGCCCCTTTTGCCCAAGCCTCTTAGTTTTATAGATACAGAAAGACCAGAGAGGTTAAGTGCCTTACCTAGGAGCACATAGGAAGTAATATTTCTGAGCCAAGATGAAAGTGATGACTATACTACCATCTCAATATATGTTGGGTAAATATTTGTCATTTTTGAGCTATCTAGCACAAAACATCTGTCCTCACTGTGAGCCTTGGTGAGAGGTAAGACTCTATCTCCTAGTCTGGAATTGGATGGGCCAGTTCATCCTCCTTGCTCCCTAATTTAGCAGCTTGCATGTGGGCATTTTACCATGACTCTATCAACTGGGTTCTCCATCCTGAGACTAAAACCATTTAGGAAAGGATGCACCACAGAAGTGGTGGGGGAAGTCAGGATCCTGGCATTAGCAGTTCACAGACAGCAGCAGCACCATCAGGAGGTCTGCAGAGGTGACTCTGTCTGTGTTGCGACAATGGCCATGTTCCATCTAGCTAATTGACCCTGAGTTTTGCTCATTTTCCATGCCTTATTCTCCAGGCTTCCCATACATTCTCCAAATTTCCCGACATAGCTTCCAAGACTAACTCATTCTGATCTGATTTCTGTTGCTTGTAACCAAAAGAGGAGAGTGAAAACTGGGACAAATAGCCTTTCTTTGGATATTCGTGGAAGTGGGAACCTAGATGCCAATAGGCTGAACTTACCTCAAAGATGTGGTGGGGATATTTTTTGGTCTGCACAGCCAATTTTAAAAAACAAAACAGTCACTTACATTCAAAAATAGATAGAGCTCATTTCAAATCCTGATCTCTGGCTTATCGTGAAGCAAGATATACAGCATATCACAGTATGGCCACAACCTAGGTAGAAATGAGTAGCAAGCCCTGCCCTGCATGGATAACACAGCTCACCGGTCACCAGGGTCTCCCAGAGAACTACTTACTTCATTTACACTACACACTGGCCTGGGGAGTATCTGAGTTGGTTACCCCTCTTCTAATCATCGAGGACTCCTTTGAGTTTATACACGTCCTGCAATTTCTTATCTTTGTGGCTTTATACATGATGTACTTTGGTCTCAGTCACCTTCTGTGCCTTGAGAATAATTCTCATCATCCTTCCTAATTGTGACCAAATGTTTTGTCCACTTTGAAGTTTTTACTGATTTTCCCAAGCAGGGGTGACATTTTCTCCCTTGAATCAGGGCTGCATTCTGTATCTGTCTTCTATTTTATCACAATGATTTCTTTGCACACTTGCTTCTTTCCATCTGGTGACTTCATAAAAGTCAGAGCCCACTGTGTGAGTGTATGTGTGTGTGGTGGGGGAGATTTTCACACACATGCACGCTTTCATCCCAGAATCTCAGGCACCAACGAACAAATGACTATGAACTTGGTAAATCCCTCATCTATTACTTTATAAAATATTAGTAACAGTTTTCTACCTGTCTCACAGGGGTGTCTTAAGATTTGATTCACATTTACAAAGCACTTGGAAATCCTTGGATTTGAGATGCTGTAGAAGTGAACATATTATTATTATTATCAACTTGAGGCGGATAAATTGTAAAGAGAAGGCAGAGGACTGGGATTGCTTGATATTTACAATAATATAGGTCTCTTTGCTGGGAGTGCTACCTCCTCGGAAATGCATATTATGAATTACATTTTCTTTCCCTAGAAAATAGTTCTTAAACTCAAGCCAGACCTCTGTGCTGGTTATATTTTGCTTCATCTTTGGATTTATATAGCTCAGAGCAACAAATTATACAGCCTGCTCGGAAACACTTTGGATACCCTCAAGGTATATATCAGCATAGACAAATAGGAAAGGTAATTTCCTATTTTTATGAAGTAGCTCAATGAAATGTCATCCTTTTATACTAAATCATATAAAGCAAGGCTTCTGGATATTTAAAGCGAGAAATCAGAATTTGTTACATAGGCTTTGTTTTTTATCACAGTCAAGTTGTAGGGAGAAATGTGTCTGTGTCTTCAGCACTTTCTCAACCCTCTTTGAAGTTGCCTGACTTAAAGGGATATGAGCTCCTCACCCTACACATATCTTTTCAGCAACACCCCAAACATTCCCCCCCCCCGTAGTTTTCTGACACTTCACCCCTGTTTCTTGCTCCATCTTGCTGTTGGGGAGGATGGCATTCTAGTAAACTCATTGGCAGGAAGTTCTCCCCTTCGAGCTGCCAATCTATCCCTTGAACTCTCTGCATAGATAGTCTTTTTGAAATGCATCTACACTTTCTGACCTCCCCACTGCTGTGTCATTTCGACTGAATCAGGCCTCCATCCCCACAACTCCATTGAAACTGCTCTGGCAAATATTGCCGGTGACCTCTGGATGAGCCTGGCTGTCAGGATTCTGAGCCCTTCTTCCTTCTGTTCGTTCTCTCCACCTAAAATGCCCTTCCTTGATAAACTCTGGCTCTCCTCAATAATCATTATAAGGTGCACCTTCTTATAATGATGCCAGTCATAGCTTATGCCCCCAACTTCCTCTCAGACTTGGCCAAACACCCCTTGTGTTTCCACCGTGTTCCATATGTAAGTCCATCAATACCTTATTGTTCCTACAGGTTAGACTTTGGTTTCCTCCTCTACCATAAACTCCTTTAGGAAAGTATTACTAATTTCATCTCGGTATCTAGAGTCTCTAATATATTATATTCTGGATAAGTGTGTTTTTTTTTAAGGGGAAATAAATGTAAGGCCAATAGTTGGCATCAGGTTAAGATGTTACCTCTGCAGGTATATTTTGATTTTAGCAGTGCTGTGTTGGTGCATATTATCCAGTAATAATAATCCTGGAAATTTTGCATTGGAAGGAATTTTGCAGGTTGACTGCCCCTGAATTTCTCCATTGGAATCCTCATGTCACAAGGTACTAACATTTTTGTAAAGAGACTTTCATGGTCTAAAAATGTGGAGAACGAATGTAGGAAAAGCTAATTCATATTTTATTATTTTTAACTTCAGAATTTCTGACTTTCCCATATAACACTGATATCTAAGAGGGATATTTGAGTATTTCTTAAATTTGAGGGTAGAATCATTTTATTTGCAAAGCATCCCACAGAACTAGAATTCTTCAGAACACACGTTGGAGAAAACCAGTGAGGCCAATTTCTTCTATTTGACAGAGGAAGAAACCGATGATCATAGAGATCCAAGGCAAAACCCCATGTGTTATCAACACTAGAACTGGGTCTTCCAATATCTAGTCTAGGATTCATTCCATTAAAATATGATAGTAGAGCGGTACCTGGGTGACTCAGCTGGTTGAGCATCCAAATTTCGCTCGGGTCATGATCTCACAGTTCATGAGTTCAAGCCCCACGTTGGGCTCTGTGCTGACAGCTCAGAGCCTGGAGCCTGCTTCAGATTCTGTGTATCTCTCTCTCTCTCTCTCTCTCTGTCCCTCCCCCACTCGCATTTTGTCTGTCTCTCTCTCAAAAATAAACATTAAAAAAAATTTTTTTTAAAGATGGTAGAATTCTCAGCTCTTTGGGTGACAATTTGTTCTTGGGATTAGATGTAAAAAGAAAAGGAGGACTGAAGAGAACCCATGGCCTAATGGACAAGATTTAAGTGATACGCACAATGTATTAAGTGTTATAATACAGAAAGAGAGATGATGATTGTGGTAAGGTCCTGATAGGAGGCAACAAGTCAT
This sequence comes from Cryptoprocta ferox, assembly GCA_028646485.1. NCBI lineage: Eukaryota > Metazoa > Chordata > Mammalia > Carnivora > Eupleridae > Cryptoprocta > Cryptoprocta ferox. Next base: position 132,926,304 of record CM053577.1, on the reverse strand, counting down.
AGAGCACAGATGTACCCTTGGATATAGCCCTGTGAGGTGCTGCCCTACTGAAGTGAGAGACTCCCAAGTTCCAAACCTTGGGGACAGGAAAACTCCCTCAACCCGCACTAAAAAGCCAGTCTCTGAGTAAGGGTGCCTCTTTAGCTATACAATGTGAAACCATTACACTTTCAGCCTGGTGAGATTGAGAAGCAGATTTGGACATGCCTTTGGAGCAGTTTAAAATTAAGAGGGAAGGGGTTCAGTCAGTTGAGCGTCTGACTCTTGCCTTTGGAGCCCCATGCTGGTCTCTGCACTGAAAGTGTGGAACCTGCTTGGGATTCTCTCTCTCTCTCTGCCCCTCCCCTGCTCTCTCTCTCAAAAAAAAACATTTAAAAAAATAAAAATAAATAAAATTAAATTAAGAGGGAAAACTGAGGTAAACATATATACAGAGCCTGTGTTCACACAGTAAGAAATTTACAGTGGAATCCCAAACCCCCAACACATCACAGCTTTCTATTGCTCAACAATTTATGAGTCTTGACCAGGGGCTCCTGGGTGGCTCAGTTGGCTGGGCATCTGACTTTGGCTCGGGTCATGACCTCATGGTTCATGGGTTCGAGCCCCGCATCGGGCTCTGTGCTGACAGCTCGGAGCCTGGAACCTGCTTCAGATTCTGTGTCTCCCTCTCTCTGAACCTCCCCCACTCATGCTCTGTTTCTGTCTCAATAATAAATAAACAAAAAAAATTTAAAAAAGTCTTGACCAATAGTATTGAAATATCCATTCCGAACAGTAGGTTCCACATATTTTTAAATACAATGGGTTGTAAGGTTGATTTTCCCAAAGTTGGCCTATAAACATGTTTAGTTTTCTTGTTCTTTCCATACTCAGCTTGGACTCACCTTAGAATCTTTTGGATAAAATCGCTGCTTCCAACACCAGCTGTTAGTTTTCCTTCCTTGAGTATAATTCAGAAGAAGGCAGAGGGCAGAGTCCAGGTGAAACTAATTTAGGTATTAGCTAGAGGGAACTACTTGTAGATCAATTTTACTCTGACAGATAAATTTGCCTTAGAGATCCAATTATATACAATATTAAGACTAGCATGAATCACCTATCACACTTGGAAACAGCTGCTAATTAAAGCACAGAAATACTAGAACATTCAGAGTTCTTAAGGATTCAAAATGAAAAAAAAAAGATCATTATTTCTGGAAGATCAATTTCAGCAGCCATGTTTGTGAGAAACTATTTGTGCATTCAGTGATCCACGGTGAAATTCATTTTTATTATTTTTGTTTTCTCATTAATTTTTTTTCATTCTCATCCTTGCCATACAGTATGAAAATTCTTAATCTTCTGGCCAAACAGCCCATGAAAGTGTTATTTTCCTAATACAAAGAGAGTACAGTAGGGTGGCTGAAAGACTGGGTCCTAGAATCAGACTGTTTGGTTTCAAAACTCAGCTCTGCCACTAACCAGTTATATGATTTTGGGTAAGTTACTTAAACGATCCTAGCCTTGAGTTTCTGTAAAATACTATAAAATGGAAATACACATAGTAACTGCCTCATAGTGCTGTGGAAGATATTAAATGGGTTACATTTGTTAAACACTCAACACAGTATTTGAAAGAGAGGGTACACATGCACAAACACACCAAAAATACACAATTTATTTCTTCTTTTTCGCTTGGGTTTTTGGAAAGAAATGAGGACTTTCCATTGTCTTAGGTACGCTGATTTTGATCCATGAAAAATTACTCTACACTATTTGTTTAGAGTTATGTGCAAATCATCAATTTCTATGGCATTGGAAGTCACATGAATAATATGGATGGTGATATTTTATATTTAGAAAGAACAATGAAGGGGTAAGAATCTAAAATAATGCAAACAGGGGACGCCTGGGTGGCTCAGTCAGTTCAGTGTCCAACTCTTGGTTTTAGCTCAGGTCATGATCCCAGGATAATGGGATCGAGCCCCACATCAGTCTCTGAGCTGAGGGTGGAACCTGCTTAAGATTCTCTCTCCCTCTCCTCCTGCCTTCCTCCCCTGCTTGCACTGTATCTCTCTAAAATAAAAATAAATAAAATAATAATAATAAAATAAAATAATGCAAACACATATCTACACTGATTATAACTACTTTGGTGTGTCGGGCATGCTTAACACCCCCCATCGTCAATGCCATGAGTATGAATCTTTGGAGCAAACATTCATTCACTTGTTCAACCAACAAGTATTGGATGCTTTCTAGGTGTCTGGCACTTATCTAGGCACTGGGTTTCAAAAAGTTTCAAAAGAAATAAAATACGATTTCTTCCTTGAGAACCTAGATCTTGTGATTTATATACACAACCACCAGTTCCCCTACATTCTAATTGTACTGACGGTTCTGTTTTCTCAATTGAAAGCAATACTCATCCCTCTCTGTTTTCTAGTAGGAAAGAAGTTAATTGAACATATTTTCTCCCTTCAGGTCTGTAATACCATGCATCTTTGCAGACCAGAGTTTTCATGGAAACATAAATTATAGGGAGATGGGATCACAAGGGGCTTGCTTCACATGAGGGTACAAAATTCCAAGTAAATTATCTAAATGAGACATTCTTGATGCAGTTTGTGGTTCTGGGGACAGAGGAGAATGTGAAGGAGACAAAGATATTTTCTTTCTGGGGAAACTATCAAAAGAAATGTCAATATTTTTATATATCCCATGATAAATAAATTTGAATTACATTATTTAGGCATATGATTTAGGAAAAACTATATAAGTTTGTGATGTGTGTTAAGGCTCAATGTCCTCCTCATTGTTAAAAGAAACCATCAGGATGATCAGTCTTAACAGAAACATCAAGTCTGAACTTCTTAAATTTTAGTTCCCAAGTTAGAAACCCTTAGTTGTCTTGAAGGAGGGTCTGTGACTCAGGTGGTTAAATCTTCATTCAAAATGAGATCACAATTGGGCATTGGTATTTGCATTGCTCATCATGAATGACATGAACCTTACTTAAGGGTTAGGATGTAATCACACATGATTTGTAAACATTGGTGAGAAGGTTTTATCACCAATGTTTTTGCAAATCTGCTGCAAGAAGGCCATATATGCCAAGTTTTGTACAGGAACTTCATGCAATCTCTTCAAAACCACATCCAGAGAAATTAAAAAGACCAATGGATACTTACAGAAGGAAAGCTATTCAGATTTATTGTGTGTATGTGTATGGTTGCAATTAATTAGCTTACAGTCCATTTTTGTGTTGAAAAATTCCATTTAAGGGGCACCTGGGTGGCTCAGTTGGTTAAGCATCTGACTCTTGATTTCAGCTCAGGTCATTATCTCACATATGAGATCAAGCCTGGTGTCAGGCTCTGCACAGACAGTGCAGAGTCTGCTTGAGATTCTCACCCTCCCTCTCTGTCTCTCCCCAGTCGTGATCTCTCTCTCCCTCTCAAAATAAATAAACTCTTTTTTAAAAACTCAATTTTGGTGTGTTACCATCGTGCATTATTGAAAAAGCAAAAAGCTTGGGTTAAGATGCAGAAAGACAAATACTGTATGATCTCACTTATAATCTAAAAAAGAATGTAAAAAAGTCAAATTCATAGAACCAGAGTAGAACAGTTATTGCCAGGAGCTTTGGGTGTGGGGGACATTGGGAGATGTTGGTCAAAGTTTAGAAACTTACAGTTCTAAGAAGAATATGAATATTATTTCTGGGAAGCTAATGTACAGCATGGTGATTATAGTTAATAATACAATACTGTGTACTTGAAATTAAGAGAGTAGATTTTCAGTGTTCACAGCACACACACACACGCACAAATGATAACTATGTGAGGGGATGGATATGTAAATTATCTTGATTGTGTTAATTTCACAATGTTTTCATGTATTAAATCATCACATTGTACACCTTAAAAAATCATGTTGTACAACCTAAATACGCACAAATTTTATTTGTTAATTATTCTTCAATAAAACTGAAAAAAAAATAGTATCTTAATAAAAAACCAACCCCAAACCAAACCAAACCAAAACAGCTTGGGTTAGCTTCCCAAGTGTCCTACTACAGCCATCTTGCACTAATGTAGCTCCTGTCTCAACCTAGTCTTCCCTCGGACACGAACATGCAGACTGAGTCCTATACCTCCTAAAGGAGCCAGAGCAGCCAACCGATGTGCAGTTGCTCAGCTAGTAATTCATCAAGCTCTCTCAGGGATGTGGTCTCAGGGTTACAGCTGGGGTTGGGAGCCAGGGAATGGGTACACACAGAACTGGTTCTCTCCTATGCTGCATTCCCTATGTACCTGAGCTATTCAGAATCCAAGAAGACCTAAATGAGGAGTGGCTCAGGAAGGCTCAGGAGGGAGGGAGAGACACCGCCCAAAACCTAGGTACATCACCTTGTAGGATCGATGTCTGACATTACAGTGGGAGTAGGGGAGGAGAAAGCACACTTGCCACAAAGCAGATAGCAAGAGAAAGTGGCTTATTTTTATTCTCTAAAAATTACATTATAATGGGGTGATTCATAGAGTTCTTAACAATGATCTTAAATTGCATAATATTCCATATAGTGGATAATATGTTATTGTTTTCATTTTGTTTTTTATATATTAGGGTGATACTTTCACCTTCTTTGCAGTAAACAATGCTGAAATAAATCTATGAGGCTCTTTACACAAATCGCCTTTTTTGCCCAAATTATGAAATAGTGATTTCTTGCTAACTGCAGTGTAGGCATGAACAAAAATGTAAGCCTAGCATTCTTTCTGCAAATAGCCCATTCAAACCAATCTCCTAGAACAAAACAAAACAAAAATCAAACAGACAGGGAAAAAAACTAAGATAATTTCTTGTCTTTATGTAATTGATTATGGGCATAACGTGAAGACAAAAAGTCTGCATATACTTTTTCCTCCTTGACACTACTTGGTCCCCACATCAAGTGTATTTTTGTACCTTAGAAAATGCAGATTGTCTATTTAAAGAGTCTGTGATAGATTATATTTGCCCTAATCTGTGGACACCACTGTTAAGTTTCAAGAGACAGAACTCTGTTTTTGCAATTTGCAGAGAAGTGCTTTGTTCTGTAACTATACTAAGGGTATTTTAATTGTAACTATGCTAAGGGTATTTTAATAAGTCTTCGTGTGAATCAAACAAAAAATTAAATATATGGATGGGGGACCAAACCTAGAAAAATGTGCCAATATGAAGCATTAATACATATTTTTTAAAGTTTCTTTATTTTGACAGTTGGGATGGCATAGAGAGAGAGAATCCCAAGTAGGCTGTATGCTGTCAGCTGTCAGTGCACAGCCCTACGCAGGGCTAGTTCTCATGAACTGTGATATCATGACATCAACCGAAATCAAGAGTCAGACACTTAACTGACTGAGCCACCAGGTGCCTCAAAGCATGAATACTTTGTAAAGCCACCTAGTTACTCAAGTATTTTGCCAACGCCTAAGATGTAAAACACACAAGAAGGTAAGTTTTAAAGGGGCGCCTGGGTGTCTCAGGTGGTTGAGTGTCTCACTTGGGCTCAGGTCATGATCTCATGGTTTGTGAGTTGGAGCCCCGCGTCAGGCTCTGTGCTCTGACAGCTCCGAGCCTGGATCCTACTTTGGATTCTGTGTCTCCCTCTCTCTTTGCCCCTCCCCGGCTTGTGCTCTGTCTCTCTCTCAAAAATAAATAAACATTAAGAATTTTTTTTAAAAAAGAATGTAAGTGATAAAGATATTAGTCTTCCATGCTGTAAGAGTTTATTTGGAAACTAGAGAGACACAGTCGTTAGAACAGAAATCTTCTGGGGCAATCTGCCAGAGGAGCTCACAAAGTCAATTGTGATCTTGCAGAAAAATGGAAGAGCCAGGACTTTATTACAAATAATTTTGTTTATTTAGGTTAATAGAAGCTTTCTAGAATGTTTACTTACTTATTTTTGAGAATAATCTATATACTGGATGCTATATGCTCTCTATCCCTACTCCTTTAATTTTAATCAAATCATGACCTTATCAAAGTAGTTTTTTGGGGTGGCAGTCAACCCCATTGCCTTTCATGAATTTTACCTGAGATGATGGATAGGGGATAACTATGTTTCTTTGAGTTGGGTTCCCAGAGGTGGGATTAGTGAGGTTATAAGCACTTTTATGACTCTTGACATATTGGTAGCAATACTGTACTTGCAAAGCCTTTGATACATTTTGCTGGATTATTTTCCCAAAGGACGGTACTAATTTATAACGCTGCCAGAAATGCATGAGATGAGTGATTTCCTTTCACCTTCAAATGTTTGGACTTTGCCTTTAATTTTTTTATAGTTAAAAGTAGATGAAAATGTGCACTAAATACTATTAAGAAGTGCCGTTGTCAGCCAGAAGGAGCAAAGGAAATCCCAAAAATTGCTATTTGAAATTCCATCACATTAAATTTTTAAAAACCCAGAGTTCTAATGCCAAAGACATCTCTGATTCATGCCATGTTGACCTGTCTGAGCTGCCCAGCAAATTTTAGGGTCTTTGCTGACTCAATATTAATGAGTGCTTAGATAACAGAAGGTTGTTTAAGAAAATGGCCACTAGAAGGTGACTTGTCATGTAGACATTTTAGTTTTATATATAAAATATTTAGTATTTTAATCAAAGGCAAAGATAAATATTTTTATTATCTAATTGTTCATTACATGTCTTTCTGTTCTTCTTCTTGAATAAAGGAGGCTGTACATCATATGCCTATGATAAAATCTCCAGTAATGTTGAACTTGGCTATTTCTACTTATACTATTTCTAAAAAGGCTGAGAAAAAACTCTTGTGTTCCTCAAATTCCATTTCCTATTCCTCCTTCCTGGTTTATGGAAAAATGTACTTCTCTATCCCTTTACAGGTAGGCAAGGCCGTGTGACCAGTTCTGATCAATGACATTTGGGAAGAAATATATGTCATTTTTTTGTTTCTTTTTTAATATATATTTTTTGAAGTTTATTTATTTTGAGAAAGAGAGAGTGAGAACAGAGTGAATGAGGGAGAGTCAGCAAGAGAGGGAGAGAGAGAATCCCAAGCAGATTCTGCATTGCCAGAGCCCCTTGCGGGGCTTGGTCCTAGGACCCTGGGATCATGACCTGAGCCTATATCAAGAGTCAGACACTTAACTGACTGGGCTACCCAGGTGCCCTGATATGTGTCATTTCTGAGCTGTGGTAATGAAAATTCCCTTTGTCATTCTCCACGTTCTTCCTTTCCTTGCCCTAGCAAACCTCATGTGGCAATGTTGGCACCTATGTTAGCCTGGATCCTGAGGGACCATGTGGAGGAGGGCAGCCCTGCCCCTCCCATTCTTTTACCCCCACAGCCTTTATTAGTATGTGTGAGCCAGAAATAAACACTGCAGGGCACCTGGGTGGCTCAGTGGGTTAGGCATCTGACCTCTGCTCAGGTCATGATCTCATAGTTTGTGGGTTTGAGCCTCCGTGCTGACAGTTCAGAGCCCGAAGCCTTCTTCAGATTCTGTGTCTCCTTCTCTCTCTGCACCTCCCCCACTCATGTTCAATCTCTCTCTCTTTCAAAAGTAAATAAACATTAAAAAAATAAAGAAATGGGACACCTGGGTGGCTCAGTCGGTTAAGCATCCGACTTCAGCTCAGGTCGTGATCTCACAGCTCATAGGCTTGAGCCCCGCATCAGGCTCTGTGCTGACAGTTTAGAGCCTGAAGCCTGCTTCATATTCTGGGTCTCCATATCTCTGCCCCTCCCCGGCTCACACTCTGTTTCTGTCTCTCTGTCAAAAATAAACAAACGTTAAAAATTTTTTTAAATAAAGAAATAAACAGTGGATATATTATGAGATCTGGCAGTTCACTTGATTTTGTAGCATGACCTTTCCCGAACAATGCCTCAGATATGGTCACACACTCTGCCATTAAATCTGTTCCCACAGCCACCAGATCAAATAGGTAGTGCAAGGATTTCTGGCGAGCCTAACGAGGGAACTTTATACTGCCTGACAGGCCTCCTTCTAAGGGGACCCTCTGGCTGGTCTCTCGCATTTCATAAGCACCGATACAAATAGAGATATTAAAATGTATATAGAAGAACTCAGAACAACAGTTTAGATTTATAATGACAAACTTCAGAAAACTGATAAAAGCCCATCTGTTCTGTGAGGCATTCTGACAAAATGACCACTTGGCGCTCACTCTTCTGTGCCACTGCCTGTATCTTATTGGTGTGTGTGGCTCTGACATCCCCAAGTGTGCCTCAGATTCAGGGCCCTGCAGGCCAGCTGAGTTTACTGTTGTATTCTGCATGGTAGTTCACCTAAGACAAGTGAATACAGGGGGAAAAAGCAAACAAAAGCAAATAAAAACTATCCTTTTCTACAGATAGTATGTACTGGAATTTAAGATTACAAACAAATCAAGGGGCGCCTTGGTGGCTCAGTCGGTTGAGCATCTGACTTCAGCTCAGGTCATGGTCTCCCGGTTTGTGGGTTCAAGCCCTGCATCAGGCTCTGTGCTGACAGCTCAGAGCCTGGATGCTGCTTTAGATTCTGTGTTTCCCTCTCTCTCTGCCCCTCCACTGCTGGCTCTCTGTCTTCCTCGCTCTGCCCCTCCCCCACTCACGCTCTGTCTCTGTCTCTCAAAGATGAATAAATGTTAAAAATTTAAAAAAAAATAAAGTTTACAAACAAATCAAAAGCAGAAGAGTACATTTTTTTCTAGCCTACCAAACTGCCGTTTTATAGGCCTTCTCACCCTTTCTATACAAAGAAATGCTCTCTGATGGCAGACATAGGGAAATAGAGAAATAATCATAGAGTCAGCCTCTTTTCCCTTCTATTCCAGAAATGTATGGCTCCATCAACTGTTCTGTCCTCAGGGATGTGGTTTAAAGTGGAAAGTGTCTTTTTTTAGGAATAAAAAGATTGTTGATGGAGACTGTTCATGTTACCTAAGGAAAGACAAAGGGAATTCAGGGCCACCTACCATGTTCCAAACTCTTGCTAAGACACTTCCATAAATTTCTTCATTTAGCCCTCCCTAAATCCCTAGATTTTTCTCATCTATAATGTGGGGATGATAACAGTTATCTGAGAGGATTAAATGAGATTAGATATGTGAGAATTCTTTGTAAATGGTACAGGAGCACCATAGAAATGAAAATTATTATTTTCAAAAAGTTGGCTGTTTCCAAAAGATTACCTATTTTCTCTTGGGCACAGGAAAAGTGCTGCTTGCCTTGCAATGCTTAGTAAGTAACAACTACAGGGAAAAGAATATTACTTTTCAAATGTTGCCAGACAGAAGATTTTTAAATGGTACCTTTATGTTTTGAGAGAGAGGAAGGAAGAGAAACATGTATGAGAGAAAGACAGAAACAGAACAGACAGACAGGCACAAAGGATGGAGGGAGGGAGGGAGGAAAGAAGGAAGGAGAAGTGAAAGGGAAGGGAGGGAAGGGGAAGGGAGGGGAGGGGAGGGAAGTGAAGGGAGGGAGGAAGGAAAGGGGGGAAGGGGACAGAGGGAAGGAAGGGATACATGATGCCTCCATTTTCATAAGTGTCAATCTGAGCCTCAAAACAGGAGGTAGGATTCAGAGAAAAGCTGAGTCATGGAGAAGATTCCATGTTCTGTGCCAATGGAGACTGGAGAGAGGCAGCAGCCGATGTTGAGGCAGCAGCAGACACAGAAGCCCAGGTTCAGGAAGCCTCCATGGAAGGGAGGTGTGTCCACTAACAAGCTATTAGTACTCTCTGCATCCTTTCCCCCCACATCCGCCTCCTCACAAAGGCAGGAACGTTGGTGGTTGCTAAGACAGCTTTGTCCAAGCTCTTGTCCTCAAAACTTGCCTCTTTTACAACATGTAATAGATGGTTAACAGAAAGAAGGCTCCTGGTCCACTACATTTAGAAAACCTTTCTCACAATAACGCCTCCTACCAGGATATTCATAATGAGAATTAGCATATTAACTACTATGAGAAGTCCTCACATCGGTATACCTATCAACTTTATTTAATCCGGTATTCTGCAAATACTTTTATCTATAGATTGTCTCTTTTTTTTCATTTAATCTTCCCCCAGAACAGAGTTTGTTCAATGGACATGTTGTGTAATGTAAAGATGGTGGAATATTCCTTCCTTCCGCAGTTGTAAAACTCCCAGGGCCGACTGGAAGAGATGCCCCTTTGCCTGCCAGGCCTCCACATGGAGATTGTCAATAGCCACAGATTCTTGTAATCTGAGGGGAGCAACATTGCCCTGGAGCCAGCAGAAGGCCTGGTGCATCTTTGTAAATGAGACAAAGTTGATGGTAAAGTTTTCTGAACCACTATCTAAGAAGGGCACTTGTTTTGATGAAGTTTTGGGGGTGATAGTGGGGTTCATGAGATCTAGAGCCGATGACCCAGAATTATTGAAGACATCTTTGGTGCAAAAAGGTGATTTTGTTGAAGCATGGGGACAGGAAGCGTGGGCTGGAAGAGCTGCCCAGGGATCATGAGAGATTAATTATATACTAGGGGTTTGGGGGAGATAAAGTTCAAGGGAAGTTTCCAGTGAGATTTTTATATGCTAAAGAAGACTCACAGGATCCTGGAGGCTTAGCTATTGTCAAGCTAAGTGGTTTTCTCTCTAGCAAAACATTAGCATTAAGACAGTAAGAAGTTACTGGAGAAACATTTTACTCTGCCAGCCTCAAGTATTTGTCAGTGGGCTGCAGGTTATAAGGAAATTTAGTTCTATCTGCCAGTTCCTTCTGCCTTTGTTTCCCACATCACTATGGAGGGGTGATGGACACTTAGGTCCTGCAGGACTATGATCTCTATCAGTTGACCATTTGTTTTCCCCTTTCCTTTGTTCTTGGGCAGCCAGGAGTGCCCAAGGAATATCACCCAGATCCCACTTGATTAGTGGGGCCGGTTTGTGGCCTGTCAACCTGCCTTATGCTCCCTCATCAATTTCACCTAGGTATTATTCTCAATACCTGTTTTATTGTTATGTAAGCAAAGAAAAAAAAGATTTCAATGAATTTCTATTAGTTTAATGGGGCGGTATTTTGTAAGAAAGAGGAAGGAAGGAAGGAAGAAAAGGAGGAAGAAAGAAAGAAAAAAGAAAACAAAGAAGAAAAATAAACAATGAGAAAATTGTGTATAAATCTCGGGTTTCTCTTACTCATCCAGGTGGGAAGCCACAGAAGTTAGCATGGGTCCTGAACCTCATTACCTATAAATAAGTATTTCTTGGAACCTGGTGAATGAAGGGGACCAGATTTTTACATACTGTAACTTTAAACCATAAATCATTTGAAGTAGAGATTGCTCCAATGTTTTAGGTGACTATATCCATCTCATTTACATATTTTCAGATGTATTTAAAGTAAGAATGGAATGCTAGGAATTCCCTACATAGTATTTACATAGAGAATGTAAAGAGAATCAAAGGATTAAAAGGCCTTGTAACCATAGTCATTATCTCTTCCAAGCTACCTGGGAAACATGATGTCCTTCATGCTTATAGGGCATGGAGTTTTACTCTCCCGAAATAGTCTTTGAACTGTGGAGTCAGGTTCAAATATTAATCTACATTTACAAGTAAAGAAATTATACCTCTAGTTTCTCATCATTGTCCACATCCTCAGCCTTAATTGAAATATCAATATCAAAAGTACCAGCATCCTCATGCCCTGACTTTAAATTGAATTAGAACAACTAAAGAGCTGTAGGGTGAAAACATTTTACATGATAGGGTATCACGAAAGCCAAATAATTAAAATTTCTTAAGAAGTAAAATGGTCTATTATAACTTGTCCTACATATTTCAACTTGGCAAAATTAAATTAGCCATTTCCCTATCAAATGAAAAAGAAGTTCTAACATGCAAATATTTTTCGTGAGTCACCTGGGATTCTATCCATTAGGCATGAACTAGATTAAGTTTCTGAGCATAACTCATCATTTCCCATCACAAAATTTAATATCACTTATGAATAAAAACCCAAATATTGTCATGGCTTATTGTAGGTCTGTTAGGTATTATTTTAAAATATAAATAATATAATTAGCATTTATTTTGCAAAATCAAAATGACAGTTATGTTATTCAATAATAACAAATGCTGACAATATACTGACTCTCCCTCACTTGATTTCTTTTTCTTTTTTAAATAAAAGGACCAAGGACCATCTTTGTGTTTCCCCTAAAGCCTAAAGAAAGACCTTGCATATACAATAGCAAGGAATCAATGCTTTAGAGTGAAAACAATTGCTGATGTTCCTGGTCAAATACATACAAAATGAAACAGAGTATGGATGGAATGAATCTTATAAACTGACTCCCCCCGAGACTGCACATAAAAGGTCCTAATTCAAACTGACAGCCACGGCTCCCTACCACAACACAACAAAGCTACCCCAAATTATCAGGGGGTCGTAACTGCCTATTCATGTCTCTGCCATCAGAAATGCTAGCGGAGCTCAAAGTCCTCCTAGCTAGCTTCCTGAAAAAGATGGCTTTCTCCAGGAACAGGTTTTGTTACACATGACAAAGATGACCTTACATAAGTCCTCTCCTCTCTGTGTTCTATCTAACTCAAGTTCAAAATCCAGGTAATACTGCCACACTGAGTGTCAGTCTCCCAACGACATGACAGAGAGCTGTGTGCTGGTGGTCAGCTTGAATTAGGCACTGTAAGAATCAAGTGACGCAAATGTTCCTATCAGTAGATTTCCGAAACTAAGATCACTAGTTTATTCATAGAATCTAGAATCCTAGAATATTGAATGTGAAGGATTTGTAGAGATCACCAATGTAATCCATTCAAAAAGGAAGAAAACAAAGTTCCTCGAAATGAAGGGACTCGTCTGGGGTCTCAAGGCACAGCTAAGGAACCAGGGCTCCAACCTTTAGAACTCTGGGGTCTTTCCATCACACAACAAAATTTCCCATAAAGCTTGCATTGTTGCCTTATGAGAGAATTATGCTGAGACTGAAAAGGAAGAGCTGATAAAAATGTAACTAAGCCATATACCAATTTAGGTTTCCTTTTAATCCATCAAACCACTTAGAGCTCTTTGTTTTTTGTGTCCCCAGAAAGCTACACACATCCAGAAGAGACACACACCCACATTCACACATTACTATTTGGGGCTTGCACATGTGGGTGGCTCGTTGCTTAAGCATGAAGAATTTCCTCAATTGGAAATAGATATCTCTGAAGAAATATGACAAGCCTATCTCCTCTCTCATGTCAAACTAAAAACGAGTGCCTCAGCAATCATTAAGATCACACTCTGCCCAACCAAGAATCCATTCTTTATTTTTTTTTCAAAATTTTAAATGTTTTTATTTATTTCTGAGAGACAGAGCATGAGTGGGGGAAGGGCAGAGAGGGAGGGAGACACAGAATCTGAAGCAGGCTCCAGGCTCTGAGCTGTCAGCACAGAGCCCGACATGGGACTTGAAGCCGCGAAACTTGAGATCATGACCTGAGACGAAGTTGTACGCTTAACTGACTGAGCCACCCAGGTGACCTTCAAGAATCCATTCTTTATACAGTGTAAGAATATGTCACCAGCCACTCAGAAGGGAAGTCATTCATTCAGGAATCCCAAGATATTTACTCAAACATTTCTTGGGAATAGTCTAAGAGCTATAGACTCTCTTCCCAAATATAAACTGAGATTTCCTCCCTGAATTTATGTTTAGAGGAAATGAACTTCTCCAGGAAATTTCTTCTTCTCTAATACCATAGAGCTGCCTGTCATATATTTTTACCTCTTGCTGTTTCATGGGGAGCTCTATTTTTGTGGAGAAGTTAGCTCTATATGTATTTCTATTCAAGTATGTTATAGTTAAAAAAAAAAACAGCAACAAAATACTGTGTAAAATGAAAACAAAATGGCAACTGCAAGCCCAGTTTGGGTTAATTTAACCCTATCTTCCCATCTCCAGATACACTAAGAAAAGTATGTCTGTTGCCCCAAGTATCATGGGGCCCCCAGGGCTGTCCCCCGAAAGATTCCATGCTCAGGCAGGGGGAGGGGTAAGGCAATGTTTGCAGAGTTCAGGTTTTACAACTCCACCACCTTCAAAGGACACAACAAATACTACTCAACTCCCTTTCTTACCTTATCTTTCCTTTCCACTCTAAACAAAAGTTACTTTTCCCTTCTCTGAGCTCCCATTAGGTAGATGTTTCTTTCTCTCATTTTATTTGCCCTATACTGCTTTGGGCTATTTTTTATGATTTTTGCCCCCAACAATTTTCCTCTGCCTTTTTTAAGCCTTTCTTGCCCTCCTGAGTAAAAGACATGGCTCACTCCTAAGAATCTCCTGTTGTAAATGAGACAAACTTGTAGGACAGTGTGCATAATACTTTTATTCATCTGCATATCAATCTGCCTCTCTGCCAATCCCTCTAAGGTAAAGACGACATCTTAACATCTTTGGGTCTTTAAGTCTTTTAATACTTCCCAGCACAAAATAAATATTTGTTTGATTAATTAACTGATGCCATAAATTCCTGCATAGGTAGCCCTCACTCATTGGCTATTTCTTTATGTTGTTGCTTTGTGACTATTACCCTACGTGTGACGGTCCCCTTTTCGACCTACCATCCTCTCGCATCAGCCACAGTCAATGGGAACAGGGAGTCTCAGTTCACATGATTGGCACTCGGGTGTGAACATTGTTGTGACTGCAGATAAAGTCAGAGATGGCAGTCTCACACACAGGAAGCAGAAATGCTTAGCTGATACATACAGCGGTCACTTCGATTATCTAAGTGAGGATATGGGCAGCTTACATTCTCTCTCCCTGACACAGAGAACAAACTTATACACCTGGGCTGGCCCCGTGTCCAGAACAAAATGGTACCATGATTGTTCAGCCATCTCGTTCGATGGAACGTGTTAGTCGCCCAGTGGTCAGACACTGGAGGAGTAAGCAGGAGACGTAAAGCAACCTTTTACACTGGGGACCCCGGCTCATTGGAGAGGGATTTGTTGGAGAATCCATTCCCCAAACAGCTTGTTTTGTTTGGCTTCCTTTGTATGTAGGCTGATTGTCTTAAGCTGCCAAAGCAGGAAATGAATGGCATTAAAAATGTGTTCCTATGAAGAAGCAGATTATCTCTTTTACCCTAATATTCATCAGAGATTTCCTGAAATTTTGAAAACAACACAAAACCATCAGTGACTTTCTGGTGATTCTTCCCTTGGACTGCAGCTAATTTCAGGCTCTTTCTTTTTGCACTTTCAAGTTGCTAATGTCTGTAGCTGTATGCAATATCACGCCAGCTTTAATTCAGGTGAAGCTAAAATTAGAGGTAAACTTGCTGGTTAAGTGGTCTCATATCACATATCACACTGAAGCTCAAAGTAGACACTTAGGGCTAAATTTTTAAAAGGGCTCTCCAAATTTGCATTGACAAAACCCTCATTGGTATGCATGAACAGCTGTCTGGCTACCCACCCCACCCCACCACAAGCTGGTGACTTCCTTATCAAAGGCTATACAAATCTGGGGCTAAGACTATAATTGCAAATTGATAAAATATTGAAACACTGACTACAAAACTGTAACCAGTGTGCCTTACCCACTGCGCTAGAATGAGCAGTATCGATCGACCATCCACCTTTCACAACGAATGTGAACTTTTCTAGGATGCCTGCCTTTATTCGGACTCAGTGGTGATATGCACGCTTTCATCCGATCAAGTATTATCACCAGACCATAACAGAAACAACTCCTCTGACACCGAACCCAGCAGCTGGGGAATAAAGCACAAACAACCTAAATCTTCAGAGGCTGATTTGTAAACCAAATGATCTAACAAAATAGATATCATTTTTTCCCTCATGCACTCACTCTCCATGTAAAGAATGTTACTGGGCTGAGGGTTCCCCTCCTGGAAACTCCATGTGTGGAAGCCTAACCCCCAATAGGAGGGCATTTGCAGGTGGGGTCTTTGGGACCTAATTAGGGATAGATGAGGTCATGAGAGTGGGGCCCTCATGATGGGATTAGTGCTCGTATAGAAGTAGACATACCAGAGAGCTTGCTGCCTCGCTCTCTCCGGACCGTGGAGGCACACAGTCAGAAGGGCAGCCACCTGCAAACCAAGAAGAGCGTTCTCACCGGAAATCAAACTGCCTGCACCTTGATCTTGGACTTCCCAGCCCCCAAAACTGTGAGAAAATACATTCCTGTGGTTTAAGTCACCCAGCCTGCGGTATTTTGTTACAGCAGCCGCCCGAGCTGACTGAGACAAAGAAATAATTGTGGAAGTGACCCTATAGACAAATACATAGGTAAATGCTCACATTACAACTGCCGCGGGATAGGGCGGCCCTAAATGGCGCCATGTGGGGGTACATCCAGCTGTATATCATTAAGTATACTGCGGTGTAAGTCTTCAGCTGGCAAAAGTTTCTCTAGTTAGCCCATTTGGAAAAGGTATTCCCTTTGGGGGGCTGTTTAATAAGTCAAAGACATAACAGAAACAGTGTTGACCTCATTAACATAAGCTCCCTTCTCCTGTTTATAACTTGGTCATAAACCTTCATAACTGCTCAGTAAGAAAACCGTCTGGATGATAATAGTACTCAGAGGGGGTGTTGTTTGCAGATCAGTGCAGCCAGGCCACATGTCCCTCCACCAAAGAGCTTTAAAAGTGCTACTCTCAGTGAAAACAAAGCTACTTTAAAAATTATTAACATAGCTAGACCGCTATGTAGAGGAGAATGTGAGTATACAGAATATAGAAGAGACTTTTCTTTATAACATCTTAATCAGCCTAATGCAGGCTTACTCACACATGCCTGTGATTCTAAAATGCAGCCAGTTGCAAGGCTCACCTTATATTCAAATTTGCTTTTGAAAACACACACACACACACACACACACACGTGCACAAAGATATACTCAAGGATAGCGATACCTAGCCTAATAATCAGTGTTATGTGAAAAATGTGTCATAAAATTGAGTAAATGAGTGACATTTATTTCTCCATTCTTTTTCTGTGTGTACATGTGTGTGTTTGTGTGCATCGGAAAGCAAGGAAGAGGAGGAAAATCTTTAATCTTTGAATTTGCTCTTATGATCCCCAAAGTGTCGGTAAGGTGTGCTGCACACACACAACAGGTGCTCAGGGAATACAGTGAGACAGAAAGAAATAGAAGGTCACTGAGGGGAGAAGAATAAAAGGGAGCAGTCTTGATGTGGCTCTTTCTTCTTTAATCAACAATGTCTCATTAGCAAATAATAGTAACTTCAGTTTAATTTCAAAGATATGTTGAATGCACTCCCCAAGCGTCTCCTATCTTTTCATATTGGTTAAATAACTACATTCAGTATTCTCTGGAATCTAAGAAATTCGATGAGTACACATATCCAAGTTAGAGTCCAGAATTAATTCAAGTTAATTATGAAGCCTGAAAGCTACTTCACAATAATATACATAGTCCTTTAGTTTAGAAGTAAGTGAGGATCACCTTCACATAGTAACCAACATCAGTGTAACTAAGGGTGGGTCAATCCTACATGCTTCCTGTGTCTCACCCCTGAAAGAGTCTTTTTAAAAATGACTGATGAGAGCCTAGTTGAAATTGTAGATCTAATTTTCATTAAACAGGAACAGCAGCTGTGAGAGGAACAAGATGAATACGGAAGCAATCTGAAAAATCCAGCAGGTAGAACTTTCTGCAGGAAAACCAGCCAACTCTACTCAATAGACACATGGTACACAGGGAAAGGGCAAAGGGGAGGTGCACCGACTCCTTGTGAAAAGCTCCTAAGAGATAACAACCAAGTATGATGTGTGGACCTTAATGGAGCCTACTCTGAACACACCAACATTAAAAGACATCTAAAGGCTAATGGAGGAAATCTGAGTAAGAATAGGATATTAGTTAATATTAAGGATGTTGGTGTGATCCTGTAATGGTTAAGTGGGCAGTTAATTAGGAAGATGTCTTTATTTTTGGAGAATGCCTTCTAAAGCAGTTAGGGATAAAATATCATAAAGCCTACAATTTATTTTAGATATTTCAGCAAAAAATGTATAAAGCAAATACAGTGAAAGGCACACAATTGTTAAATCTAGCTCACGAGTTGTCCATTACTATTCTCTTTACTTCTCTATAGCTTTGAAAATGTCCTAGTTAAAAAAAATTAAAGCAAATTAATCTACATCAACAACGAACAGAGTCTTATGGGGGGGGCACTATTTCAGTCTTTTTAAAATATTAAATAGGGACACATTGGTGGCTCAATTGGTTGAGTGTCCAACTCTTGATTTCGGCTCAGGTCACGATCCCAGGGTTCTGAGATCCAAGCTGAGCATAGAGCCTACTTGAGATTCCCTCTTTTTTTCCCCTCTGCCTCTCTCTCCTGCTCATGCTGTCTCTTTCTCTCTCTAAAATTAAATAAATAAATAAATAAAATATTAAATAAAAGAATGTTCATAAATGCACCTGAAGATCTATCATTAGGGAGTTGATCTACTAAAACAAAAACAAAAACAAATTATTAGGCAATGTCAATCCCGGCTTATTTCTTCATTGGTTTACTTTGTGAAAGTAGTTCAACATCTGGGTTCACTAGAGATTAGAAGGAATATAACTCTTTCCTCAAAACACTGAGAATCATGAAGCAATAATGTTTTATAAACTATATGTTTCTCCTTATAATCATAACTTATACAAATTCCACTTATAATCCTAACTCTAGTCTGACTTGGTCCTTGCCTGGCGGTCACTTTCCTAATTCCAACGAACACAGCAGTCCTTGACTCAGAAGAAGAAATGTACCCCTAGATTCACAATTACAAGTATTCATGTCTTCCAATACATTTCCTGTATTTTCTATCATTCGGTAAGGAAAGAATAGTACCTTATTACCAATAAAAGCTACCATATGCACGCACATATATAAAGTAATTTATGGTTACTGAGGATAGTTCCCTCGGTATACATTTTCATTTCTCCCCAGTGTACATCCTTCCTGAACACGGTCATGATCTGAGGCCAACCTTATCAAATTGAAAGAGACCATTGTCTCTGCAGCTTACTGGGGTATCTGGCAAGAGGGTAAGAGCCCATATATGAAACCCTATGTTTTGCAGGTTTGGGGGACACCAAACAGATGTTCAGCTTCAAAAACTTCTACATCTCATCATCTCTCTGCTTTATTTGAACCACATCTTTTTTGTTACATTACCACTGAGATGAATTATTTTATATAACTGATCATGTGAAAAATGACTTAATACAAGTGACCAGGTTTATCAGAAATTAATTTTTCTTCTAGATCATACATACAGGGCCTTCAAATATTTCCATTATTTAAAAAAAAATGGTAAATTACCAATCATAGATCACTGAAATGCATTACAATGGAAAATTAAGTATTTCAAGTGAAAGCAAACCACCACGGGATATTAGGAACTCAGAATTCTTGAATTTAAGGAGGATGTTCATCTAGAGGATTCAGAAAATACAATGGTTATAATGTAGGTATGGATATGGAACTTTCTGTTTGAGAAAGTCCCAGAAACTCTTACTCCTCTTGTGCTCAAAGTCTGCCCCTCCCTTTCCCATTGAGCCAAAGTAGGTCAAAGAGATCTTGCTGGTAAGTAGGCAGAGCATACCAAGCCCTTACCCCTACCAGGGGCCTAGCCTGGCCTTGACCAAACAGCCTAGATGTTGATTGGAAGACAAATGTGGGCAAAGAGGGCTTGAAAAAGCCACCTACATACCTCTCCTAGGTCTCCCATAATATCAGCAAGGCAAGGAGAAGATTTGGAGAAAACCCTATTGCCCTCTCCATTCAGCTGCCCAAGATGGGTTGAGAATTAGCTAAGAATGTGGAATATGATTCTCATCAGGGATTTGCCACAGCAAGGAGCAGAAGGAGCTCATAACAGAGGATGCAGGATGCTCAATTCAAATCCAGAAACCAGATGGATAATGTCAATGAGCTTCCAAGAGTACATGAGAACCGAGACAGGACACCTACCTGGCTACCAGGTGTCCCAGGAGCCTGGAGCAGTCATGGTACATTGGGTAGGAACACCAATGCGCTCCCTCAGCTGTGGATGCGTAGGAGCCAGGGCCTGCAAAACACAGCCTCGGAGAGAGGAGGTGTCTCGGCAGAGGCCAATGAGGACGCGAGGACACAGTCTACAAAGCAGATACTTCCTCCTTGTGGCCATGGGACTTCTGATGTCCTATCCACACGCTCCCCAGAAGAAGAGAGGAAAATACCTGAGAGAAGAAAATGCCCTGATGGGGATTTTAAACTGTCTTGGCAATTTGGGAGAAAATGGTTTCCAGTTTTGGAGAAATATGGCCACCTTTCTGCACATTTGAGTTCTGCCTATAAATTTCAATCCCACTACCAACCATTTAGAACACGGTGCCTGATTCTCTGTGTCAGGCTCAAGGAGGCATGTTTTCTCAGTTCCTCAAGGCAAGAGAACTCAGAACTGCTAATAAAGAGCTGAATTCTTTCCCCTTTTCTTCAGCAAGATTTTCACAGGGTAAACCTTCTTCTGATCCAGCTTCCCAGGCTTTCAGGACTATGTAAAATTGTCAGCGCCTGCTACTGTAATGTGTTTTAACACAGCAGGTTCATGAAAGGTGGCAGCTGAAAGCAGGTGTAAGATGGGGGCGGGGTTGGCCAGCTTCTGAGAAAAACCGATGTTTTCCCGGGGAGGAATTTAAAAGCAAATATACACTGCCACCTCTAGACTGCACCAAAACCAGGAAACCGTTTTTGACCTTACGACTCGGAGGAGAAGAGTAAGGTCAAAGATGATCGCAAACACAAATGCTAGTAAAGAAGGACACCCCCTGTCTATATCAGTGGGGTGAAGACAAGGATCTTGACTATAAGGAAAAGCTTAGAGGCAAACAGTTCTGGCGAGGGGTGTAGTAGGATTCAATCATCCACAGCAACCCACCCGAGAAGATGGAATTCAAGATGACATGGCTTTTAGGCAGTTACATAGACTGAGAGGAAAGGAAAGGGGATGTTCCTTTAAATGGCTTTAACTTTTATAACCTTTCATTTCCTTTCTCACAGACATCTTAGTTCATTGACCTCAAAGAATTTGCTTTGAGGGGCGTCTGGGTGGCTCATTTGGTTAAGTGTCCGACTTCGGCTCAGGTCATGATCTTACAGCCCGTGAGTTCGAGCCCCGCGTTGGGCTCTGTGCTGACAGCTCAGAAGCCTGGAGCCTCCAGCTCGGAGCCTGTAGCCTCCTTCCAATTCTGTGTCTTCCCTCCCCACCCCCTGACCTTCTCCCACTCACAATCTCTCTCTCAAAAATAAATTAGGAAAAAAACATTAAAAAATTAAAAAACAAAGAATTTGAGTCTCCACTTGTGACAGCTCCCTAGACCCCTCTTTAAATACTTATGTGAATGAGTGTGTGTATGTGTGTGTGGTTTAAGCAGTGAATATAAATGCCTACGTATCTCCAGTGATTAAAAGATATTTTAAAAAGCATGGGAATACATACAATATTCCCTACAAAGTACCCAGAGCAAGATACCAGAATTAGGGTGTGATTCTAACAAGCAGAACTGGATAATAGGATTTTGCTAACATCTGGTGTTGACCACCTACACACATATTGATTTTTAGAAAAGTGATATTAAGAACACTTCTTTTTTCTAAATGTAAATGCAGTTTGCAGAGTAGGCTGTCACGATACCACAGTAAATTCACCAACGTATCTGATCTGACACTATAAGTAAACCAGGCAGCCGGGACCCACATCGTGCACCCTCGTTTTGGTTAAGACCTTTTTCTCTAAAAGTCCTAGACCTTTTTCTCTCACATCAACTTGTGTTTCACTGAGTGATGGGTTTCCAATCTGCTGTCCCTGACTTTGATCTTCAACTCAAGCCTTGACACCCAGTCCTGAAATATTCCTTGACGACTTGACTTCTTGGCATGGTATACAGTGGCCCCTAAAATCACACCATTTCTGATCGCTCTGGGTCAGAAGCCTGCTTCAGCCCAGCCTGCTAAATTTAGCATGAATGTCTGAGGCCTTGCAAGAGGAAACATGAGGTTTCCACCATGCTAACCACCATGCTGACTTCTCAATTTATCTCTGTGACCCACAAAACTTTGGAGTCTAGAATTCTCTCAAATTAACATTCTTCAGCTGTATCTCCATCATCAATAGGTTTGAATTCCATACTAACTGCAAGATAGCTGGCATTCATTTACACTTTACTAAAAAACAAAATAAAACAACAACAACAATTATATTGACCATCTCTTATGGGTTGGGAATGGTGATAGGCTCAGAGACATAAGCCTATATTAGAAGCAAAGTTGACATTTGCTTATACTGTGAAATTTGGAAGCATCACTTGCCCCAAATATGTCTTTTCTTTAAATCCTGCTATTGTGCCTGGATAGCCTCCGCTCAGATGCAAAAGAAAGCAGAGTGTCTAAAGGAAATACCAATTACATTTCTCATCGGCAAAAATAGAGATAGAAAGTAATAAAATAAATAACTGTTAAAATAAAATACAGACTAAATTATCCTTTACTTGGGAAGCATACAAAGACTAAGAGAGAGTATTATCCATAGCCAAACCTGTCTGAAAAAGTTGGGAAAGGATTTAACTCATCAAGAAGAAATTAGAAACCTAAGAGATGATGAAGAATGGTCAAGACAGAAATTTATCAAATCTGTCAGTAACGTTAAATAATATTCTGAATTAAAAATAAAAAGTAAAGGCAAAACAAAAATTCTAGGTGAAATAAACATATTGGGAGAAATACTCACCCGAGAGGCCAAGTATGATGGATCTTGTGTTCAGGAGTAGAAAAAATTACAGAAACATTCATACGGGTTAAAGGGGACTCTCAATGGGGTCAAAATGTGTATATAGTTTGGAAGAAATCATTTTGTAAATAATGAAATTCTTCCAAGAAAGATTGCTATATATAGGGTAAAAAATAGTAAATTAAAAAAAGTCTTTAATATCTCTTCTGTGCCATTCCAGTCATTTTTTTTAACCAGGCTCTACGCCCAACATGAAGCTTGAGATCCTGAGATCAAGAGTCACATGTTCTACTGACTGAGCCAGCCAGGAACCCCATATTCCAGTCGCTCTTGTCTGTTTCTCTTCAGAACACAGTGAGGCTCCAGCTATGACATCATAATCAACCTGTAAGAAACCCAGCCACTCTCTCCTCTTAAGAGCTGGGTGGCAATGCATCATTAAATGCAGTTCCTTAAAACCGTGTTGTCAAAATTTTGGTCTCAGGACACCTATACATGCCTAAAGTTATCTGGGCCCCAAAGAGTTTTGTTTATATGGGTTATATTTGTTGCTTTTTGCTATATTAGAAGCTAAAACTTAAACATTTAAACATATTTATTTATTTAAAATGAATTATGATAAACCCATTATTTTTAAATGACATTTTTATGAAAAATCATTATAGGTTCTAAAGAAACGATAATTTGTAAGAAGGGTGGCCATGCCATGTTCTTTACATTTTTATAAATTTCTTTAATATCTGCTTAATCCAAACAGGTGGATCCTCACACATGTGTCCATATTCAATCTGTTGAGCTATGTTGTTCTGGATGAAGTATATGAAAAATATTTGACTTCACACGGATATACACTTGAAGTTTAGTTACCATGTAGAGTCTTAAATCATCTAAGTAAACATTTTTACTCTATTATATTAAAATATGTTGGTTAGGGGTTCTTGGGTGGCTCAGTTGCATAAGAGTCTAACTTCAGCTCAGGTCATGATTTCACAGTTCCGTGAGTTTGAGCCCCATATCAAGGTCTCTGCTGTCAGCCACTTTCGATCCTTGGATCCTCTCTCTCTCTCTCTCTCTCTGCCCTTCCCCTGCTCACTCACACACAGGGACATGTGCTCTCTCTCACTCTCAAAAATAAATAAACATTAAAAAAATACATTGGTTTATCTCACACATTTTATAGTGCCTTTACCACATATGGTTTTGTGACATCATTCATTGGTAGTTTAGAATATATTTATTTGCCGAGTAATGCTGATCTTCCAAATATTCACACATTTCACGATACAGTTATAAAAAGTTGCATTTGTTAATATCACCATTGGGCCCATCAGAAAACAGCTCTAAGAACTGGGAAGCTCTCGAGCTCATGAAGGGTAGATACAAGTTTTCAAAAATTTTAATTTTCACTTGAGATTTTAAATGTTCTCCTTGGAAACAAATACTGTAGTTTGTTTTTGTTTTGAATTGACATTTTCAAGGAAATAACTGTGAAATACAAAAATCTGAACTACAATTGGTGTGTAAGTAGTTCTTTCAGGGAAAAATGGTACTGCAGGCAAAAGGCCAATAGTTCAGCTCAGAAGTTAACTCATGACCGCCTCAGTATAAAGCAGAGAAGCTTTATGAAATTTCCCATTTTGTCATACACAACATTAAAAAGATGTTTATTGGGGTGTCTGGGTGGCTCGGTTGGTTAAGCGTCTGACTCTTGGTTCAGCTCAGGTTATGATCTCACAGTGTGAGTTTGAACCCCACATCAGGCTCCACAATGACAGTGCGGAGCCTGTTTGGGATTCTCTCTCTCTCCCTCTCTCTCTGTCCCTCCCCCACTCACAGGGGCATTGTCCCTCCCTCCCTCCCTCCCCCCCCTCAAAATAAATAAACTTAAAAAAAAAAACAGATGTTTGGGGGACCTGGGTGGCTCAGTCTGTTAAGCACCCAACTTCAGCTCAGGTCATGATCTCGCAGTCTGTGAGTTCGAGCCCCGAGTCAGGCTCTGTGCTGACAGCTCAGAGCCTGGAGCCTGCTTCAGATTCTGTGTCTCCCTCTCTCTCTGCCCCTCCCCTGCTCATGCTCATGCTCATGCTCTGTCTCTGTCTTTGTCTCTGTCTCTCTCTCTCTCTCAAAAATAAACATTTTTAAGAAGTTTAAAAAGATGTTTACTGAAGGGTCAAGATTTAATAAAATTAATAAATCACATTCCTTCATTAACGACATTTTTAAAAGAAACTGGCTTGTATTTTTCTTTTTAACAAGGACCTCTTCGGTTTGGGGCACTGCCTTGGTTATTGTTAAGGTGCTAGACCTTTTACCTACCATTCCTTCTTCACCACCACTGCAAATGTTGACACTTTTTAAGAGGCAAATAATATCTTAGACTTATTATAAAAGTAATTTATAGATGCCTGAGTGGCTCAGTTGAGTGTCCGACCTCAGCTCAGGTCATGATCTCCCGATCTGTGGGTTTGAACACAACACTGGGCTCTGTGCTGACAGCTTGGAGTCTGGAGCCTGCTTTGGATTCTGTGCTTCCCTCTCTCTCTGCCCCTCCCCTGCCTGCACTCTGTTTCTCCAAAATAAGTAAACATTAAAACAATTAAAGTAAATAAATAAATAAATAAAATAATTTTGGTATTGCGGATCCTCTAAACAGGTCTCAGGGACCACAGGGATGAATAGAACACACTTTGAGAACCACTGTCTTTAAAAACAAACAAACAAACAAACAAACAACAACAAAAACCCCACAGAATGACAAGGAGTAGGATCTTAAAAATATTTGCTGAGTGAATAGAGAAGCTATACGTGTTTGATGCTTTAAGTGCATTAAGGATTACCCACCATCAAATTTTCCAGAATCAGTATTGCTTTCCCACCTGGACACGCCTCCCCCAGGTCCTGCGTAAAGGAGGCTAGATTGGACCAGCAAAGCCATGGTGAGAGAAAGCAGATGTGAGGAGCTGAAGGGTCTTTTGACAAAAGCAGCAGATTTTTAAAAAAAGAAAATCAAAGAATCGGGTGAACCTTTGACATCAGTGTTGAATCAAAAGCCTTTTCTAGAAGGGTCTTTTAAATGGTCTAAAGTGTACCTTAAAATATTTCAGCATAGGTAGTATATTACAGTTACAGGTTAGTTTTTACATATATCTCAGGGGCAATTAGTTAACATTTGATATATTTCCATTAGGATACTCACTACAGAGTGTTTAGTTAGCATCTGAAAGAATAATCAAGAGTCCACACTCCTGGAGAGTTACCATTCTCAACTCTCTTGAAGGCTTTGGCCATTGCTGAGGGGTTTTATAATTAGCATGAGAAATGGCTTTTCATTGGTGAAATGAGTTCATGATTGGCAGAATATCAATAGGCATCTCTGCCTTTACAGGACTGAGGGTAAGGATCTGAGGACAAAGGCAACCTACAAACTGTAGAAGGGTGATTCCAGGCCTAGGACACAGGGCTCTGTGTTCTGACTCACAATGACTGTGTCACTGTCGGAGTCCAGCTCCAGCAGATCCAGGGGTCCCTGAAGGATGGACGGTGTCGGTGAAAGAGGGAGAGATGAGAAAGCCACGAGATTCTTTCTCATCACCAGGTAGGCATCTCTGCACTGACTGAGAGTCAGCTTTATTTATCGTTAAAATGTATGGGCACAGCACAGAAGTGGCATTTGGTTTAGATGATGATTTCTGATGACAAATTTCTTTGGTATGTAAAAATTTCCCAGAACATAGATTGGTAGAAGACTCATGCATAATCTTTATCAATAGTGATTGATGTAGGTGATTTAGATGCTTATCATATGGGGAAGGCAGGTATCTTCAGCATTCAAATACAAAACAATGTTTTTAGCACAGCAAAGACAAAAGTAAGTTCTTTGTGAGCAGGGGTCAATAGCCTGTTTTCTTGAGGGGAGGAAAAACAGGTTTCTCAGGAAATGCAATATTTGTTCCCATAATCACAAAAGAAGAAGTTCCTATAATAAGTTTCTTCACAAGGTGCAATCTGCATATTTTAGGGCCAGAATAAGGGGACAAGTCACTCCTGATACCAATCAGCAAGGTGCCTTGTGGGGTCGGTGCTCAAGCAAAAATAATTGAGTGGGGGTGGATATCGTGGGGGTGGATATCGGTCATCATCTGACAGCGGGAGGCCGTGCAAACCTGCCTTACCTCACAAGGAGTATTCTCAACTTGTGAGTTCAGAATGGCTCCCAACATGTCACCTAACTACTTATCTGAATCATGAAGTCTGTCTCAATGGACTTTTTGCTTGAGTTTGGCAGAATACCTCAAAGGGATAGAGCCAAGACTTTATTGAATTTCAAAAAACTGGGGCGCCTGGGTGGCTCAGTTAAGCATCAAACTTCGGCTCAGGTCATGATCTTGAGTTTGATGAGTTCGAGCCCCGTGTCAGGCTCTGTGCTGACAGCTCAGAGCCTGAAGCCTGCTTCTCATTCTGTGTCTCCCTCTCTTTCTGCCTCTCCCCCATTCATATGTGTGCATGCGCACATGCGCTCTCACAAAAAATAAACAGTAAAAAAAATTTTTTTAAGTATTTTTGCTAGGTCACTTCAAAGAGGGCTTGTGGAACCAAAAGCAAGAGCTCTTAACCCTGAAGTTCTCCATAGGATATCACAGTCATTCAATAGTGTTATCTTTTCCTGAAGAAATATAGGACTTAGCTACTTATACTCATGGTTGGTAATATGGGAACTGTAAATAAATGTCTGCAAAGTTTAAAAAAACTGCTATTTTTAAAACTTTATTTCTTGCCTCCTTGCTAATAAGGGTTTGTATGTGTGGCAGAATTCAGTCTGAGACTTGCCTTTGGACACAGACCACTCAGTAGCAAGGTTCTCAAGAAAGAGACCCCAAATCCTCATTTATTTCAAATAAGAATGTTTATTTGTCACAAAAAAAAAACCCTTAAAATTTGGGAAAAAAGACCAACATCATCTCACAACAAAGGCTAAGATAAAAACAGTGAAAAAAGAAAGAGGGGCACCTGGGTGGCTCCAAATGCCAACTTTTGATTTCAGCTCAGGTCATGAGCCCAGGGTCATGGGATCGAGTCCTGAGTCAGGCTCCTCACTGAGCGTGGAACCTGCTTAAGATTCTGTCTCTCCCTCTGCCCCTGTCCCTGTGCTTGTGCGCCCGCCCGCTCTCTTTCTCTTTCTCTCTAAAGTAAAAATAAATTATAAAAAGAAAGAAAAAAAGTGGCAGGTAACAGTTGAATTAGTGAAAACTGCTAGATAACCAGACATTTTCAACTGGGAGCATAAAGGACCTATGCGGTGAAGAATTAATCTTGCCCAAAGAGAAGTTTGACTCTTGTGCTTGGCTTTTGAAAGGTAATCTCCAAGCTTCTGGATCATCGAGCATAATGAGAGCATCTGTTTACAACCTTGGACCATGCCAGACAGTCTATACTAAAAATGTGATTTATAGTGAGGGGCCTCAGGCCGTGCAGTAGCAGCTCAACCTTGAAAGGGGCTGGAGCCTGAGGTCAGGTACACTGGTGGTCAACCATGTACGTGCCTGAGCTGCACTAAAACCCTGGACCCTGAGGCTGGGGTGAGCTTGGCTCGTCGTCAATACTCTGTATATATCAATACACATCGTTGCTGTGACAAATTAATGCTGCCCACACAACTCCACTGAGCAAGGGTAACTGGAAGATTCTTACCTGTGACTCTCCTAGGTCCTGCTTTATGCCCCTCTTCCTTTGACTAACTTTAATCTGCATCCCTTTGCTGTGATAAACCATAACTGTGAGCAGACCAGCTTTCAGTGAGTTCTGCAAATCCTTCTCACAAACTATCGAACGTAAGGACAGTCTTAGTTATCCCTGAACTTGCACTGGTGTCAGAAGAGATGGTGGTTGCAGGGACTCCCCAAATTGGTAGTACCCAATAAAAAATGATGTTATTCCTCCAGAAGCTAAAATGGGATTAAAGGCAGCCTCAGGAGAGAGAAAGAGAGTGAGAGAGAGAGACAGAAAGTAGACTGAACTGACCAGATCTTCCCCTGCAGGGCTAGAAACTGAGAGAAGCATCTAAATATCAGAAGGACTGAAAACAGAAGGAACAAGTGTGATACCTTAAACCCAAACTAAAAGTATTAGGTGATATGAGATACTATATTCAACTCACATCAATTGTATATACACGGAATGCTGACTGTCTCCTCACATTTTTTGAACTAGAATCACTTGTGGGAGCAAAAAGTGTGGCCTGAGTGGGGAAAGTTTCCAGATGGTAAAGCAAAAGGGTCCCAGAGTCATGGTCCTTGATGGAGACAGCTCCCCGTTTTAGCCCTAGGAGATGGCAGCATGAAGTTAAGTTCAGAGCCACAGTGGAGGAGGGGAAAGGAACTGGCTTTCAGCCAATCTGACGACTTGAGAGCTGCCTGTACCCCCATGTCTCAGACAGCCGAGTCCCCAAGTTCACACCTCATATAACAGCAGAAGAGAATGACAAGTCACAAAGGAAAACCAGAGCCTGAAGGGCTTCAGTGTGGCCAAGGGGTATATTTCACAGTGAGAAGTGTTTGGGAAACATGATGTTTCTAACGTCCTAGATGTGAGAGCCATATAATACCCCAAAGAACAAAACATCAACTTATTTTCCCTTCAGGATATTCTGTTTTTCTCTCAACAGCTTACGTGTACTGTACACACCAGCTGAGGAAGGAAAGGTAGGTGGGTTTCGGAAACCTGTTTTCTTGAAAGCTGAGAAGAGCCACATTCAGAGTTGCATCTGTTGAAGGCTATACAACTGCCAACAGTGTCATTCTGTCTGCATCGGTCACATGGCGGTCCTCTGAAATGGAAGCATGCCCAGCCAGCCAAGAAGTCAAACCCCAATTCCCTTTCCTTTTGGAACCCACCCCCTTTTCTACAAAGACCAGGCCTTGACACACTGTGAATATCTAAGATGTGACAACACACTGTTTTCAAGAACTTTGTGTTCTAGTTCTCCAAATAAGAATTTGGGGAGAATGACTGGTTTGGCCTATCTGAGCTTCTGCTCTGTGATGTTTGCAGAAGACCCAAAGAGGCTAGTGTGACCCTGCTTCCTCCTTACGGTGCTTTATCTTCAACCTTCCTGCCTCCATCAATCGGCTTTTTTTAAGTCATGGATAAGCCCCTCATGAAAATCAATTTTGCAAAGTTCCCAATTTGCAAATAAAAGGAGTAGATCTTTGTTTCATTAAAGATGCAGAGCTCTGCAATTTATGGATCTGAACATTTTCCCAAACCAGGTGAATCCTGTCATTTGGCAAGCTGCAAGTGTTCTTAATGCTTTTCACACATTGAGAAAACAGGCAAATAAGATGACACCTGGGCTGAAGTGGGAATCGCCATGCTACAGGAATCTGTCAAGTGACCCTTCATTTTAAGTAACTTCGTTTAGTTTAGTAACAATTCATTTTACCAAGAATATTTACAGAAAATGTATTTTCTCCTAAGACCTTTCCTTAAGTTCTTGACACCCACTGCTACCATTTCTCTCTCTTTCCCTTTCCTTCTCTCTCTGTGTGTGTGTGTGTGTGTGTGTGTGTGTGTATAAGAGAGAGAGAGAGAGAGAGAGAGAAAGAGAGAGAGAGAGAGAGACCATTCCTTCCAAAAGCCTACAAAGAAAGCCAGATAGTTTCCCTCATTTTGGATTACAGCTGGATTCTATACTATCTCAGGAATCGAAAATACAATCAGAGGAGATCTAAGTAAGAAAGACTGATACCCATTCATCCCTTAATGTATTGATTCTCATTTAAAAGAATATTGATCCTTGGGGATAAAATGGTGTAGAAGACTGTTGTGGTCTTAACTCTCATGAAACTTAGCATCAAATGAGAAAAACAGAAATCTAGTAAGGCATCCAGAGCTAGAGTGATATTAGGTTTTATAGGGCAGGCATGTGGTGCCTTGGGAGCACAATGGAGGGTTTACTACCAGGAGTTTAGCAGAGGAAGTGATATCTAAGGTGAAACCCAAACACTGAATAGGAGTCAAGCAAGGGAGGGGAGGGAAATCTGTTCCAAGGAGAAGGAACCAGAGATGAAGGATCATGGGTAATTCTAGGAGTGATGGAGACCCTTTGTGAGGAGCATCAAGGAGAGAAGCAGAAAACATTGACATTAGCTGGGTTCTAGGTATCCTTGTGTGCCACACTGAGGAACTGGGAACTTCCCCGAAAGTACTGGGCTTTCACTCAAGGGTTATTGACACAATTAAGTTAACCTTTCAGTGGCTTTAGGATCAAACCTAATCCCCTTAACTGAGCTAACATGGCAGTAAGAAGCATGGCATCAGGAATCAGACACCCCACCAAGAGATGCCTAAAGTTCAAAGAAAAGAAATTCAGTTTGGGGCACAGCACTGAACAAAGATCTCACACAGAAATGTGAGTTACTGGAAAACAGGGCCACCAGTTCAGATCATGACTAACAAAAGGATCAGCTTGGTGCTGAGCTAGATCTCCTGACATGATTCCTTTTACTCCCCATCCTAGATTAAAAAAAAAAAAAAGTCTAGGATGAGGCTCTACCTAGAGTGTGGGAGACTGAGTTCCAAATATTAGAGGGATTAAAGGGTACAGAGCCATCAGTTCAATGATTCATTTCTTCCTTTCTTCATTTATTCATCCAAAACTCATCGATAGAGAACAACATTCTAGAAAAGCATCCATCTTTGCTCAATAATTCAATATGTATGTAAGTAAAATATGAGATTATGGAAAACACCTGAAAAACTAAATACACATACAATTTGTTTCAGGTGCCTCCCTAAGGTCAAATACTTGACACAATATTAGTAAGAGACAAATAGAGAACGAAGCAATGTTTACGGTCAAAACACCCTGACTTCACTAGCTGGGAATACTCTAGAATACGATGGCAATATCAGAATCAACCCAACAACCAGTGTGTTATTTTAAGCACTATTGTAGCAGCCTTCCAATCAGGGTATTTTCTTGAGCATCTATTATTCCAAGGCAGATTCAGAGCTTAATGTTGGAGGATTAAAGAAGACTGAGGAATGCTGACCCTCATTTCAAGAGATTATAATCTAATGGTAAATTACCTAAATGTACAAGGTAGGAGAATAAGTGCTGAAGGAGCGTCTCTACAATGGGAGCAGGGTGCAGGGTGGGATGTTTGTCAGGGGAACCTCCTTGGAAGTGGAGGGACTGGACACAGGACTGCAGAGATGGGAAGTCGTAGGGTTTAGCAATGGCAGCCCTCCGAGAGCTGGACAAAGCTGATAGGAAGATTCTTCTTACTTCGTTTTAATAAAAAATAAAAAGATTCCAAAGTCAACCATATGCTTGCGTCCTGATCCAAGCATGCCATTGGCAATGTCACTGACAGCCTGTTCCCTGGGCTGTCATACTTTTCAACTCTCCAACCATCATGATCAGACCCAGCAAACTAATAATCCTCCTTATAAATTCTTTCTAAATACTCCTCATCTATCGTAACGCATTTTCTTAGATTGAGAGGCAGACAGTTGGGTGTTTTCCCTCCTCTCCCAAATAATGCTCAGAAGCCTCTGAGGCTGAAATATTTTCCTATAGTTTCAAGCTCTGATCGCCTACAAGGAGCCATTTTAGGGACATTCTTAATGCCTTGGAGTGTTTTAGATGAAGGGGTAGTTTACCAGTAGCCTGAAATTTACTTGACCTTTTTTTTTTTTTTTACATTTTTAACGTTTATTTTATTTTTGAGAGAGAGAGAGACAGACAGACAGAGACGGAGGGAGAGAGAGAGAGAGAGAGAGAGAGAGAGAGAGAACGCAAGCAGGGGAGGGCCAGAGAGAGGAAGACAGAGGATCTGAAGCGGGCTCTGTACTGACAGCAGTGAGCCCAATGCGGAACTCAAACTCACCAACCATGGGATCAT
Organism: Cryptoprocta ferox; assembly: GCA_028646485.1. Lineage (NCBI taxonomy): Eukaryota > Metazoa > Chordata > Mammalia > Carnivora > Eupleridae > Cryptoprocta > Cryptoprocta ferox. The sequence goes on along the minus strand of CM053577.1, from coordinate 132,893,594 downwards.
GACCGTGAGTTGAAATTGGATGCTTAACCAACTGAGCCACCCACACACCCCTACCTGACCTATTCTTGAGAGGATATTTCTCTCACAGGCCAGTGAACCTGGGGACACTTCCTGAATCACACAGACTCTTAGAGGGCAGCTGTGACTCACAATAGTCTTCAGTGATATCTCCATCGGATTCTTTGTCTTCAAGTCTGTTAGAGATTCACTCTTCAGTGTCTAACAATTACTAGTATCAAACTCAAAACCATTGGTATCCTTTATTGATAGGTCCTTATCAATTACTCCCCCATTCATTCCCTTCAGAAGGCTACAATGGAGAATGTCTAATTTTCATTCTCTATCCGTACTAAGATAAAGTCTCAATGCTATTATTGCTTCTGAATTGACCTTTAAGGAGCATATGAACCCTGTTTCAACAGCCTTTTACTTTCTCAGGAATATTTCCTGAGCAAGTCCTCTCCCCTGGCATGAAGACAGACAGACAGACAGACATACTTTTATGCACCATGTCCCAGCATTTAGTGCTTATTATTTTATGTGGAGAGTTCAAGACAAATCTATGAACAATAGCAGCCAGACCTCTGTGGAAAAAAAATCTACAGTAGGGGCAGCATTTCTATATATCAGAACACTGTTAGAAGATCTCCTTAAAGAATATATTTTGGATCATTAAGAACTCCAGGAGAAGAAAATTTATAATACCATTTTGGGGATAGAGTACAAAAAGGATAAAATTTAATGAACCTTCATTTTATGTAAATACAACAAAACTTGGATTTATAGAACTGATAACATCAGGACACTCATTTAATTTTATATAACCCAAGGTCCCAAACTTAAGGAATTCATCTGCTAAAGTTATTACTATGTTAGTCTAAGGGCCAGTAACTTCATGAAATATGTATGCCAAGACACCAACCTTGAGTGGCAGAGAGCAGATCAGAATTCCAGCTGATACAATATAGGAGAAAGTGGTTTTCTCATAAATGGAAGAGGGGGAAATCACTTGCAACAATGCCCCTATTGTAAATAAGAAAAGGGACATGTGAGTTGCTCACTCTTAATGCAGTTGGAACTTGCTGGAAAGCTATCACTGGTGCCATGAAGGAGGCAGGCTCAGGGAACTGTGGGCGATGTCCTCCAGGAACACGTGGAAGGAAAGCAAAATTATTCCCAGCATGACTGAACCCAGGGGAAGCAGCTAATTTTGCATCAGGCCTCAGAGCTGAGGGTAACATGAAAAAAAGCTGGCAAACCCCAAGGCTAAAGATGGGGCTAAGAAGGAGAAGAGCCTGAAGAGCAAGTCAGAGGGTTGAGAGAGAGAGCAGCAAAGTGGGACAAAGATGCAGGGCAGGGACTCCAGTTGCTTGAGACTTTTTACTACTGTTTTAGAGTGGAGCTACTGAGTCAGGCACTGGGGCCAGGAGGAGGCAGCTGACACGCTCAAGGGAGGCTAATTTGAAGAAGGCATAATAAAGGAACTATTTGCAAAGATGTGGGTAGGATGTAAGAAAACTACAGGAAATAGCACAATTCCCTGCCAGAGGTAACAGCACAGCCACGATGACTCCAGGGCTCACTGGAGGGAGGCGAGGGAGCAGTCGCTGGTACTTAGAAGCGGTGAAGAGTGGTTAGAAGGCCACCTGGAGAACCTGAGACTATGTTGAGGCACGCAGACAACCTTGGAGCAGCTCGTCAAGGAGGAAGCTGGAGAAATAAACAACCAGACCTCAATCTCCTTCTTCTAATCTCCCTCCAGGGTTCCTCATTGAGCCTGACCAGAAACCAGAAGGCATGGAGGCTCCTTAGTGCAGTTCACATGAATCAGCCTCCCACTGCACAGGCTGGAGAGGGAGGAGAGAGAAGGCAGAGACTCCGACAGAAGCTATTTCCTTTTAAGTGCAGACCCCCATTTGAAAACTTACAGCATACCAAGTAAAATCATTCCACGATACATCAGCCCAGAGGAGAAGGCTGGAGTCCCCAAGAGGGTCCAGGAGCAATGTTGGCTTTGGTCACTCCAACATACATCCTTAAAGAGTTAATGAAATTTATTCTGGGCTCACTCAGTGCTACAAACTGAAGAGACTGGCATACTTCCTGTTTCTAAGAGTCTTACAATCTACTTTGTCCAAATGATTAAATAAGTATTTGTTGAGTTTCTTATACATGTTAAGGTAGGAGATATATTACAGCCATGCTTTTAAAGGTATCACATAATAGTGATTCACTCGAAAATCTTCAAGAGCAAAAAAAAAAAAAAAAAAAAAAAGAATGTTATTATTAGATGTTGTAGTACCAACTCTTAGAACTTTATGAGCTCAGAGAAGAGGAAGAATACATGCAAAGGAAGGAACATCAACAATTCCCAGACACTGTACTTGATCCCCTATCTGTCACTGGGTACCACCATTGCACCTGGAGCACTTTGAAAGGCTACGTACCAGAGCATGGACCTCATAGCCCCTGCCCCTTTCATCTAGGCTTCAGACATTCCTTCAAGGCTGTAGCTAGTGCACAGTGCCTTCGAGCAAATTGGGAAAAATGGGCAGACCAGTTAGGAGACTGTTACTCTTCCAGGGTACAAGCAGCCGTCTGCCAGCGTACTAGGTTAGGCAACCAGCGGGCAAGATGAGCATCAGCTCCCATTTGTGCCCACTGGCTGGGCCTCTTGGGTAGGATAATCTACATAATCACAAAAGCAGCTCTGCATTCATTCACTCAAGGAATTTTATGAAGTACTTACCATATACCAAGATGAAAAATCACTTTGTTATATTTTAGTTTCCCATATACGCTAGCAGTGGCAATAAATGGCTATGGTTTGGGAAAGACATAAACTAACCTCTGAGCTAATCCTAACGCAAACCCTTTCTTTTTTTTAAAAACATATTTAAATTCGAGTTGGTTAACATACAGCATAATACTGGTTTCTGGAGTAGAACCCAGTGATTCATTACATACATATAACACTTAGTGCTCATCCACAGTGCCCTCCTTAATGCCCTTCACCCATTTAACCCATCCCCCTACCCACCTCCTCTCCAGCAACCCTCAGTTTGTTCTTGGTTTTTAAGAGTCTCTTACTGTTTGCCTCCTCTGTTTTTATCTTATTTTTCCTTCTCTTCTCTTATGTTCATCTATTTTGTTTCTTAAATTCCACATGAGTGAAGTCCTATGAGATTTGTCTTTCTCTGACTTATTTCACGTAGCATAATACACTCTAGTTCCATCCACATTGTTGAAAATGGCAAGATTTCATTCTTTTTGATTGCCAAGTAGTATTCCATTGTATATATACACACCACATCTTCTTGATCCATTCATCAGTTGACGGACATTTGGGCTCTTTCCATAGTTTGGCTATTGTTGATAGTGCTGCTATAAACATTGGAGAGCATGTGAACCTTTGAATCAGCATTTTTCTACCCTTTGGATAAATACCTAGTAGTGCAATTGTTGGATCACAGGGTAGTTTTATTTTTAATTTTTTGGGGGAACCTGTTTTCCAGAGTGGCTGCACCTATTTGCATTCCCACCAACAGTGTAAAACTGTTCCCTTTTCTCCTCATCCTCACCAAATCTGTTGTTTCCTGACTTATTTTAGCTATTGTGTCAGGTGTGAGTTGGTATTTCACTGTGGTTTTGATTTGTATTTTCCGGATGAGTAATGTTGAGCACCTTTTCATGTGCTCTATTAGCCATCTCGATGTCTTCTTTAGAAAACTATCTGTCCATGTCTTCTGCCCATTTCTTCACTGGATTATTTGTTTTTTGGATGTTGTTTGATAAGTTCTTTATAGATTTTGGATACTAACCCTTTATGCAGTATGTCACTTATAAATATCTTCTCCCATTCTGTTGGTTGCCTTTTAGTTTTGTTGGTTATTTCCTTAACTGTGCAGAAGCTTTTTATCTTGGTTCATTTTTGCTTTTGTTTCTCTTGCCTCCTGAGACATGTCCAGAAAGAAGTTGCTGTGGCTGAGGTCAAAGAGGTTGTTGTTTGTTTTCCCTTGTAGGATTTTGATGGTTTCCTTCCTTACATTTAGATCTTTCATCCATTTTGAGTTTATTTTTGTGCATGGTGTAAGAAAGTAATCCAGGTTATTTCTTCTTCCTGTTGCTGTCCCATTTTCCCAGAAATTTGCTAAACAGATGGTCTTTTTTCCATTGTATACTCCTTCCTGCTTTGTCAAAGATTAGTTGGGTCCATTTCTGGCTTCTCTATTCTATTCCATTGATCTGTGTGTGTGTCTTGTACCAGTACCATACTGTCTTGATGATTGTAGCTTTGTGATACAGCTTGAAGTCTGGAATTGGGATGCCTCCAGCTTTGGTTTTCTTTTTCAGGATGGCTTTGGCTATTCAGGGTCTTTTCTAGTTTCATACAAATTTTAGGGTTTTTCGTTTTAGCTCTATGAAGAATACTGGTATTATTTTGATAGGGATTGCATTGGATATGTAGATTGCTTTGGGTAGTAACATTTTAACAATATTTATTCTTCGACTCCATGAGCATGGAAGGTTTTTCCATTTCTTTGTGTCTTCAATTTCTTTCATAAGTTTTCTATAGTTTTCAGCATACATATCTTTTACCTCCTTAGGTTTATTCCTAGATATCTTATGGTTTTTTGTACAATTGTATCAAATGGGACTAATTCCTTGATTTTTCTTTCTGCTGCTTCATTATTGGCGTATGGAAACCACACCTATTTCTGTACATTGATTTTATATCCTGTGACTTTGCTGAATTCACATATCAGTTCTAGCAGATTTTGGGTGAAGTCTTGGGTTTTCCATGTAGACTATCATGTCATCTAATGCAAACCCTTTCAACATAAAACTATTGGCTACCAGGAACCAAAGAATGAAGGAAGACCAAGAGGGCAACCAGATTAACAGAGAATTACCATGCTGGTCCCTAGCAAAACCTCCTTTTCTTTTCTGTGGTTAACTGCATTTTCCCACAAAGACATTTCCAAATTATGAAGCCATGGGCTGCTTGGTGACCTTATCCTATTTTACTCTATGTGTGAGGCCCCCATAATCCTCTTTTTAAAATATATTTTGGATTTCTCCCTGATGTGAGTGCAGAGTCATAAAACACCCTGATGTGGCCCCATCAGGGAACCCACTGAGAAGGGCATATTGGAGGCAAGAAATGCTACCATATTGATTTCTGAAAAATTCAACAGAAGAGCAGACAGCAGACTTGGGTGTTACATGTGTTCACCTTACTAACTTAAACTACACTGAGGCAACACTTCTCTGTGCCTCAGTTTCCTCATCTGGATAATGTACCTTAAATCGGGAAGGTTTCCTTTAGCTCTTTCTGTGGTTCTCCTATGATTAGAAAAAGGAATTGTGATTTTTACAGGGAAGGTGCCAGACTTTCTATTTTGAGTATTCTCTTAGGATATCTGTACAGTGTTAGCATTACTGCTTTAAGCTCTGTCTCCAGTCTCCAAAATCAGGTACCCCAATGTCATTTCCTCTGTTTTTTCTTATAGCTGAACTTCTACTTCTGTGACTTCTATAATCCCCTTGGTGAAGGAGTTTTCCCTCTTGCCCTGTAAGCCACCTGCTAATTGGCGTGTGATGGAGCATCCCACCTGTACAATACCTCTCTCCTGCTAATAAATGACACAAATTAAAATGATCATACTTATCGTATATTCCACTTGAGATTAAATAAGGGAATGTTTTATTCTGTGTAAGTATCTTCCAGCTGTAGGAAGAAAATGTTAATCAGACATTAAAGGTGCCAAGAAAAATAAATTCAATATGTAAATAGCTACTTTGAGTAATTAGCTATTTACTATTTAATAAATGCTAAATAAGATCTCCCAGTTCACCACAACACAGGAGAGAAAGTACTTCGAAGGGCACCATAACAGGTTAGTGTTGACAAGAGCCTACAGCCCCGATGAAAGGTCTAAAAGTTTAATCACGTTTCTGGGGCAGTAAAATAGCCCAGGATCTGAGCTTGATGTAAACAGAATTGGTCTACGTGGTAAGGGAGAAAGATAAAGGGACAGCTCTCATACTGAGTGAGGTCACCAAGTATGTGAGGATCACAGAAACCCTTTCAATGACACCTAACTGGTGAAGGAACAATGAATGGATCTGAACCCTGACAGTGGATCATTACTTGGGTGTGAAAGGCAAGCTCTGATCAGATTGGTTAGTGTAACTAGCGTCACCTCGTTGGTAAGACCCTGACATTACTGGGTGTGATGGTTAATTTTATGTGCCAGCATCAACTTGCGTGGGGTAAGAGCTACCTGGAGAGCTAGTAAGACATTATTTCTGGGTATGTCTTGGAGGATGTCTCTGGAAGAGATTGGATTTGAATCAGGAGATTTGGGAAAGAGGATCACCCTCACCAATGTGTGTGAGCATCATCCAACCCGTTGAGGGCCCATATAGACAAAATGGCAGAGGAAGGGCAGATTTGTTCTCTCTCTGAGTATCTCTTCTGCCTTCAGACATCAACGCTCCTGGTTCTCCAGCTCTGACTCAGATCCAGACTTACACCAGAAGCCCCCTCGACTGTCAGGCCTTCAGACTGAGACTGAAATATACATACAGCTTTTCCAACTTGCAGATGACAGATCACGGGACTTCTTGGTCCCCATAACTGCGTGAGCCAATCCCTATAGTCAGTCTCCTCTTACATATATCCTATTGGTTCTGTTTCTCTGAAGAACGCTAAAAGTCTAGGGTTTCACATCACAGAATTGCAAATAAAGGAAGCAAAACCATTAGAGCAATAGCTTCGCCACAGATTTTTACAAATGGAGGTGGACTAGAAGGATGGGAAGCATACTCTCACTGGTCCAACTTGATGCCTGTATCTCACTGGAGATGAAGACCTGTTGCCCGCTGGTCACCCCAGTGGTGAAGAGCTTCCCATTCAGTGATTTCTCCTAGGTAAGACCACCCACTGAGTATTCCTTTCAAGAACCATTATCAGTGTCTAATAAAGAATCCAACCTCCAGAGGTTTGTAGGGTTAGCCATGGAGCTAATCTAAGTCTCTTTTGTTCCACCCACATGGTCTCTCCCCAGAGGAAGCAGGCAAAACAAAACTGTAAAATAAACTAAGATAATTGTTTTCCCTCCATCAAGCAACTGTACATATTACTTGCTTGTGGAACTGAAAAGACTATTTTGAAAAGGTTTTTCTCTCTTTCAGACTCTTGCTTCCTATTTCCTTCATTAGTTGCCTCACCTGGTACTACTGGATCTTTGCTGGTCCCAGAGCTGTTTTCCAGAAACCACCATATTACATCGTGAAGTGGCATTAAGCCTTATTTCCAGGTGTGGAATAAGGAAACTGGGGAGACAGTATATATTGTGGTTATCCTCCAAATCCACAGCCAAAGTGCTGTTGAGTAACCGGCTCAGCTTCTGTCCCTGGGACCTCCGAGTGCAAGACAGATAGATGCAATTATGGTACCTACTTCATAGAGTGGCTGTGAAAATATAAAGAGTTTGTACACATGGAGCACCGGGAATGGTGTCTAGCACAGAGTCAGCAATTAGTAAGTACTTGCTACCACTGTTTTCTTGTTTTTGTATAAAAGAATTGCTGATCATTATAAAAATCTGGAGAAATAGAGAAAAGACGACAGTGGAAACCATATGTACTCCTAATGTCCAAAGATATCTGTGATCAATATTTTTGAATAGTTAGCAACATACTAATATGTGGTATATACACAGATACTTTAAATTCTTCCAATAAAAATGGTACCATATTATATAATTTTGCTTGCTACTCTTTTCACTCAATATTATGAATATTTTCTTATGCCCTTAGTATTCTTCCAAAGCCTGATTATAATGGGTATATTAAACACTGGCATATGGCTGTACTGTGATTTGTTTTGTCTGACCACAGAGCCTTAAGATAACGTTCAGTCTTCGACTATTACAAACAAGGCTGCAGCAAAGAGAACTGATATTTATTATTTATTTATTATTTAGTCATAAGTGCATCTGATATAAAAAGTGGGAACTGAGATTACTTCTGGTCATCTCTACCATCAGGCCCTTTGTGATCTGGGGATACTGGCCCAGTTTTCTGTTTAATACACATGCAAGGCATTAGTTGAGAAACCAGAGGTGGGGCGCAGGGCTGGAGAGATGGTCAAAACAGCTTCCTAACTGCCGTCAGGTGAATGGGGACGCCTTGGCCCATCAAGCCAAACATGACCAGACCATAATCCAGGCACCATTTTGGCCTGAGAGTTGAAATGCATTCCTGATTCTGGCAACAGGTTTTCTGTTTTGTTTTTGTCTTTCTTTGCCCACATTAGTATTTTAGTGGAGCATTGGGAGGTGTTGTGTCAAGAAATGCCAGTGGATCTCTGATTTATATTCTCCGTGTAATTCATATCGTGTAATCATAGGTTTGTGATCCACAGACACACAGAATCACATCAACCATACCTCTCGCTCCTGGCTAGCTACTATTGGTTGATGTAACTCCTCCTTCCTCTCCTCCTCCTCCTTCTTCCTCTCCTTTCTCTTCTTCTTCCTCTTCTTCTCCCCCCTCTTCTTCTCCCTCCTCCTCCTCCGCTTCCTCCTCCTTTGCTGCATGTTCTTTTATCAAATCCCATTCCCTTCCCCTAAGACACCCATTCTCAAGTATGTAGGGTATGCTTATTCAATGTAAATTTCAGGCCCTCATTTCTTACATGAGTAACTATGAAAATATATAAGATTACAGTCTGTGTACTTTTAATGTAAATAAATTTTATTTTGCTGCTCATCTCATATTTCTTATCTGTTATGATGGCAGCATGCTTCTGAAATCTGTGTTTCCATACCTAGATTTAGTTCATTCTGCCTTTATATTATTCCTTTCTGTGCACATTCCACATTTCACTCTTCTGTTCCTCACAAGGTGGCTGCCTGCATTGTCTTCATCTCTTTGCTACTTGCTATCAATAGCACTTCAACAGAGTGTTTCATCTTTGTACAGGTTCTCTTGCAGAAAACCGTTTGTACAGATCTTGCCCGTAGAAAAATCCAGAAGAGAATTGTTGAAGCACAGGGACATTTTTACCTTAATTTCACTCGATTGCTCTCCAAAAGGGCTCCACCAGACCTCATGACAATTAGCAGCTGTTGGGGACATGAGTTTCTCTACAACCGCACCAGCACTTGGTATTGTCCAAATTTCTCTTTTGCCAATCACATAGATGCCAGCTGACATTTTATCTTTATTTTCATTTCTTTCTTTACCTGGGAAGCTGAACACCTCTTCATATATTTCTCAACCATTCAGGATCCTCTTTGGTAAACGAGTTATTTGCCCATCTATAGGATTTTCTTGTTTTGCATATTTTATAACTATTTCTGACCTATTTTAGGCTAATCCTTTATCAGAGATGCTGGAATAGCTCCTTGCAACCAACCAACCAGCCAAACTCTATTTTAAATCATTCATAGTTGTCTACTATGGGAGAAATTCTAGTTAGTGACAGACATGTTGAAAGTCACAGACACATGGCTCCCTCATTTCCTTGCCTTTCTAGGACCTCTGAAACACTCTATTCTTCTATTTCTAGATTTTATTTTTCAAACAGAAAATAACCTTTTTGAGTGACTTGTTATAACTCATAGCATTAGCAGTAATGGTGATAGTAGTCATAACACGGCCTTTATTATAACCGTTCTGCGTAAGAAAAATCCCACAAGTGGGAAACTAAAATAGATACACCCTTGGCATACTATGGCTTTTTAGGTGATGGAAAACCAAAGATTAACTGCATTTTCCCATGTCATTTGTGTTGTGAAATACTAATTTGTTTTTTTGCATATTATGTAATTGTTGATTTTTTTTTCCAGTTCTTACTGTCCTTACTCTTTAGGGTCTTGGTGTTTTTGAAAACTGGTCAGGGGACAAGGGCATGTCAAGCCCTTATTCACCATGGCCTCTCACAGTTTTTGGAGAAGATTAGAGCAGGGAAGAGAATTATACGCACGCCCGGTTTAGGCCCCCAGCAGCTGTATTGCACTGGCTCTACCTTCCCTTGCACGCGCAACCATTTCCAGCAAACAATGTCATTCAGCCTACATTAGGATTAGGCTGTACACTTCACGGAGGGTTCCTCAACAGAAATGTACACTCCAGACCAGTGAGTCTTAAAAAACATATGTACAAGAAAAGTATATGCTCAGCATGCGTGTGAGGTGGTGGTAGCAGATGCTTTCTCTCACAACGAGCTCCCCTTTCATACAGAGGTCTATAGCGTGCAGAGGTATTCCCGGCAGGCACCCCTACCCTTAGCTCTTCGGCAGAAAACAAAATCACATAGTAGTGATTTAGAAAGGAGGAGGAGGAACAGGGCACATTAGCCCAAACGATTATGCCACTTCCTCGAAGAATGGAGATGGCCTTAGAGAACTTACTCCCCTCCTCCATTCCACAAGTCAGCGTGTTGCAGGGTGATGTGGAAAAGACCACCAGATGCCAAATCGGAGCGAGGCAAGATTTTAGTTAAGGCCTGGCCAAACCTGGCCCCTGGTGTTAAGGAGCAGAGAATGGCCCCGAACAAAGGGGGCAGTGAGATTATATAGACATCCACGGCATTCCAGGAGAGCCAATTACATTGTAGTACACAGACGCTAGTTTTGGCAGGAACTCATCAAGTTAAAGTTCTTTGTTTTAAGATGACCAATCATAGTTGGGCAGTGACTAAGCAAATTTTTTGTTGCAGGTTTGACCTTTAGTAAAAATAGAAAAGGGATGAGGGAGTGGTTTGCAACAAGTTATCTATTGCATTTCATAAGTAAGGTAACCCATTACACTCCACTCCTATTAGAAGTGGACCCGTGGTGAGGCTTACTTGGCCCAGCACTGCCTGTGACCGAGGGGACGCTTTTCTAATTCTGGGACTCAGTGTTAGAAACGAGGCTTATTTGCAGGTATAAACTACCTCCTCGAACTTAAATCTTAAAAGCAGTCAGTGCAGTATGGCGAGTTTTTTCTTATTTCTCAATTGATGTATAACTCATTAGAGGCTCATTGAGGCTCCTAAGGGGAATAAAGTTTGTTAAACAATACAGGTAATTAATTTTCACTCCCAAATATTTTGATTTAGTAGGTCTAGGGTAGGACAATTTTTTTGAAATCTTCGTTTTTAATGATATTCCCAAGCAGGAATGCAGTAGACCTCCATGATGACCTTGGAAACAGTATCTTAAAGGTATTTAGGATGGGGCGCCTGGGTGGCTCTGTCTGTCGAGCATAGGACTTTGGATCAGGTCATCATCTCACTGCTCGTGGGGTTTGACCCCACATAGGGCTCTGTGCTGACAGCTCAGAGCCTGGAGCCTGCTTCAGATTCTGTGTCTCCCTCACTTCCTGTGCTTCCCCTGTTCACTCTCTCTTTCTCTCTCTCAAAAATAAACATTAAAAAAATTAAATGTATTTAGGAGTGGCTGTTATATCCCAGCCTCAGGACACTTAACAAAAGTATAGCTCTAGGGCACCTGGTGGCTCAGTCGGCTAAGCATCTGACTCTTGGTTTCGGCTCAGGTCATGAGCTCACGGTTTGTGAGACTGAGCCCCAGTAGGGCTCTGCCCTGAAGCACAGAGCCTGCTTGGGATTCTCTCTCTCCCTTTCTCTCTCTACCACTCTCCTGCTCACACTGTCTCTCAGGGTAAATGGATAAACTTAAAAAAAAATAAACCTATAGCTCTACAAATTCATGTAATAGGAATTTTATTTTTTATTAAATTTTATGTAAACTTTTTATAGCATAAGTTATATTTATTGAATAGCTATGTTTTAATAGTCATATCATCATGGGCTTAAGATACATTATTCCAACCTTTATAAAGGCATGAATTTATTACTGCAAAATTTTCCAGATAAGGAATCCAAGGTTCAGAAAACTTTCATAACTTTCCTAAAGCTTTGTACGTAACTACCTGACAGATGAGGTTTGGACCTACATCTGTTTGGTTCAATGTGTTTTTTCCACTATTCTGCTTTCTTATTTATACCTACATGTACTCATAAAGTGAACCATTAATTGCTGGGTCCAAAAAACTGGAGTTTCTACCCACCTTCTGAAATGTTACCCAAAGATGAATGTTTCATTCCATTATCAAATTGTTGTCTCCAAATAATGTTTGCCACTTACAATTCTCTCCAAATAATATAATATGCCTTCATTGAGAAAGTGTATGGATGAATGAAGGGGAAATAAGTATGTGTGAGTTGACCCCATATTCTCTTCCTGTTAGTGTATAATGGCTACTCATTTATGACCTAATTTTCTATATCCTCATCAAAAAGGCATTGGGGTGCCTGGGTGGCTCAGTCAGGTAAGCGTCTGGCTCTTGATCTCGGCTCAGGTCATGATTTCACAGTTCATGGGTTCGAGTCCCACATCAGGCTCTGTGCTGACGGTGTAGAGCCTGCTTGGGATTCTCTCTCTCCCTCTCTCTGACCTTTCCATGCTCATTCTCTCTCTCTCAATCTCTCTTAATAAATAAATAAACTTAAAAAAAAAAGGTATTGGTTAGAGAGTCAATGAAAAGAACACAGAAATTGGAGTAAGGCTCCCCACATTCCAATTTTATCTCTTTTACTTTCTGGCAAGTCCTTTATACTATTTAATCTGAAGTTTTCTCAACTATAAAATAATAGAGTTCATCAAGATCAAGGATATACACCACCATTTATCCCATTTCTGTCTATATGTTAAAAAAAAAACAACTATGCTAACTGATCATGACATTTTTGTTCTCAATTGATTCACAGGCAGAGCTACAAAGGCTTCTCAGTCCAGGGCTCTCGAGAGCTGCAACCCGTTGATGGGAGTCGGCGTGCACTCTGAACCCTCTCTACCACTGCATTCTTTCACACCTGCAGTCTTTCCACCTTTAAGACTGCTGTCAGCAGGGACCAAGACAGTGGTTCGGGTTTTCGGTGAAAAACCCTAAGCCAGAACTTAACACCTTAATGAATTTGAGGAAGACTGTCTTGTGTTGGATATACTCACATTTTTAAAAGACAGAGCGAGCACGCGCAGGAGAGGGGCTGAGAGAGATGGGGAGAGAGAGACAGAATCCCAGGCAGCCTCCACCCTGTCAGCACACAGTCCAACGCACAGTCCAGTGCAGGGCTTGAACTCCCAAACCATGAGATCATGGCCTGAGCCAAAATTAAGAGTCAGATGCTTAACTGACTAGGCCACCCAGGCACCCTAGATATAGTCATTTTCATAGCTATTTTCTACAACCAGCGTTTTTTTTTTTTTCCCTCTGAAAGTTCCAGCTTGACTTCTGGGTGAGAAAAAGAGTAGACTTCTTCCCTGATGTCTATCAGGTGGCATGAAGCAATATAAGCAATGCCTACAGAGTATTTGTTATGAAATCCAGAAGAAAAAAAGCCATGCAATAATTATAATCCCATGTCTGTTTCAAAGCCCCCAGGGAAGGAAGGACCCAGCATCTATGACTCTGCTTTAGGGCAGGGTAGGGACTCTTCTGCTGAAGAGAGTAACCACAGCAGGGCCACCGGGGCCTCGTTAGTGAGAGAACATCAAGCAGTTATCCAGTAATACGTCATCTTTCTCCTTCTCTCCCAGTTAAGTAACCCCTTCTAAAAATCACACCTGGTTGGTCAGGACTTTTGAGTAGAGAAACCTCAAAAATCATGAATAATCTCTAGATAAGCAAGCTCTCAGGAAATGTTTTTCCACCAGGCAGACACCCTACAAAATGGTTATTCTCTCTGGGAATCAAGAATCCCCATGCCCAGATCTCCAACACCACACTAAACCTAGTTTATGACACTGAATGATGGAGATTTCTATGGTTCAAATCCATAGATGCTTTTGGGAGTCTGATCAAGATTTGTGGTTAATGTCACATTATTTGCATGCGAACAATGTATATCTTCTCTGTTCTCTCTAACCTCTACAAGACACTTACCAACCTGAGAAACAGTATCACATGTTCCACTTCTGAGAGTTCCCCCTGTGATACATAGTTTCCCTTTGCTGATAATAGATGCTTCCTGCCACCTGTGACCCAATAGGTTTAAGCTGTTTGTTTGCTAAACGACTCGAAGCCCTCTTCCATTTAGCCCTGGTCTTGACCCTCAACTGCCTCAGATGCGAGAGTCTAATAATTTCCCCTGAGTTCTAGTTACAGCATGCACCTGGTGTTTCCTTTATTACTAGAAGCTTTCCTAGCAGCACAATTCTGTGCTACATCCAAAAGAAGAGACCCACATGCTTTAAGGATGAAAGTCAGGCATTCACGAAATGTAGAATTCAAGAACTCCCTGTCCTTCCCTGCCATGCATATCCACATAGAACGCCTCATGTGTGCTTTTCCTGACAGTTTGAAAGGGCCTTGGAGGTTTAATCAGTAGATAGTAGCAAAAAGGATAACACACTGTTCATAGTGGGAATTCTTATCTTAATGCTCCTGCCAGCAGAACACCAAAGACCACATGCTTTGCAGTTTATTTAGCTGTAAGGAATAGGGGTCAGGGTGATGCCTGGGTTACTATGTATAAAAATACTACTTTCTCAACTCAAAAGTGATCCGGAGGCAATATGTAACAGCAACTTCTAAGAAGTTCAAGGTAAAATATTTCTTTTAAGGGAATACATTCCTTTCCCCTGTATTTCGTGTTATAGTAATTCCCGAGTTTACTAAACTCGGTCCTTTTTAAAAAATTCCTTCTTTCTTCTGTTTTAGCAAATGATAATTCCTAATTACATCCATGATGGAAAATCGAAAAGTGAATCTCTATTGATGCACCAGAAGAAGAAAAAAAATCCATGACTTGCAATGACTAAGAAAACATTGTTACAGTGGTTAAGATCTAGAATCATAAAGACAATTCAAAACTTATGGGAAAACACCTGAGTTTTTAAATATAAGAGTTGTATATATTCAACACATTTACTTTATATAATCTTTGTTTAGGATTCTAACAGAAATGCTACTTAGTATTCGTATTATTTTATTAATTCTCCTACTATACATTGTAAACTGCTTTCTGTCACTAATGGGGTCCTTGGACCTATAGCTTTGGGGTCATCTTAGAGGTTTTTGACAATGTGGTATCTTGCATTCCACCCTGATTCAGAATCTGAATTTTTTTTAAATATTCATTTATTTTTGAGAGAGAGAGAGAGAGAGAGAGAGAGCAGGGGAGGGACAGAAAGAGAGGGGGAGACAGAATCTGAAGCAGGTTCCAAGCTCTGAGCTGTCAGCAGAGAGCCCAACATGGGGCTTGAACCCATGAACCACGAGATCATGACCTGAGCCAAAGTCGGACGCTCAACCAACTAAACCACCCAGGTGTCCCATGAGAATCTGAATTTGTAACAAGATTCCTAGGTGGTTCAGATGTATGTGAAAATGTAAGGAGTTCAAGGATAAAGAAATGAACCTGGGTTTTTAGACAAGATCTCAGATTCAAGCTTCATGACTTTTGAATTTAAACAAGTTTTCAAATTGCTTTAAACATCATATCCTCTCTTCCAGAAGGAATACAGTTTTACATACACACATACATACACACATACACACACACACATACACACACACACACACACACACAGGGTTGTTAAGAAGTTGAAGTTAGTTAATTCATATAAAGGAGCTCATTAGCACAAGATTTAGAGTCCAGACATTTTCAGAGAATGTTCCTTGTCACCTATATAAAGGTTTCCCCAAAATAGAATAATACAGGGCCCGGTCCTTGCCCAGCACATGTGATCTACAGAGCTCCTCCCTTCATGTTTCTACTCAGAATTACTACTGGGATATTTTAGCAGACACTCTAATTTCCTTTGTAGACCATCTCAAACTTGATAAAAGAGAACTAGAGTAATACAGGAAATCCAACCTTTTAGATGATGTAAAATTCTTTATAAGAAGTAGACAGGCACTTGGACATTTGTCAGCTATGACAAAATTTGGAATCTGTGTCTCCCTCCCTCTCTCTCTCTCTCTGCCCCTCCTCCGCTCATGCTCTGTCTCTATCTCAAAAATAAATACATTAAAAATATTTTTTTAAAAAAAGTAGAGAAAAGGAGTGTGCTAACCAATGTTTGTACAAAGTGCTATAGATTAAGTCACTAAGTATTAATTGCTCACCATGTGTTCATTCATTCATTCACAATACATTTATTAACTACTCTATGTTCTATGCATCCTGGATACTTAAACCACTGTAAACTTTTAAAATATGCACCTTCCTTATTCTTTTTCTAAACAGGGGTGCAGTTGGAACCCACAGGGTGCACTCTATGGCTTTGGGGTACAAGGTACAGTTCCTAGTGGAGGGGCAGGGAGAGGCGGGGCTGGGATGCCCTGAAGTTAAGGGCAGCTCAGAGAATGGAATCAGGCCTGAGAGTCAGAGCACTGGAGTTCCCTGGGGACCAGGCAGGGGAGGCTGGGATGAAAAACACCTGGCTGCCCGAAGCGCTGGTGGTCCCTTATGCCACAGTGAAGTGTCACCTCTTCCCAGAAGCCCCACCAGGTGTAATCCAAGTCTTTAGATTGTCGCGTAGAAAGTACGAGAGAACTGGGTGGTTCAGTTGGTTGAGGGTCCAGCTCTTGATCTCAGCTCAGATCATGGTCCCAGGATTGTGGGATTGAGCCTCATGTTGGGCTCCATGCTGAGCATGGAACCTACTTGAGGTTCTCTCGTTCCCTGTGCCCCTCACCCACTCATGATCACTTGCTCTCTCTCTCTCAAATAAATAAAATGAAACAACTGCTGGAACACATGATTCTGGATTGAGTCTGAACAAAAAAAAAAAGAATTTTATAAAGTATTGTTGGGGACACTGAATGTGAATTAGACATTGCATCACAGAAGTGTATCAAGGTTAAATTTCCTGGTTTTGGTCATTGAAATATGAGTCAGAAAATGCGCTTTTTCTTAGGAAATACACAGTGTAGCAGGGCTGAATAATGGCTCCCCAAATTGTCTAAGTCCTCATACCAGGAACCTATGAAATAGGTTACCTTAAATGGCAAAAGGGGATTTGCAGGTGTGATGAAGTTAAGGATTTTGATTTGGGAAGATGATATTGGATTATCCAGGTAGGCACACTGTAATCCCAAGGGTCTTTATAATAGGGACACAGTAAGGTCAGACAGGGAACAAGGTGTGATGGCAGAAGTTAAGGGCAAAAAGGTGTTAGGATTCATGAGCCAAGGCATGTGGGTAGGCCATGAAGCTGGAAAAGGTAAGGAAATGGATTCTCTCCTGGAACTGCAGGAGGCAGCCCTGCTGACACTGGTTTTAAGACTCATTTTGGATCCTCACTTCAAAAGCTCTAAGAAAATAAATGCGTGTTTAAAGCTTAAAAAAATAATAAAATAAAATAAAATGAAAAAAAAACTTAAAAAGAAAGTAATTAAAGAACATTTTAATAAGAACTATTCTTAGTTGATAAATTTCATAGAACTCACAGTGTTCTTAAAGATCAGAAAATGGAGATCTCTGGGTAAAGAGAAAAACGATTCATTGATGGCATGAGAGAGGAGTTACTTTTGGAAGATGATGCAGAGTGTGAATATTCATAGATATGGGGTTGAAGGAAACATTCATATAGAGACATAATATGATATCTAAGGTTTAAAACGAACTGTGTATGCAAATGTTTTACTATTACATCTAATTTAATTTAATTTGCATTTGAGTAACAGCGAATTGGTAAAGACAAAGGCTGGCTCATAAAGTGTACATATGCTCCCTAAAAATGCCAAATTTCATCCCCAAAGCCTGGATAATTAATTTTATTCTCCCTACTTTTTTTAAGCTGTAAGAAGCTAAACATATATCCAAGGCATAGTATCCATATTTTTAAGATTATTTTCAACATTTGTAGTAAAAGAAATAGTGTATAAAATATTTACATTAGCTAACAATATAGATGAGTGCAAGTCCTCCTTTGTGCATATCATTTATGAGAGGCTATATTATGCCACAGTGATAATGATAAACAATTTCAAAATTCCAGTGGTTTAGCCCAACAGAATTTATTATTCTGGGTGTGAGCAATAATCCAAGTTACTTCTCCTTTTCTCAGTATTCTGGCTGCTTTGATCTTTAGATAACTGTATATCAGCACATGATTCCACAAATACCAAAGTAGGAGAAAAGAGATCACAGAAAACATTATAGCAGTTCGTAATTGCTTCTAACCAGAACATATGTCACTTCCATTTATATTTCACTGGACAAAGCAAGTCACATGGTCATGGCTAATTTCAAAGGAAAAACAAATAAGATGTTCATATATGCCAGGGAGAGGAGAAAAACTATTTTTTTTAATGTTCATTTTTGACAGCGAGAGAGAGACACTTCTATGATGCAGTGTCTAATTCACGTTCAGTTAGGAGAAAATTTCATGATGCTGGTGTTGACTAAGACAAACAGAACTCAAAATTAATAACCACAAATAAAAATAATTAGATAACTATAAAATAAAATATGGCTGTTTATCAAAAGAAACCATAACAAAAATATAAAGCCACAGGGTAGAGGAAGAAATTTTTGATATGTATATCTAAGAAGTAATAATGAGAATAAATAAAGAACATCTACAATCCAATAAGGGAATATCAGAAAACCAAACAGAAAAATGGGCAAAAATCTCTATCTCTTTATCAAGAAGGATATGCAAATGGTCAATAAGCATAGAAAACCTGTGTTTAACTTCATCATTCAATAAAAATTTGCAAATTAAACTAAATAACTTCTTCACAACCATATAATACCAAAATGAAAATAACAGGTGATTCCAAGTCTTAGTGGGTTTATTAGTACATTTAAGTTGTATCCTTATAATTGTTCCACTTTTGTGTAAGTTAGTTACATCTTAATAAAAAGTTAATTTAAAATAATTGTCCATTCATATAAAACTCTTAGCAAACTGGGGGTGTGGAGATGGGAGGAAAGTCCCTTAAGCTGATTAGGGAGAGATAAATGATACAAACAATCAGCACCATGTTTAATGGTGAAATACAGAAAAATATCCCTCTCAGGTATAGATCACTGCATTTATTTGGCATTTTTTTTAAGAAATCATAGCTAGTTAAAAAAGTAAAAAAAAAAGTAAAAAGAAAGGAAAGAGAAGAAAAAATAAAACTCACAGAAAATACACAAAATTCTATAGACAAACTATTGGCATTAATTTGAAAATTTAGAAAGTTTACTAGACAGAATGTAAATTTTTGTTTTTTAATATATAAATAAGGCTTCAAATCAATTTTTTATTTATTTTTTAAAATTTTTAATTTTTTAATGTTTATTTATTTTTGAGAGAGAGAGACAGACAGACAGACAGACAGAATGCAAGCAGGGGAGAGGGCAGAGAGAGAGGAAGACACAGAACCCAAAGCAGGCTCCAGGCTATGAGCTGTCAGCACAGAGCCTGAGCCTGATGTAGGCTTGAACTCATGATCATGACCTGAGCCAAAGTCAAACACTTAACGACTGAACCACCCAGCTGCCCCATCAATTTCTTTTTTAAAAATGTGTTTATTTTTGAGAGACAGAGAGCATGTGAGAGTTGGGGGTGGGGCAGAGAGAGAGGGGGCAGAGGATCCAAAGGGGGCCATGCACTAACAGCAGCAAGTCCCACGCAGGGCTCAAACTCACAAACCATGAGATCGGGACCTGAGCAGAAGTCGGACGCTTAACCAACTGAGCCACCCAAGTGCCCCAAGGGGATAGGTTTAAATTTCTAAAATCAGGCAACCCAGTATTTTTTAATTAGCAAATTACACAAACAAAATATTCAAATGGTCAAAGAAGTCAAGAATATGTTCTCAATCTCATTACGTGTGAGGGAAATACATTAAAACCTCAAGAAAATACACACAAATCAATCAGAAAGAGAACAATTTAAAAGACTGACGAAATACATGAAAAAGAAAATGTCTAGCAGCTAAGTAAACACCAAACCGTGGATATAACCCAAATATCAAACAGATGGTAGAAATGATGTATAAATGAATTGTGGCATACTAAGCAACGGGTATACAAAGAGGATTCTAGTAATAAAGAGGCTTTAATTCTATCAGTAACATTTTATTACTTGGCTTATTTTTGGTTAATGGGTATGTGGGCATTTGTGGTGTTTTCATTTAAATAATTTTTTCTTAAAACTTCAAATAATTTCTTAGTAAGCCTTAACCAAAATACGCAAATAAAATATCTATTTATAGCTTCCAAAAGAGCAAGCAAAATACAAACTAAGCAAACAACAATATGGTTGTTTAAATTAAAACATCATAGTTCCAACAGGAAACAGAAAGAGAGAGAGAGAGAAAGGGAGAGAGGGTGGAAACTTTGCCATTTGCTGGTAGATGCTGAAAAATACCATGGTTGGATTTTTCTTTTTAACCCAGTATGCAATGATATATTTATTAACGTGGAAATATATTCGTGGAATGCTATTCTATGAGAAAAGCACATAGCTAAACTCTGAATATTTTTTTAAGCAAGGTACTAGTTTTATAGTCAGAAAATCAACAATAAAGATATTGTCATTGAAAATACATATCATTGTCATTGTCATTGAAAATACCTATGGCTTCCAACAACTTCCTACCCAGCTCTCATTTCAGCCCATACAAAGCATAGAGTAGGATCAGACACCACAGTCCAGTTTGCTAGTACTGGTTGTAGAGTACTTACTCCTCCCTGAGTCTTGCAATTTTTTTTTTATTTTCCATATTTTCTTCATATTTGGCCTTATGACAGTTTTTGCTTATCTTTTTTACTGGATTTCTGTGTTTAAACTCCAGCACTTGTAGATGTTTAGTGCTCACTAGAACTCCCAAGATCAGGTAGATCCAGGGTCCTCTCTGTCCTCACCCTACGCTGCACTTGCCCTATTATGACCATTTTTTCACACCTCTCAATTCCACCTCCTTGCCACCACCAGCCCCTTAAACTCACTTAAAAGACATCGAATCTTTCTTATTGCTTCTCTTTCAGAGACACAATACCATAGTCAACAGCAAGGTGTATTTATGATTTCCAATTTTATTTTCCCTGATAGACACTGCATATATGTGTAGTTACATAAGAAAAAAAAATCTGTGAAAATGTTGATAAGAAAGAATTGAATTTGAACTCTGTTTCTTTTGTGATCTGAGCTAATATTACCTTGGTAGAAATATAGCATTATCTGGCAGAGGTCTTTTGGTGTCCTGATTACGGGTCCAAACAAATCACAAGGCAATCCATCACATTCACACACAGTCAGCTTTGGGCAGACTCACTTGATTGTCCTTGAAGGTGCCATTGCATACTTTTATTTTTATTCCAGCCATTATGGAAAAGGTGCATTGTATGATGCAGGCAATCGCATTTACTAGAAAATGCCCTTGGCTTGCTCGCTTATTATGTGCACAGAGGTGAAGGAAGGAAAAAAAAAAAAATCTCACTAGTTATTTCCCTCAACCTTGAAAAGAAAAACAAAATTAATCTATAGGAACTTCTTTCAATAGATTTCCCTGCATAAAATTCAGTGTCATATATTTGGCTACTAAGAGGAAGAAGTCTGACCATGAATGAGCACATGAAACGCATTCGTAGTTGAGTCAAGTTGAGTTAAGATCTCAGGAGCTGTGTCTTGCCCAAATTTCAAATATGCTTATTATGGCTTGCTCAAATCCCATGTGCTGTGGGGTATGATAATTCCTGAAAAAGCAGTTCTTCTGGCAGATTAAGAGAACAGTTTGCTTTTGCCTCAGGCCATTAACATTTTAATAAAACGGTCGTCAACTGTGATAACAATTCATCTTTAGGGGACTTTATCTATTATTAACCTTATTAAATAACAAGTTTATTATTGCTGACATGTAGATTTTCTAGCCTTCATCAAGCATGCTTCTCACTCCAGCTCTCTTTCACTCTCTCTCTTTAAAAATTTAGTTCAATTAAGCTGAATTTCCATGCCAAGTGCATATTTACAAGTTTGTTTGGTTTGTTTTCCTTTGGAGCAATTCGAAAATTATTCTCATTTCCAATAATAGTTGATTAAGCTAAACACATTTTATGCGCTTTGTTGAGGACCACAATCTGTTAAGCAGGAATGATTTACTACTTTGATTTTGGCGAAATATACAGTTGTCAGTCTTAAGAACATTTTAATTTAGGAAAGAACAGGCGGTCAAAAGATACAAGTTAAATTTTATTGTCATGTAGCAATAAGGTGTTATAATATGCCATTATGTTCCCTACCAACAGCGTCATGTCCAATATATTTTATTGAAATCATCATAAACATCCTACTTAATCTACAATTGACCAAGGAAAATAAACCCAGCACTGATACTGTAAAATGCATGAAGAACAAAGGTATAGGAATATGATTGTCCAGGATGCTCTTGGAGAACTCAAAATGATCCACTATAATAATAGTTGAGGAGAAGGAAAGACAAAAATAGACAAAGAAAGACAACACAGTGTAGGATAAAGAAAGGTTTTGGAACCAATTTTAAAGTAGAAAAAGGTCATATTTTAAAGTAAAAAGAAGTCAGGAAAGATGCTCTGATCAATGTATGTCGAAAAAGGGGAAATAATGATTAGATTAGGGTTTTTTGGATTTTTTTAATGTTTACTTATTTTTGAGAGGGGGGGAGACAGAGTGCAAGCAGGGGAGGGGTAGAGAGAGAGGGAGACCCAGAAGCCAAGCAGGCTTCAGGCTCTGAGCTGTCAGCACATAGCCTGATGCAGAGCTCGAACTCACAGACCGCGAGATCATGACTTGAACCAAAGTCAGATACTTAACCGACTGAGCCACTCAGGTGCCTCTAGATTAGGGTTTTAAAAACTCTTCCATACTGTACAGAGCACTCTGGTTCTAAGTTTGGGAGGCAGATAAATTCTACTCACAGCAGTTGCAAGAGGCTACCCAAAAGATGGTGAGGACTTCGATTTGGTAGAGAAGGTGGTGAGGAGACACATGTGACATACAACAGTCATTTGTGAAGAATGTTCAACAGATTTTGATGAAGGGTGAATGGTGTTTGTGAGAAAAACACATAAATCTTAGATTTCTGGTACAAACAGCTAGTTAATGATGTCATAAACCATCAGTTGGGGCCTCTTTGCTAGGTTTCTACATGTATAGGACATGGTACAATTTTAATCCTAAATAGACTGTGGGAGATTAGATATATACATCGTATTCCCTAGATCAATCAACAGAAAATAACGCAAAGAAATAGAACCCCAAAAGCTAAGAGGTAAATTAAAACACTTTAAAATATTCAAATAATCCAAAAGAGAGAAGGACAGTGGGAAATGAAGGGAAGAAAAACAGAGGAGAAAAATAGAAAACAAAACATCAGAATAGTAGACTTAACAGAAGCAAGTAAGTCCTACCCATCAGGAAAATTTCAGAAAATTAAAAATAGAATAATTATATGATCCAGTGATTCTATCTCTGAGTATATACACCAAAAAAACTGAAAGGAAGGACTCAAATAGGTATTTGTACACTCGTGTTCACAGCAGCATTTTTCACAATCACCAAAAATGTGGAAGCAACACAAGTGTCCATAAATGGATACACAGATAACCAAAATGTGGTCTACACAATAATGTCATTTTATCAGCCTTAAAAGGAAGGAAATTCTGATATATGCCACAACATGGATGAATTCAGAGAACAGTATACAAAGTGAAAGAGGCCAATCACAAAGAGAAATACTGCATGACTCCACCTATATGAAGTACTTGGAATAGTCACATTCACAGAGACAGGGAATAGTAGGGCAGTGGCGGGGGAGGGAGCTGGGGGATGAGACATGTCGGCTTTACACGTTTTGTAAGATAGAAAGAGTTCTAAAGATTGGCTGCATGACAATGTGAATGTACTGACTACTAAACTGTACATTTAAAAATGGTTAAAATGGGGGTGCCTGGGTGGCTCAGTCCGTTAAGCACCCGACACTTGATTTCCGTTCAGGTCATGATCTCACAGTTCGTGGGATCAAGCTCATGTCCGTGCTAACAGTGCAGAGTCTCCATGGGAAGCTCTCTCACCCTTTCTCTCTGCTCCTCCCCTGCTTGCTCTCTCTCTCTCTCTCTCTCTCAAAATAAATAAACATTTTAAAAAATGGTTAAGATTATAAATTTTATGTTAACTGTATTTTACCACAATTTAAAAAATCTCTTCCACCTCATAACAAGGATACAAACAAGCCAATAAAAGTGGTAGGGGCACCTGGGTGGCTCAGTCGGTTAGGCTTCCAACTTTGGCTCAGGTCATGATCTCGCAGTTCATGGGTTCAAGCCCTGCATTGGGCACTGTGCTGACATCTCAGAGCCTGGAGCCTGCTTCAATTCTGTGTCTCCTTCTCTCTGCCCCTCCTCCACTCAAGCTCACTTTCTCTCTCTCAAAATAAATGTTTAAAAAACTGGTTTTTTTTAAAAGTTAAGTATACTAATCTGTTACTCCATTTTGAGATATTTTCAAAATATGTGTTTGACCACACAAGGACTATGCAATTAAAATTTATATACTGTATTGTTAAAAGTAATAAATACTCAGATTTAAAACAAATCTGCATCTTTATATATACACACACATTATTTTGTTAATTTTCCTCTTAGCACTTAATACACTGTTTTAGGTGACATAATTATACCAGATTGTGTTTATATTAAGCTTTTAAACAGTAGTTTGTTAAATAAAATTAGAGCTGTGGGGCGCCTGGGTGTTTCAGTCAATTAAGCGTTCAACTCTTGATATCAGCTCAGGTCATGATCTCTGGTCGTGGGGGATTAAGACCTGTGTCAGGCTCTGTGCTGAGCATGGATCCTGCTTAGGGTTCTCTCTCTCTCTCTCTCTCTCTCTCTGCCCTTCCCCGGCTCTGTCTCTCTCCAAATAAATAAATAAACATTTAGAAAATTTTAAAAATAAAAAATCAAAGTAGAGTTGCAAAAAATTAATACCACTTATTAAACACCTACCATACACCAGGTCTCTTACATACATTGTAAAATTTAATCCCTGTGTTAAATTATATTTGGCTAAGACTAATTGAGCACTTGCTATTTGCTAAATACTTTATAAACAGGAAATCTGAGGTAGGTATTACCATTATCCTCATTTTACTTGTCTTATGTACAAAGAATCAATTACAGGCTTAAAAACTTATAGTTCAAAATAAAGGTTTGCTCAGAAGCCTTTAGACCAGTGGCTCTCCCCTGGGGACAGTTTTGTCCCCCCAAGGGACATCTGGCAACGACTGGAGATACTTTCTGGTTGTCACAATTGGTGGGATACTACTGGCATCTAGTGGGTAGAGGCCAGGAATGCTGCTAAACATCGGGCAGGACTCAGGCCTGTCTCCTACAGCAGAGAATTAACCAGCTCACAATGTCAATAGTGCCACCAAGTTTGAGAAATCCTACACTGGACCCATAATCCAAAATCCTCGTCTCCACTAGGATTATTCCCTACTCACTTTTTCTGCTCAGATCCCATCCTCCTTTGCATGATTGTACAGACACAGCATAAAGGAGAAAGAGAAAGGAAGACGGGATCTACCTCTACCTTCCGTGTTCCAGAAAGCTGCCTTCCTACACCTCCTTCCAGAATCTTCCCACCTTAGTCCTTTGTCCCGTAGGTGGCGTGGCATATTTAGCACTTCTCCCGTAGTGTATTTGGCATTTGTCCCATGATAGCTAAATATCCACCTCTCCACATCTCCCTTCTCTGTATGAATACTGGGATTTTGGTGGACAGCTCGGAGAGGCTGTCTGGCCCTTTTAGCATTTGGCTGTGCCCCACTCCTCTTTGTGATTTAACCATCAGCCTTCTGCAAGTGGCCTCCATCACACCTTCTCTTTGTGCACTAACCATTATGAAAGCTGATAAAATTCATAGCCCTAAAAAGTATAAGAATAGGAAATGGGAGGTTGGTAACAAATTTAAATCTAGACAGCTCAGTCTGAACCATTAACCCATAGTCCATCTTCTCTCCTGTCCGATCAAAATACCCTTGGTACCCTTTTTGGCTAATCTAGGATTGGCTTTACTTTTTGTTGGGTGACGGAAGCAATAATGGACTTGAAAGTGGAACAGAATATTCTATGTCAAGATGCTGTTTACTTCATTGTTATACATAAGAGTCCTCAGGATTGGAAGGTAATTTTCTTGAATGAACTATTATAAAGTCAGTATTTCAAGCTGTTCTTAGCTTTCTCCAGATCTTCCAATCTGAAGAAGAAAGTAGCATTCTTCTATAATAGAACACCGCCTCCACCTGCAGTTAGAAAGACATTCACGGCAAGAACCCAACTGCTAAAAAAAAAAATAGTTTTCTTAGGCAAAGAATTGGGAAGAAGATGGTTTATTTAGAAGACAACCTTGAATTCTGAGTCCAATTTATACATTTCAATGCTCCAGTATGACTTCTAGAAACAATTAATAGCAGCTAGATTTCTATACTGTATTTGATGGATCATAAGTGTGTTATTGCTCCTGTTTGGGTAAAATAGAAATTGAAGTCGAGCGAAGTTTCTAGATCTTATCTGAAGTATCCTGCCGGTGTTCATTCAATATTATCATCATCAAATCATCTTTACTACATCTCTCCTTACACTTTTCAGTGATTGACCTACAAGTCTTATCTGAGTTGTTTCCATGGCTTGGCCTTTGGTCTCGCACATCATTGTAGATACGAGACTTCTGAGAAGATAGCATGAACTTCTGAATTGCCCTTTTTTATTCAATCATATTTCTCTCAAATGTTCATGCTTATTTTGTATTCCTGGGTTGTCAAAAACTGGTATTGGTGAATTCACGAAAAGTCTAGAAAATAAAGGAAGGAAATATGAAAGCCTAGGAAAGACTCTAGAGAAAGTAACAGTAGTTTTTGCTCATTTTGAAATGTTTTCTTTCCTTCTGACCTGAAATTTGTCCTTTTAGGATGGTACAACTTCAATGTGATCATGGGAATATCCTAACTGGGGAGAGAAAAAATAAATTCCCTACCTGGCTATACCCAAGTCTTTTTAGCAAGTGAATAGCCAGAAAGCAAAGATGAAGGATGTCTCAGAAGGGCCCAGAGTGATCACAATAGGGTGTCTAATCCAAGAAGGGAAACTATTGAAAGCTTTAGATAATAAGCTTAGAACTCTCTCCTTGCTACAGCATCTATTACTCTGATAATCAATACTGATATCCCAGTAGCAACCAGCCCACCTGTTGCCCAACATGGGTTTCTAGTACCATTCTGGAGAAATGACTGCTTCTAAGACTAGAGAAGGAAATACACGTGATATTCCTGGACCATCTTGTAGTGTGAGAAAATTAGAATGTGCTAAAAGCAAACAAACAAAACAAAAACTCCACCATAACACAGATGTGTCAGGAACACAGGGACCAACTGTGTGAAAGAGCTCCCAATGGCCAATGCTGAAATAATTTGAGCAAAATAAATAATGGTAATATTGAATCTTAACCCATAGACTAAAATAAATCTCTTTGAGTCCATACTGATATAAATAAGTTATTGAATAGATAAGTAAATAGGGAGAACAGATCAATATTCTCAGGTAGAAGAATTCCAAATAATTTATGTAGCTCTTTCACACTTACAGAGATAGAAGATAACTCCTCATTCTTTAAGTGTGAGCTGTGCACAATGACTTTCTTCCCGAGAGTGGAGCGTGGAAAGGGAGGAGAAAAAGAGTAACTTGATTGTGGAAAATTTGAAAAACATTACCTCACACCAGGTAATTATGGTAAATATCAATAGTGAGAAGTTATATTGATGCATTTACTCTTGATTTGATGTGATAAGAAGAGCATCTGACCTCTGTGGATTTTCTCCCCCAAACCCACAACCCAGTCTCATCACAGAAAAACTATCAGAGAAGCCCCAACTGAGGGACATCCTACCAAGTACCTGAGCAGCTCTCCTCAAAACTGTCAATTAAAAACAAGAAAAATCTGAGAAACTGTCACAACCAAGAGGGCCCTTGGGAGACATGACAGTTAAATGCAATGAGGTACCTGGTTGAGACCCTGGGACAGAAAAAGAACATTAGGAAAAACCTGAGGAAATCATAATAACTTCTAGGCTTTAGTTAATATTAATGTATTAATATTGGTTCATTAATTGTAACAAATGTAATACGCTTATGTAAGATGTTAGTAGGGGAAACTTACTATGGGATGCATGGGAACTCCCCATAGAATCTTCAAAAGAATTCTACAAATCTAAAACTGTCCTGAGGTGAAAAGCCTTTTTAAAAAAATAATAAAATAAATTTTGCTATACAAATAATAAAAGTAATAAAAGAATTTGCAATATGCTTGCAAAAGTGAGGTTGACCTAGGCAGAGACAAAGATAATGAAAGCTGTATGAAATACCAAATTGACTACCTAAATTCCTGCTCCAGGACACAATTAGCCTAAGCTTGGTATCCGTATCTCAGCACCCCTTCTCCAAAAGGACTTGTTACCAGTTAACAGAATCCTCTCTCCATCCCATGTTACTATCCCCACACCAGAACTCAGCAAGTTAATCTGATAAGAAAATCTATGGTAACGGAAAACGGGAAAAGAATAATTAACATAGCAACACATCAACTGTGGTCATTTGGAGGCAAGATGCTGTTGTCCATTAAAGACTCTCATAGTGGGGTTGTCAAACAAGAATGGGGAGGGACGGTGGTCAGCAGCACATGCTTATTAAGATAGGTGATGCTCTGTCTCTCTTCCCTTATGCATAGCTGTGCACTTAAAGGAGGCCTTACTTTCTGGAAAGGCAGTGGAAAGTCAGTCACCGGATTTCCCATAATACAGAGGACCAGCCAGTAAGAACTCATAGAAATAGCCATGAAAAAGATCAAATTACATTAGTCTTCAGAAGACAGTGTCATAGACCTTTCCTATTTTATGGGCTTTCATCTACCTGGGAGATCACTGCTGGGTGTGTGCTTTCTATTAAGTTCTTCTATGAAATCATGTCATTTTCTATTTCCTCTATAAGGCCTATGACAAAAACAGCCTCCCAGATGAGCATCGTATTAATATACTAGGGAGAAATGGTATTCAAAAGACTCTATGAAATACCAGGGCCAAATTACATTGGCTTTTGTGAAGCAGGCATACCTCATCCATTTCATCTCTAGCTAGTTATTCCAGTAGCTGCCTCTTAAAAAATCATTTAAATCAAACCACACTTCCCCTTACAGACAGACGAAATCACTTGCAGCTAATCCATCTCCTACTTTATTGCCCATAGAAATGAAGAACAGGTTGCAAGAGCACACTGGCTGGGAGACAGCAGCCATCCGTTTTCTTATAGTATACAAGTTTGATCGTGTTTGCCTAATTATCCCATTAACCTGTACCTAAAGATCCAATTACTCCAGCTGTGGGTGATTGAATAAAGGGCAATTGCAACAGATACCAGGCAGGGGACATGTGCATTCCTCACCTGTAAGGTTTGTAACTGCTGGTTCAGTCTTTCACCAAGAAATTCCTATGGCAGCAAAGATAACTGCAGTGTTTTCAGAGTGCAGTTTCTAAACTGGTAAATATCCATTTAAATTCAAAATGTTTATGATGAATCAAAGTACTCCTTCTTCTTATAAGTTCACATTTGTGCTATTCCCATCACTTTCCTCAAAGGATTTTTAAAAATTGAGCCTACTGAACCAGATTCTTCCCATTGTTCCTCCAATTCAGGTATTTATCATCAGATAAAGAAAGGTCTCTAACTCAAGATAGGGATGCATGAATCAAGGATCTGGGCTTTCTTTGGGTGTGATTAAGTGTAAATTATTCACTAAAGCATAATTTTCCTCTAAAAATAATTCTGTATTAAATATCTAGCATAAACATCTAGTTATGGTTCCAGATTTCAAATGGACAATCAATGCTGGCCACAAATCCATACATTTTTTCCAGTTAGAGCCACACAGAAACACACAAGCTTTTTGTCCCTTCACCTTAAATACCAAATCCCACCATCTCTACTGGCAGTCTGAGCAGGGGGCTCATCCAACCTCATAGTGAAGTGGACATCATCATCAAAAGGCCAAAAAGAGTATCTGCTACACCACTTCATCCACACCCAGTGTCTCCTCCGTGCACCTTTCATCAAAGACTAATTCATTACCTAAATCTTAATCGTCTTATCTCCCCAGACACCTCTTTACTCCATTGATTATCTTCTCATTCTTACATGTTCTGCCACTACCTCTCTGTCTCTATTGGCTTCTTTTCATTAACATTTATATAAGCTCAAGACATTGCTGTCTTTAAAAGGAATTGTTCAGGGGCACCTGGGTGGCTCAGTCGGTTGAGCGTCCGACTTCGGCTCAGGTCATGATCTCACGGTCCATGGGTTTGAGCCCCGCGTCGGGCTCTGTGCTGACAGCTCAGAGCCTGGAGCCTGTCTTCAGATTCTGTGTCTCCCTCTCTCTCTGACCCTCCCCTGCTCACGCTGCCTCTCTCTGTCTCTGTCTCTCTCTCTCAAAAATAAATAAAAACATTAAAAAATTAAAAAAAAAAAAGGAATTGTTCAGCAGACATTCTTCTCCAGCAATCTCACTATCATTCTCTTCCTTTTTACAGCCAAACTTCCTCCCTGGGCACACCTACTCATAGCTTAATCCGGTCTAATGGAGTTTGTGCTTATGGGGCTCAAACAAAATGGATCTTGTTGAGGTCACTAGTTGATCTCCATGTTGATAAATCAAGACAGTTGTTAAAATAGTGATTCTGTCTCTAACTGTTCATCATCACCTTTTTCTCCTCTTATCTTGGCTAATGTGACTGTTTTATTTATTTAAATTCAAGTTAGTTAATATACAGTGTAGTATTGGTTTCAGGAGCAGAACCCAGTGATTCATCACTTACATACAACACCCAGTGCTCATCCCAACAAGTGCCCTCCTTACTGCCCATCACCCATCTGGCCCATTCCCCTACCCACCTCCCCTCCAACAACCCTCAGTTTGTTCCTCTGAATTTAGTAGTCTTTTATGGTTTGTCTCCCTCTGTTTTTATCTCATTTTTCTTTCTCTTCCCCTATGGTCATCTGTTGAGTTTCTTAAATCCCACATATGAGTGAAATCATATGGTATTTGTCTTTCTCTGACTGACTTATTTTGTGTAGGGTACACTCTAGTTCCATTCATATTGTTGCAAATGGCAATGTGTGCAGTAATATGGATGGATTTCATAAATTCATTCCATAAATCATTTCAAAAGATTTCGTTCTTTATGATTGGTGAGTAATATCCCTCTGTATACATAAACCACATCTTCTTTATCCATTCATCAGTTGATGGACATTTGGGCTCTTTCCATAATTAGGCTATTGTTGATAATACAGCTATAAACACTGGGGTGATGTCCCCCTTTGAATCAGCAGTTTTGTATCTGTTGGATAAATAATTGACTCTATTTTTGTTCCTCCTTCTTTTCTGTCTCCTCCTGTTATTTACCTATTCTTCCCCAGATATCCGCATGGCACATTCCCTCACTTTCTTAAGGTTATTATTCAAATTTTACCTATACAATAAAGCCTTCTTTCATCACCTTATCTAAAACTGTGAATTTTCAAGAGAAAATAACAAGTATTGATGAGGATGTGGAGAAAGTACAGTGTTTATAGGAAAGTAAAATGGTATAGCCACTATGGAAAACAGTATGGAGGTTCCTTAAAAAAAAAAAAGACTTACCATATAATCCAGCAACACCCTGGATATACTGACTAGCACAGATATGTGCACACCCACATTCATAGCAGCATTGTTCCCAATGGCCAAAAGGTGGGAAGCAAACCAAATATCCATCAATGGATGAATGAACAAAATATGGTATATACATACAATAAGATATTCATTCTTAAAAGTAAGGAAATTTTGACATATGCTACAACATGGATAAACCTTGAGGATATTATGCTAAAATAAACCAGTTACCAAGATAAATACTGTATGATTCCATTTTTGTCAAATAGCTAGAGTCGTCAAATTTACAGAGACAGAAAGGAGAATGGTGATTACCGGGAGTGGGGGGAAAGAGGAATGGGGAGCTGTTGCTTAATGGATAGAGTTTCCATTTTTCAAGATGAGATGAGTTCTGGAGATTGGTTGCACAACTGTGTGAATGTATTTAATATTATTAAACCGTACACTTAAAAATGGTCAAGATGGGGGTGCCTGGGTGGCTTAGTCAGTTAAGCTCCTGACTTCAGCTCTGGTCATGATCTCATGGTTTGTGAGTTCAAGCCCTGCATTGGGATCTGTGCTGACTTCTCAGACCCTGAAGCCTGCTTTGGATTCTGTGTCTCCCTCTCTCTTTGCTCCTCCCTGCCCATGCTCTGTCTCTCTGTCTCTCAAAAATAAATAGTAAAAAAAAATTTTTAAATGGTAAAGATGGTAAGTTTTATGTTATGTATATTTTGCAATTAGTAAAAGTTTAAAAATTATATATTTCCCTTTCCTGTTCTATTTTTCTCCATAGCATTTACTACCAACTACTATATATTTTACTTATGTATTTTGTTTATTGTCTGTCTCTCCCCACTAGAATGTAAAGCACATGAGGGCAGGGATTTTCCTCTGTTTGGTATACTGTTGTATGTCTAGTGCCTGAAACAGTGTCTTATATGTATTGACTGTTCCAGAAGTCTTTGAATATTGAATGCTTTAATATATTTAATATATTTTGTGTACTTTTTCCTATGGCTTTCTCTAAATGTCAGTTCAGTTCTGTCATTTGTCCTCTCAACATCTCAATCTGTATGATCTCTATGGGAGATCTTATTCATTTTAATTACTAACAAGTTCATACCTCTATAAAATGTACCTACAGTTTAGATTTCTCTTCTGGGATTTAGACCCTTATGTCTACTAAATATCTGCATTTGGCTCATGTCCCACTCACCTCAAAGTCAATAGCTTTAAAACAGATCTCATCTTCTCCCTCAGATCAGCTCTCTTTTCTGTGTTCTTATGCAACAAATTTCCCTCAGTTTCCAAGATGGCAACCTGACAGACATCACTGACTACTCATTCTTTCCTATTTTCTACATAAAATCACAAGAAATCCTGTAATTTATACCCTCTATTTACTGAATCTGCTCATTTTAGTTGTTTCAAGTTTTAAGCTATTGCTGACAAGGCTGCTATGAAATTCTTCTGCATTTCTTTTTGATGAATAAATAAATGAACTTTTGAGGATATGTAAATAAGAACAGAATTCCTTGGTCATTAGATATCCATATATTTGGCTTTAATGGATTCCCAACATGTACCAAGGTATCCTCCCTCCAGAACTATATGGAAACTCCACTTAGTCTATATCATTTCAATTTGATATCATCAGTCTTTTTAATTTTTGCCATTCTGGTAGGTATATAATAGTATCACTTTGTGGCTTTATTTGTATGCCTCCCAATGACTAATGATATCAAGCAACTTTTGATATATTTGGGGACCATTTGTATATCTTCTTTTGTAAAGTGCTTGTTCAAATTTTGCCCATTTTTTTATATAGCATGATCTGTATTTTCCTTAATGATTTACACAAGTTTTTATATATTATAGATACAAATTCTTTATAGAATATATGAGTACTAATATAATCTCTCATTCTATTGTTGCTTTTTCACTCTTAATGATGGATTTAATGAACAGGGGTTCTTAATTCTAGTGTAATTCATTTAGCAATTGTTCTTTGTCAGATTTTTCATGTACTGTTGAATAAAATTTTGACTATCCTAAAATCTTGAAGACATTCTCTTATTATCTAGAACCTTTATATCTTCCTTTCCCATATACATTTACAATCTACCTAGAATTGATTATTTTATATGGTGTGAGGAAGGAGTAAAGATTATTTTTTCCATATAAATATCCAATTGTCCCCTATCTTTTCTAGGATTTATCCTCGGAATTTATCGACTTGTTTTTTTTTCTATCTTCACACAAATATCAAACTGCCATACTAATAGCTTTAGAATAAATTTGACAAGTAGCAGTATAATTCTTTCAAATATGTTGTTTTTATTTAAAATTATTTTGGTTTCTCTGGGTTCTTTGAAATTCTGAATAAATTTTAGAATCAGCTTACAAATTTCTATAGGAGCGGCTTCTATTTTGCTTATTGCTGCATTAAGTCTATAGATCAATGTTTGACATACTTCAATAGTGAATCACCTAATCATGAGTATGGCATGTTCCTCAATTTATTTAGGTATTCAAATACATATATCAATAATGTGTTATAGGTTTATTGTGTAGAATTTTGAACATCTTTCAGTAGATTTATTCCTTGGATTTGACATATCTTTGTTATTGTAAATGTACTATTTAATTTTATTCTTTAATTTCTTTCAGAATATAAAAATACATTGGTCTTACCTTGCGAAATTTCCTTTTTCATTCTATAGGTTATTTGTAGATTTTTTTCAGGTGATTTTCTACATTTTAATTATTCTATGAATAACATAGAAATAGGCCTTAAACTTTTTTTTCTCTATCTTATTGTACTGAGACTTACAGTAAAATGTTGAATACAAACTATGGTACCAGCCATCCTTGTTTCTAATCCCAGAATAGTTTTCTTGAATGGAAGACTTACACAAAAAATAAGATTTCATGCATCTCAAAGTATGTCCTTTCTCTCTAGGATATTGAAGCCTCAAATCCTGGCTATCTTGATAACCGTCTAGTGCCTTCATACAGAGAACTTTTCTCTTTTAAAAATTTTATTTGAGAGAGAGCACACACACATGTGAGCTGGGGAGAAGGGGATAGGGAGAGAAAGAAAGGGAGAGAGAGAGGGAGAGAAAGAAATGGAGAGAGGGATAGATGGGGGGAAGGAGGGAGGGAGGGGAGAGAGAGAAAATCCTAAGCAGGCTCCATGCTCAGCACAGAGCTCAACACAGGGCTTGATCCGACAACCCACGAATTATGACATGAACAGAAATCAAGAGTCAGCTGTTCAACTGACTGAGTGACTCATCCCCACACAGATCATTTTTCTACTTAACCAGTTTACCTAGCTGCTCTTAGCAAGAAATTTGGCCAAATATAAGCTATCCCACTGTTACTGGAAACAATAATGTTAATAAGTTCTTTTGACACTGCATTACTCCTAAAGAAGTCACGCTTCATTTTGCCTTCATGGACACTTTAAACACAGGCTGGAGATCATTTTTAATTGAAAATATGTGGCACACACCAATAATGAAGCCCCAGGAAGAGAAATCAAGGAATCAATCCTATTTCTAATTACACCAAAAGCCATAGGAATAAACCTAACCAAGAGATAAAAAATCTGTACTCTGAAAACTAAGGAACATTTATGAAAGACATTGAAGAGGACACAAATAAATGGAAAAGCATTCCATGTTCATGGATTGGAAGAACAAATATTGTTAAAATGCCTATACTGCCCAAAGCAATCTACACATTTAGTGCAATCCTTATAAAAATAACACCAGCATTCTTCACAGAGCTAGAACAAACAATCCTACAATTTGTATGGAACCACAAAAGCAGTCCTGAAAAAGAAAAGCAAAACTGGAGGCATCACAATTTTGGACCTCAAGCTATATTACAAAGCTGTAGTCATCAAGACACACAGACACACAGATCAGTGGAACAGAATAGAAAACCCAGAAATGGACCCACAACTATATGGTCAACTAATTTTTGACAAAGCAGGAAAGAATATCCAATGGAAAAAAGACAGTCTTTTCAGCAAATGGTGTGGGAAAACTGCACAGGAACATGCAGAAGAATGAAACTGGACCACACACAAAAATAGATTTTTATACCACACACAAAAATAAATTCAAAATGAAAGACATTTCACTTGAGACAGGAAACCATCAAAATCCTACAGAAGAAAATAGGCAGTAACCTCTTTGACCTCAGTTGTAGCAACCTCTTACTTGACATGTCTTCAGAGGCAAGGGACACAAAAGCAAAAATGACCTATTGGGACTTCATCAAGGTAAAAAGCTTCTGCATAGTGAGGGGTGCCTGGGTGTTTCGGTTAGTTAAGTGTCCAACTTCAGCCCAGGTCATGATTTCACTGTTCATGGGTTCGAGCCCTATGTTGGGCTCCCTGCTGACAGCTTAGTGCCTGAAGCCGGCTTCGGATTCTGTGTCTTTTTCTCTCTCTGCCCCTCTCCTGCTCATGCTCTGTCTGTTTCTCAAAAATAAATAAACATTAATAAATTTTTTTTAAAAAAGGCTTCTGCAAAGTGAAGGAAACAATCAACAAAACTATAAGGCAGCCTACAGAATGGGAGAAGATATCTGCAAATGACATAGATGATAAGGGGTTATTATCCAAAATCTATAAAGAACCGATACAACTCAACACCCAAAAAACAGATAATCAAGTTAATAAATGGGCAGAAGACATGAATAGACATTTTTCCAAAGAAGACATCTAGATAGCCAATAGACCCATGAAAAGGTGCTCAACATCACTAATAATCAGGGAAATACAAGCAAAACCATGACGAGATACCACCTCATACCTGTCAGAATGACTGAAATCAACAACACAGTAAACAACAGATGTTGGCAAGAATGTAGAGAAAGGGGAACCCTCCTACACTGTTGGTGGGAATGCAAACTGGTGCAGTCACTCTGGAAAAGAGCATGGAGGTCCCTCAAAAAAGTTAAAAATAGAACTACCCTATGACACAGCAATTGTACTACTTTTTACCCAAAGGACAAAAAAAAAAAATACAGATTTGAAGGGACACATGCATCCCCAGTGTTTACAGCAGAATTGTGAACAACAGCCAAATTAAATAGCCAAACAAGAGCCCAAATGTCCATCAACTGATGAATGGAGAAAGAAGATGTGGTATATATATATACAATAGAATATTACTCAGCCATCAAAGAGAATGAAATCTTGCCATTTGCAATGACGTGGATGGAACTACAGTGTATTATGCTAAGAGAAGTCAGTCAGATAAACACAAATACCATATGATACCACTCATATATGGACTTTAAGAAACAAAACAGATGAACATAGGAGAATGGGGAAAAAGACAGGGAAGCAACCCTAAGAGGCTTTTAACTATAGAGAACAAATTGAGGGTGAATGGAGAGGAGGTGGAGGATGGGCTCAACAGGTGATGGGTATTAAGGAGGGCACGTGTGTTGAGCACTGGGTGTTATATGTAAGTGATGAATCACTAAATCCTACTCCTGAAATCACATCACACTATATGTTAACTAGAATTTAAATACAGTTTTGAAACAAAAATGATGCTGAAAATTATTTTTTGGTTATTTACCACCTCTTGTCATTGTTCCTATAATATGTGACTAGGTGCATGTATACAATTTAATAAAATCACACGATAAAAGAAAATATATGGGAATTGTTTCACACCATTTAATTTTTTACCTTATATCAATGAATAAGTTATGAATTTATATGAAGAAAGTTTGCTAAGAATTGGCTCATAAAATATCTTGAAATCTTTTCCCATGTTCCATCCATGAACATAAAGCAGGTTGTAAAGACTGCTGTCCATTTTTTTTTAACTGAATCTGACAGCAAGGAAGTACACATTCTATTTTTATCATTACTAGTATTATATAATATTTACTGTCTTGGATGTCACTACACAAATTGAAAATAAAGCTAACCCATGGTGGTTTTAATAAAAACAAACAAAAGAAAAGCAAATGCTCCTCCATTAAGTCCGAATCTTTGCTATAATCAAAACATCATCCTCTTGGTGCTCACTGATCTCCAATCTCTTGAGAGATACATAATACTATGAGAAGACTTTTAAAATGATTTTCTAGGGGCGCCTGGGTGGCTCAGTCAGTTAAGCAGCCAACTTCAGCGCAGGTCATGATCTCAAAGTTTGTAGGTTCGAGCCCGTCATCAGGCTCTGTGCTGACAGCTCAGAGCCGGGAGCCTGCTTCTGATTCTGTGTCTCCCTCTCTCTCTGACCCTCCCCCACTCATCCTCTGTGTGTCTCTCTCTCAAAAATAAATAAAACATTAAAATATTAAAAAAAAAATTTTTCTATGAATTGCCTGACTCCCAGTATGAAAGAAATAATAGGAAGTGGTGTGCCTATCCCTAACATTACCAGATTTGTTAATTTACTTCTCCAAACAGCCCTGGTATCCACATATACCATCTAAAAGTACATGAACCTTATCTAGATCAATAGTCCATTTATGCACAGAAGATGGAGAGAATAAAACACAGTATCATAAAGTTTAAATTAAAAAGAAATGTATATTCATATAGCACTTAAGTTTACAAAGCAGCTCCACACATTATAATTGAATTGGTTTTGACAATTACCTATGAGATATATTTGACAATAATAATTACAACTAACATTCATTGAGGACAGTGTCCTTCTACTACAGCAGGTGTCTATAACACCAGTTGCTCCTAGGCAACTTACAAACACAGGAACAATAGCATTATAACATGAAAGTACTTGTGTTGGTTCTAGTATCTAGGTCATAAGTAAGATCTGCTGTAACAGGATTATAACTATAACCAGAAGGAATGCACAGAAACCAGAAAAGACAAAACAACTGCAAAAAAGAAGAAGAAAGTCAAAAGTCTCACTTTACCGCATTTCAAAACTTACTATAAAAGCCACAGTAGCCAAGATGCCATGGTATTGTTAAAAGTGAGGCAAACAGATCAATGGAATGGAGCACAGAGTTCAGAAATAGACAAACAGAAATACAGTCAAGTGGTTCTCACAAAAGAAGCAAAGGAAATTCAGTGGAAACAGTGTATTCTCTTCAATAAATAAATAGTACTAGAACAATTAGATGTCCATAGACAAAATCATTAACCTCAACATATACCTTATACAAAAGTTAACTCAATATAAATCATAGACTTCAGTGTAAAATATAAAATTATAAAAACTCTGGAAAAAAAAGTACAGGAGAGATTCTGCATGACCAATGATTTGGAGAGGAGTTTTTAACAACGTCATAGACCAGACACCGTTCAGAGAATGGGAAGGCAAACCACAGAATGGGAGAAATATTTGCCAATCACATATTTGGTAAATAACTTGTATCCAGAATATATAAATATTCTAAACTCAACAATAAGAAAACAAAAAGAATAAAAACAGGCAAAAGATTTAAACAAACACTTTGCCAAAATTTGGCAATACATACGCCAATGAGCATTTGAGGGATTCTCACCATCATTTGTCATCCGGAAATTGAAAGTTAAACTCACAGTGAGATACCAATCTATATTCATTAGAATAACTAAAATACCTTTTAAAAACCTAACAATATCAAATGCTGGTAAGGATACAGAGCAACAAGGACTCTCAGCATGCCCGGTGAGAAGGCAGAATAGTATAGTCATTTTGGAAGAGAGTTTAGTGGGTTATTATCAAGTGAAACATAGATTTACCATTTGATCCTGTAACTGTGCACCTAGGTCTTTAGTGAAATAGAAGCTTGCATTCACAAGCTGTACACGATGTGCACAGCAGCTTTATTCATCATTACTCAGAAGTGGAAGCAACCAAGATGTCCTTCAACTGATGAATATGTAAACAAGCCGTTACATCAATACGACAGAAAATTATATAATAATTAAAAGCTTAGAGCTTAAGGAAATAGGAAAGGATGGCTTAAAAGGGAGGCAGAGGGAAGTTTTTATGGTAATGGAAATGTTCTCTGTGGTTCTGGAGTAGTGGACCAAAACTCACTCACCAAAGCCTGTGGAAACATACATTCAGAATGAGTGGACATTAATACAAACATATTAAAAACAAAATCAAACAGGATGTCAGGGGGAATCCTAGGACGGAATGCAGAGTGTGACAAATGGATCTGTGTTACAAATGTATAAATAACCTGACTGGAGGGTAAGTGGGGAACAAAAGGGCTGACCTTTTGAAGTAACTCTGAAAACAGTGTTTGACTGGAGACTGTGAGGTTAAGTCCAGACAGAAGGAACTGTACATAAAGACTGTACTCTAGTTGATAATTTTTTTTCTCGTGAAGGAATGAGTTAACAGTACAGAAACTGCCTTAAATATGTAGTGGAGTCAAAAAGATTAGTACATGGATAGTGGGTGGTGAGAGCCAGTTTTCTCACTGTCAGAGAAGTTACAGATAATCAAGGGGTAGGAGGGAACTAGAATGATCCATGTGGTAATGAATTAGAGTCAGGGACATAAATTCATGATTAGTTTATTGTATATACAGATGACAGATGCAGAGATAATTAGGGATATAATACACAGATTAATATATATCCATATATTTCATAACTCTGCTTAAAATGCCTAGAAAGAGTGACACCACAGTAGCAGTGAGCACACCCAGTACCCAAATCTTGGTTTCTATATACTAGTCTACAATGACAGGAACCAGAGCTTCTTAGATGAATAGTTTATTCTAGGATGGTAACAGGAATGTTATAAATTGAGCCCAGAGATCTTTTAGGGCCAGAAAGTAAGGAAATGGTCAAAAAGCACATCAAAGGACACAGAAGCCAATATGAAAGTGCCCCCAGTGGCCAAAGCTGAAAGAATTTGAGCAAAAAATAAATAAATAAATAAATAAATAAAGCATGCAGTATGGTATTATTCCTCAAAAGATAAAATAAATACTGGATTCATCAGATGAATCCATACTGATGTAAATAAATAATTACAAAAATAACTACTGGGGGTAAAGACCCAAATTTTCCCTATAAAAGGATTCTAAATAATATATGAAATGAAACTTAAATTTCCCCCTCCTCCTGACTGTGGGCTGGGATTAGTGATTTGCTTCCAAAGGAGAGAGCACGTAAAGTTACAGTGGAGAAACTGACAAACACCAGTTTGTCACATGGGTAACTTGTGTCCCCCTGACAGGATATGATGAGAAGGGCATCTTGCCTTGTGGTATTCTTCTCCCAAACCTATACCTGCTGTCCACTCAAGACAAAAACAGCAGGAAAACTCAACTGAGGGCATTCTACAAAATACCTGACCAGTTTCTCTTAAAAATTCCAAGGTGGTGAAAAAACAGAAAGCCTGTGACACTGTCACAGACCACAAGAGGCTAACAATACATGTAGATGGCAATCTGGATGGGAGCCTGGAACAGAAAAGGATTGGACCAGAAAGACTGCTGAAATCTGAATAAAATATGAAGTTCAGTTCATTATAATACACCAATGTTGTTTTCTTGATTATGATAAGCATATCATAGTAATGTAAAATACTAACGCTAGGGGAAACTGGGTGAGGGGTTTGAGAATTCTGGTTATCTTTGCAACTTTACTGTAAATCCAAAATTATTACAAAATAAAAAGGTTATTTTAAAATATCTTAGATACAGTTAAAAAATAGGAAACTAAAAATTCAACTCTACAAAATTGTTTTTGTTTTAATGTTTTGATGTTAATTGAGTATAATTTGTGATTTGCCTTGTATAAATTTTTTAAATTTAAAAACATGAGAAAATAATTCTTTTAATTTTATCTTTACTCTGAATTTTATATTTGACGAAAATACAAATTTGGGGAACTTAAAATGCATTCACCTTATTACTCTGGGTAGAAGATATTATGTGAAATTCTTGATTATAAAGGCAAAGAAAACATTTTCGTGGGGGGAAGGGACTGGTCAATGCAAGGGCTTACAACTTCCAGCTTCTCTGCCTGAGATCTTTCTCTAGTGCCATGGGATCCTGCTCAAACAGTGCACAGAACAGCCCAAAGCATGGAGAATGTAATACTCTCAGAGACAATCATCAACTAAAGAGGGTCAGCATCAGTGAATAAAGTCCCTCAGCTTTTCTGTCTCACTGTGCACAATTCTTACATGTGGACTGCACTAATGAGGGGCACTAATGAAAATGCATTCAGGTTAATCAGCTATTATTAGAAAGGAGAAATAATTTCAGAAATGCTTCCGAGGAAAATAAACTAATCAACCTCCAAATGTGCCTTTGGCATAGAAAATTAATTTTCTGTAATTGAACTACACCTTTATCATGAACATGTACAAAGGCAAAAGTGGGTTTAGCTATTTGTTTTTTGCTTTGTTTTGTTTTGTTTTTTAGTTAAAGATATGCTTCCACGGGGAACTGAGTCCCAGTAGTCCATCTTGGTGAGCTGTTCTCAATCATTTACTTTTGGCTTTTTCCCCTTTCCTGTCTCAATGGCTTGCTGTCTTGTGCTTCCTGGGATAACATCCTAAACAAGTTACTGATGCCAAAGTCCTTTCCTCAAGGCTTGCTTTGGTGGGGAAACATCACTGTACAAGCCAGAGAACACTCAGATATGGGCAATAATAAAATTCATCCAGCTCTGTTCTGTTTCTAATTTTCAAACATACTACAGCCCATCGATACCTTTATTTGTAATTGTGATGGTATATTTTTCAAGGTGGGAGAATCGAACATATTTTATTTAGCAAACTTGTTAGCTAGATATATAACTTTAAAAATATGTAGACACACATAGAATGGGTGGATTTTCTACTCTGAGCTCCAAAATGTTTGAGACAGAACTGTCAGCAGGGAACACTAAGTCATGTCTAGGGTTCCGACTAGCAGGGAGCCTCTTTATCTGTCCACAAGCGAGGAAGCATCCATGGGCCCTTTCTAAATTTCAGATTGGAGTTTTATAAAACATATTCAGCAGTAGTTTCTCAGTAGAAGAACAAAATTAGGAGTCTTTTTCTGGTCATCAAAAGAGGCAAGTATTTTGCTATGCCATTCTCCTAGGAACCAATGGCAGCTGGGTCAGCATTGTCTGTTTCACAGCAAAGAAACTTCTGGAGAACCCCCATGTCTCTCTCTAGCAGAAGTGCCCTATATCTATCAGGAAAAATGTGCTGGATATCTCTTTTGAGGAGGCAATGAAGTTCTGGCTTACTGACTAG
The DNA here is from genome assembly GCA_028646485.1 of Cryptoprocta ferox. Taxonomy (NCBI): domain Eukaryota; kingdom Metazoa; phylum Chordata; class Mammalia; order Carnivora; family Eupleridae; genus Cryptoprocta; species Cryptoprocta ferox. The sequence goes on along the minus strand of CM053577.1, from coordinate 132,850,642 downwards.
AGTTTTACTGATAACACATCCCCTCCAAGTCATGTCTCTTTAAAAGAAAAAATGGCAGTCTACTCTAAGAGCTTTCTATTGACAACCATTTCATTCATTCATTCATTCATTCATTATAGACTCATACATATTTATATTATTTCTATTTTATTCAATGGGTTACAATCCATTACATTACTTCTTTTGTGCTCAAACTGTGCAAGGTTAGTGGAGCTCCTTCAAGCCAGCCCCAGTGTCATTTTGACATGTCCTCACCTTTCTCAAGAAACTCTTGTTTCCACGAGACAGTCCAAGCTTCTCCTGCAGTTTCCCATCCCCAGCCCTGGAATCAGGCATTCTTCAAGAATACAGGCTCCTCATACTAGAAACTAGTGTTCAAAGATAATTAATAAAGATGGAATTATGGAGCTAGAAAATTATGATTTGGCAACCACTGTGGTAACAACTGCTTTAGACAAGAATCATGAGTGGATGCTAAAACTACCGTGAGAAAGTTTAATGAGGGACAGAACAATTACATAGCTTCAAAGTATCTCCCCACAAAATACTTATTAATGACAGAGAAAAAAATAGTAACCTTAAAGTAACACCAATAGTAACAGGAGAAACTTGTTAGACACCATCTTAATGAAGCAATAAAAACTACCATCATCCAGTCACGTTCTAAATGACCTCATGGGCCTCCTGATACAGTTTGTTGAAAACACAGTTTCACTTTTATGACAATTTTGCAAAAACACATAATCTAAATCTAATAATGAGGAAGCACTAGACAAATACAAATTGAAGGATATTCTACAAAATTACTGGACTGTGCTCTGAAAATATATCAAGGTTACAAAAAGCAAAGAAAAATCAAGGAATTGTTCCAGAGTAAAGCAAACAAGACAGACTATGTAATGCAACTCGTGACTGAATCCTGGCCACAATTTTTTTTTTCAAAAATGGCATAAATGAGATAATCACTGAAATTTGAATAAAGTCTATAAGTTAGTTATTAGTATATTATCAGTATTAATATTATATTAATGTTATGATCTTCACACTTGTACTGTGGTTTAGTAAGAAAACATGATTCTTAGCTAATATATGCTAAGATGTTTGGTGGTAAAGGGCATCATGTCTGCAATTTACTCTCAAATAGTTCAAAAATACTGCATATACCTGTGTTTATGTCTCCATACACATACGTAAGAATTGGAAGAACAAGAGGAAAAGAGAGAAGACAACAAAGGAGATATGATACAATGTCAACAACTGGGGTATCTTAGTGAGGGACATATGGTTGTGCTTTGTACTGTTTGCAACTAGTTTATAACTGTGAAATTATTTCAAAATGAAAACTTAACAAAGATAACACAAAAATAACTCAAAATGGATTAAAGACCTAAATGTGAGGCCTGAAACCATAAAAATCCTAGAAGAGAGCACAGGCAATAATGTCTCTGACATGGGCTGTAGTAACATTTTTCTAGATGTATCCCTGAGGCAAAGGAAATAAAAGCAAAAATAAACTATTGGGACTTCATCAAAATAAAAAGCTTCTGCACAGTGAAAGAAACAATCAACAAAACTGAAAGGCAGCCTGCGGAGTGGGAGAAGATATTTGCAAATTGACATATCTGATAAAGGGTTAGTATCCAAAGTATATAAAGAACTTAGCAAACTCAATACTCACAAACCAAATAACCTAATTTAATAATAAACGGAAGACATGAACAGACACTTCTCCAAAGAAGACGTACAGATGGCCAACGGACACATGAAAAGATGCTCAACATCACACATCATCACAGGAATGCAGATTAAAACTACAATGAGATATCACCTCATACCTGTCACAGTGGCTAAAATCAGCAACACAAGAAACAACAGGTATTGGTGGAGATGTGGAGAAAAAGGAGCCCTCATGCGCCCTTGGTGGGAATGCAAACTGGTACAGCCACTGTGGAAAACCGTATGGAAGTTCCTCAAAAAGTTAAAAATAGAACCACCCTATCGTCCAGTAATCGTACTACTTGGTATTTACTCAAAAAATACAAAAACACTAATTCAGAGGGATACACGCATCCCTAAGTTTCTGGCAGCATTATTTACAATAGCCAAATTATGGAAGCAGGCCAAGTGTCCATCGATGGATAAATGGATAAAAAAGAAGTGGCAGATAGAGATAGATAGATATATAATGGAATATTACTCAGACATAAAAAGAAATGAAATCTTTCCATTTGTAATGACATGGATGAAACTAGAGACTATTATGTTAAGTGAAATAAGTCAGTCAGAGAAAGACAAATACCATGTGATTTCATTCATGTGTGGAATTTAAGCAACAAAACAAATGACTAAGTGGGGGGGGGGAGAGTACGAAAGAGAGGCTGTGAAGGAGAAATCAAGAAACAGACTCTGAACTCTAGAGAGTTACCAGAGGGAGGGGGTTTGGGCAGATGGGTGAAATAGGTGAAGGGATTAAGAGTACACTTATCTTGATGAGCACCTGGTGATGTAGGAGGTGTTGAATCACTATATTGTACACCTGAATAATAATGACAATGTATGTTAACTATGCCAGTATTAAAATAAATTTTTTAAAAAAGCTACAAAGATAAAATAATATAGGTTGTGCCAAGACTCTATTCTGTATCAAGAATCCCCAGGGAGGCTTGGAGGAACTAGCCTAATACAAAGTCTTAGAGCATGAGCAGTGTTAACTAAAATATCTCACTGGACAGATCTTTCATAAAGATGACAATGAGGAAACTAAGCCTACAGTTGTGCAACATGGCAGTGCCTTTTCTACTACACTCGACAAAGTGGGAGAAATGGCACTTATATTCATGTTTCTTGACCCATGATAAATTTAATGCCTTTTCCCATTAAACCATACCCCTTGCTTGAAACTGAGTTTTAAGATTTTCAGGTTCCTAATCCTATAGCATTTGAATGTGTCTGAATGAAATTTTCATGCAAAAATAAAACACCAACTCCTTGAATCATTTTTAAAGGGTGAATTAGGGAACAATGGTTTAGAAGCTTATCCCATAGTGTATTTCTATTCATATTATATAAGAAATCTTTTCAGCCCTAATAATTTTGTGCGTATCTGACAAGTTCTGGGGATACACAGCAGATAGCCCTCTAAGAATTTATGCAGGGACCAAGACAGAGCCCTGATAAGTATTCATTCAAGTTAACCAACTATTATTAGAAAGGAAAGGAATTTCAGATATGCTTCAGAAGAAAATAAATGAATAGCCTGTAAAAACATGATTTTGCTATAAAAATTTAGTCTCCTATATCAAAGTAAAGCAGCTTCTTTGGGCAAAGAATGCAAAATTGGGTTTTTTGAGTTAAACATGTTCCTTGTTTCTCAAAATATCATAGTGTATCCTACAAACAATCATGATTAAAAACTTCTAGTGGTTAGACAGTCACTCAAAGCCCAGGTCGACTGGCAGTGCCTTTACAGGTGGGTCAGGGAAGAATGAGAACAATTCTGATTTTGTTATATTTCCATTTTCATTCACTTTGATGTTATACAGGATTTCTAAACATAGGCATGCCGGTTTCTTTATTGACCATTTCCTGAGAAAAGAAAGCAGCTCTGAATTTTCCAGGCTTGCAGGAAGCATTAATAAATCAGATGGCAATGGCAATGCATTTTAAATACTCATTAACTCTCCCTTTCTCCGCCATTGTGATGTGTGTGGTTGACTGTTCCCCACCATGTCTTCTCACAAGACTTTTAGGATCAAGCCATTCCTGGTCAAGAAACAAAAGCAGAATCGTCCCATTCTCCAGTGGATTTGGATGAAAACTGGTAATAAAATCATGTACAGCTCCAAGAGGAGACTTTGGAGAACCAAGCTGGGTCTATAAAGGATCACACAAAAGATGGCATATGTATTTATGCTGCATGAAGATCACACGGTCATTTCACTCTGTAAACATCACTCCTATCTGAACAATGGACATGTTTTACTGGGAAAATGATTTTTCTGTTACTCTGCTTCTGCACCAGTAGTTTGGTTTCAGTAATACATATGTGAGACCTTTTGTTTGAAAAAAGAATAATAATAAATAAAAATAAAATCATTCATTAAATGCTCTTTCTTCAAAGAGAGGGAGGTTTGAAACTACATTCTCAACTGTGAATTCCCCAAGACTAAACTATGTGCAATGATTCTCACCTGAAGCTCCAAGAAAAAGGCCATTTTAGGCCATTTTATCTTGAAATAATTTTAGAACACTGTGCTTTTTTATTCTTTGTCTGCCTATCATCTCATGTTAGTCCTGTAATGATTAAATCTTTCCTATCTCTGCCTATCACCTAGCTCTGTTCCTGTAACTGTTACACTTGTTTTTCACCCTTGAACAAAATCCCAAATCGTACCATTTTATTCTGTTTCCTTTTCATTTGTTATAAGAAAAAGATTGATTTACACTAATGCATCTAACTCAGGGATTTTCCTAGTAGTAGTATCTGAATCATTAAAATTTTAGTATTAATAGTATCAGTAGTTATCAATGGAATATGGGAGCATGTTATTAAAAAACAACTGCTCTTTAAAGAACAGCATTGCCTATTCAAAGGTTGAAACCATATATCCCATCTCGATTAATCTGTTCAAGTATATTCTTCCTGAAAACTGGCATCATTTACATTTCATGGTTTAAAATTTGACTCATGGGAGGGTATACCAGGGTATTTCCAGGTTTGCTACCATATGAGTATCATTGGTGCTCTATTAATGTTCTTTGCATGGGCTTTAAATGGGAGACAGGACTCTTTGTCTAAGGCAAGAGTCCCAAGTTGGGAGGGGGTTAGAAGTGATTTTGCCCCTCAGGGAACATTGGGTCATGTCTGTGGACATTTTTGCTCATCACAACTGGGGGAGGGTGCTACTGGCATCGAGTGGACAGAGGCCAGGGGTGCTGCAAGACACCCTCAATGCACAGTACAGCCCCCCACAGCAAGAATTATCCCACCTCAGGGCACCTGGATGGCTCAGTCGGTTAAGTGTCCGACTTCAGCTCAGGTCATGATCTCACGATTCATGAGTTTGAGCCCCATATTGGGCTCTGTGCTAACAGCACAGAGCCTGGAGCCTGCTTTGGATTCTGTGTCTCCCTCTCTCTCTACCACTGCCTCACTCATGGTCTGCCTCTCTGTCTCTCTCAAAAATAAACATTAAAAAATTTTAAAAACAAGAATTATCTTGCCCAAAATGTCAATAGTGTCGAGGTTGTTGATGCAAAATGAACAAACACTTTAGAATCTCTAAAAGTGAAAAAGAAAGTTTTTTTCGAACCCAAGTTAGGACAGCTTCCCAGGGAAACATGCTCTTCACAGGGAATAAAGTGGTCCAGAAAATGAACAGTTTTTATAACATTATATACTCTTCATATCTTGTAAAGGCTCAAAAAATTATAGATTAGCATATGGGCAGGAATCACAAGTTTTAACATTAAGCAATGTGTGGTGTAGGAGCATTGATCTATCTTAGGGTCTAGATGGTTTTCCTTTAGGCTACTCACATACAAAGCAGTACACAGTATACGCTTGGTGGGCCAGAAATCAGGCTTTTAGTTTAAACAAAGTTTTTATACAGTCATGCTAAGAAATCTAAAATGACTTCCCTTATATCTCAGGCCTTTAGAGAGTTTTTTCTCTCATTAAAGTTGAGAAACTCTGCTCTAAGGAAACTTAGGTTGGACAGATCCATACTCTCTGGCAATGCAGTCAAAACGCTACGGGTTGACAGAATATATACTGAAAAGGAACAAAGTATAGTTAGCTGCTATAATTCTACCTACTGAGTCCCACCCAATTGTTGAAAGAAAACTTGCAAAAGTCGGCACATGTAACATGGCAACCACAGGCCATTTGCATATGTTGATATACTAGCACACCAAGTGTTATCCAAACCCCAGGTATCCACAGAGCATTACACAAGTCATATTCTCAGAGTTTTACAAAAGTTGTCTATTTGGAGACCTATCCTACTCTCTGAGATTAGTCTCGAAGAAACTCATTGGCCTTCTCAGAAAAATCTCAGGACACCACCATTAGTAAAACAGTGTTAGGAAAAACACCCAATAACGGAGCTCCATAGTTACACAGAAAATATAGAAGAAGCTTTTCTTTCACAAATATAGACATCTAGCCTGTACTTCATTTCTTGTACCTAAAGCCATAAAAGAATTATTCACATTTATTCAGAAACTGACTGGTGAACTATTGGGTATTATTCCATGAAGCACTCCAGGTATTTTGTTGGCTGATGTCCAGCTATTTAACAGACTATAGCATTCAGTGCAACAGTGTGACAAGCAAGCCCAGGCATGTTTTTATTTGTATTCATGTTATTTGAATAAGATTCAACTACTGTCACTTTCATTAATTAATGTGAAACTCATTAGTCCTGGTGCTATTATTAGAAATGTTCCCCTTCCAAGGCATTCAAACAATGTGTTGTCTCACTGCTGCTACTCACTTCGAAGTCATCACAGCAGATGACAAGGGATGAAGGAGCTGAGTACCAGGCCCCCAGTGGATCTTTTCTCTTTTCAAAAGACTTTCCACAAATTCCTATCTCCTGGGATTTCTTACATCCTTCCTCGGTGACCACTGCGCACACAGATAAGTGGTCTTTGTCCAGTGGAAAGCACAAAAGTTGCTTACTCTATAGAAATAGTGAAAGCATCATCAATAGCGATGTTTAATTAAGGATATGAGAAAGAAGGTATTCAAACTTTAAGATGTATTTTAAGAACCTTAACCTCAACTATTTAGTCAAGCGGTTCTTACAGTTAAAATAGAATGGAAAACACAACACCTCTTTTTGACACAAGGCAAATGCGAAGTAGGACACATTATTTATCAAGTACTTCTAGATAATAAACAACTTGTTTCTTAGTTCGGGCATGAAAAAAAAAAAAAAAAACCTGTCCAGTCTAAGTATCTTTGCCTCATAAAGGGAAATAATCAGAACTTTAAATTCCTATCCACTATTAAAGTTTCAGGTATGTAAGATACATAAATTCTAGAGATCTGCTTGTACATCATGCTTGTGCTTAACAATACTGTATTGTGCATTTAAAATTTTGTAAGGAGGGTCAATCTCTTGTTAAATGTTCTTACTATCATTAAAAAATATATACATGTTCATTCTCCCTCCCTTAGCTCAGGCCTCCTTCAGGCTGAGAAACGTGAAGTCAGGGCATGTATGGTTTCTTTCCTCCCTAACCCTAACCCTACTTCTAGACCTTACTCCACCTCATTCAGTCACTAAGTCTTGTTCCTATCCTTCCAGGGGACAGACTGCAATCCAACAGCTGGGATGAAGAAAGCATAGGTGCTAAGGAGTAGTTGTGCCCCCGCCAAAGAGAGGCAGCGGGTCCTCCAGAAATGTACAAAACTGCCTGAAGAATAGATTCTCTTTTGGACATCTGCCATGGCACAGTGGCACCAAGGGCAGATCACAGGGGCACTAGGCAGATAAAGACTCTTCCCCCTAATTCCCTCATTATCCCCTCAAGCCAGAGGCATCCAAAACCACAGCTACGAAGTAGGAAGAGATGTCCCCCCCCTCCTTTTTCTGTACTCTAGAATGGCGGCCTGGGTCAGACCCAAGGTGGGGAGGGTTTACCTGGATACACATTTGAAGTGTTGACTAAGATTCTGGACAGGACTGGAGTTGTGTGATTATTAGATCAGACTGACGTTCTAATCCCCAAACAAGGGACCATCTGTTTATCCCCTGAGAGGCAGGACCTGCCCAAGTGTTCATTTCGGGGCAGGAACAGAACTAATCCACAGAGAGTGCCTGCAGGAACTAAAGATGTGGTTTGAAGGGAAAACTATGCTATTTTCTGCCTGTACTCTAGACAGCCCCGATTATTCACTGACCCAGCTACACTTTTATTTCATTTTTGGCTGGAGTGCCTGCCAACCCAAAATTAAAACATATCCCCTCTTCATTTGTACTCAACAATCTATATCTCCCCAAAGCCCTTTGCACAGAACAACTCCTTTAGGAACCCACAATGATCTGTCTTTATAATAATAAGGGCCCATTTCAAGCTAAGAACTCCAATGGCCTGAGTGGATGGACACCATGTAAGTGCTTAATTGTGAAGTTAAAGGCTGTCTATATGTTTGTTTTGGAGTAACCATATTTACTACAGAAATTAGGCTAAACAAACACTAAGAAATCACCTCCTCAACTGGGCCATGTTGCAGTGAGGAAACTGAAGCCTAGCTAAAGAAAGATGCTTGCGAAAGCATGCACAGAGAGGGCTTCCCACTAGGAACCAGGCCTCCGGTTTCCTACCCTAATAACCTTGCTTCTACTGCCTCTAGTACTTTATTTGCACCATTTAATGTTTCTGTTCTTTTTGCTTCTTGCTAGGAGCTTTCAGCCTAGCCCATGCTATAAGAAAACTCTGGACAACAGAACTATAGAGTGTCCCGATGCAGAAGCAGAGATGTATAGAAGCACACACACACACACACACACACACACACACATTCATGTACTTCCTTTCCCTTGATTTTGATGACTAATATTTTCAACACATCATAATGGAGATGTGTTTGCCAAGGGAGAACTCTCCATGCAAAACCCACTGAGCCCTTGTGCTTAATACACCGTCACTACAGTAGCAAAGGGTACGTTAGGCTGCCATTTAAAACATGGTACATGATGTGCACATATGATCATTTCTGCACTGGGTACACTATAAATCTTGCCAAATCAGACTTACTTACTGCCAAGTTGATAGGTATTGCCAATTTCTCTCTCACCCTGGAAAATTATAAGATTTTTTTCCCCGATAAAAGAAAGCACTCTCGTAAGCAGAATCATAAGCACCTGCATCCGGTTCTTGGCCTGCCTCTTGCCTTGAGAACTGCTTTGGCTGGCCTGAAATACCTCTGGGTGCTTCAAGGACCAGCGGCTCTATGGACATGATAATATCCATCCTACCTGCTGTTTTTGGAAAAATTAAAATACAACCTGCTTAGAGGAAAAATAATTTCTTTCAAATAATTGAACATCTGGGGATTTTAGTGGGGCACTTGGTACCTTTAACATCTTCAAAAAGAATGCCTTCTCCCAGTTCATTACTGAAATAATATGCACAGCAATTTATAAAGTGATAACAGAGCAGCTATTATGCTTGGAGACAGAATCCTTGATTGGATAAATAAGTAGACCTGAGTTAAGTGCAATGTCAGTCTTCCTACTCTTTAATACTGTAAGCTACTGATCTCTTGGACATCTTTAAATTTTCATGTATTTGGACTGGGGCCATTTGGTTCAGGTAGCCTTGTTAAAAAGGGATTTTCAGGTCTGTGCAGTGTTACAGCCCTGCCAAGTTAGAATAACTCAAGACAAGGTCAATGTGTAGGACTCTCTTGTATTAAATCAGCAAGTAAGCTTATATGCATTGCAGATTCCTTGCCCATGAGATCTCTTGTCTAAAGCAATCTGCCGAAAGGTGATAGGGTTGAAGCATGGGCTAGACAACATGCATATGGCAGAGTTTGTAATATTCTAAGTGGCATCAACAGAGACCCCTGGGTTGAGATAGGAACAGTATTGGTAAATCAATAGTTTAATCCATCTGAGACAAGACTATTTATCAGAACTCCTTCTTATTAAATAGAATTCAGCTAAACAAAGTCCTTTGCTGATTTAGCTGCCAGGAGCCATCTTGCATCATATGGCAGATCCTACCCAACCTCAAACAGTAATCAACAGCTATAATGTCCTGTCTTTCTGCTCCAACAGAAGGTTTGCTAAACAGACCAAGTGTTCCCCTTATGCTTAGGCACATGGCTATTAAGTAAATTTTGACAAATTGAATTGTAATTATGGAAGATTTGGAGAGCAATGACATTGTTCAAATATTAAGTCATAACTAAAATCATTAAATCGCAGGCAACATTCAAAAAATTTTTGCTGAAATCTATAACTCACCTGTAACTTTAAAAGAGAAATGTTTTTAATGCTTAGTCAAGTATACAGGGAGAGAAATTTTAAAAATAGTCTTTATATTGAAACCTGCCTGGTTTTATTAGCAAATGATAAAACAAGGAAATGAAATAATCTATAGATTCTCTTTGGGTTCTAAAATATTCTGTGAGCCTTCGGTAAAATGAATGAAAGAAACAAACATTAGTTTTAATATATTGGAAACCTTCCCTGAATTTCCACCTTCTCTAGAAAATGAAAGGGAGCTTTGGTGAGGTAACAAAGAGAATCCTCCCTGGTGACCGTCTACACCATGGAGTCTATTCACACAGTAGACTCATCTCCTCATGCCACAGCATCTTCCACTCTCCATGCCTAGGGCTGGGACCTATAATCCCAGCTGAGGGACAGGACTGTGGTACCTTCTCCAAGGTGTCATTCTACAGACAGCAAAACAACCACAGTCACCCCTATAATCCTACTTGTGGGACAACTATTCACTGTGCTTCAGACATCATCCATTCTTAGAGCTTCAACCCCATAAATATTTCTCAACAGATGCAAAGGACACAAGATTTCTAGGACACTGGGAAGCTGAAGGTGGACTTGTTTGCTCAGGGGTATTTTAACACTAACTCTGCACTTGCTACCTACATGAGACCATGCATGTCCCAGTAATGCAGCTGGTTCAATGATCAGAAGAATATGCTGTTTTAAAATACGCTTTTAAATGGAAGTCAAAGGATTAACATTAAGTTCGTCAACAATGGAGATACTAAAGATATAAGCCTGAATATAAAAGGGCAAGAGCTAGGAAGAATTCATCTACTTTCTCAATCCTGAGGGAATTTTTTTTTACCTCCTTAGGATATGTCAGCAACCAAGGAATATGAAAACAGAGAAAAAGCCTTTCCCATAGGATAAGCTGTAGCTCACTGTAGTGGTAGTGTAGTCAAGAGAGAAATACCTGGGCCACAGACTATTACCCACTGTCTCCTACATAGTTATGCCTCCTTGCTCATGGGAAGCCCTGTATCCTTGGCAAAACAAGCCAAGGATCCTTAGCCTCTTAGGCTAAAGGTATGTGTTTGTGATGATGGCTCTCTCTTCAATCCATAAACCATCTGCTTTGCAGCAGTGGGTTAAAATTAAGAACACTAGTAGGGAAAACTGCTCCAGAGTCCTGATGCATCCTTGAAAGAGGGGCGTCAAAGAGGAGGATTCTGTCATTGTGTGAGACCGAAGTTGACTGAATGAGATCATTCTCAGAGTATGTTCTATTTGGGCTCAAAAAATATATTTGCTGCTTCCAGAAAGTACAGGGGTCTTGGTTCAATTCATGGTGCCTTGTTGAGATCTCTGTTCATAACACTAGAGTCAAACTGAATTTCTCAGGCAAGTGTGATTGGTGTTATCACCCTCAACTGTATGGGTCCTAGGATGAACCTAGACTCCCAGTTCAGGAACAATCCAGATGGGAGATCAAATGAAAAGAAATAATTTGGGAATTTCACACTTGTATCCTCCGAGAAACCTGTTAGAACAGAGTTCTAGGATTCGAGGGAGGACCCTCTTATCTTCTCATATCTCTACAGTTAACATGAGAGGTTCCAGTCACTAATGCTTATCCATGCCCCGGTCTTCGTGTCCTCCTAGACCCTTCTGCACCGTGAGCTCAAACTGGAACATTCCAAAGTCACTGAGCACCAATGGCTGGGCAAACCCTTGCACACTGTCAACAGATTCCCAGGTCTTGATAATGATAAATGGCCAGTTTCCTCCACTTTTTGGTCCTAGATCCTAAAAGAATCAGAGGAATCAGCAGTCATTGCCAGTTTAGCAATCAACATCATAATTATATACCCCTGCATTCGTGCAATCCATCACCATCTACTAAGTGTGTTCACAAACATTTTCTTACTGGTTCTTCACAAAGATTCACAAATATATGAAGCAGATATTGTTATTTCTATGCTATGAATAAGGACACCAAAGCGTAGGCTCAGACCTGGGAAATTGGACAACAGCCTCAGAGCTCTTTCATCTCTGCTACCACTGCCTCTCATGCTTCAGAAATCTTTAGTTTATCTATAAGTAACTTAGTACACCATGGCTTATGCTTAGTAAAGATGTGATTTTAAACTGCATTTTCTCTGGTGAAATTTGGCTGCCCTGGGCTTCCTAGTTCTCCCCACCCTTAGTCACTATGTGCTCAGGTGATATAAGCAAATACATTATAGCAGTATCCTAACCAAAACATAATCAAAAGGTAAAGATTCATTGAGAAAAAAATGATCCATACAGTACATGAGAGCTCATCCAACAATTACATTGGTAGCCTGTGTAGAAGAGATGAGATTCCTTCCACAAGAGTATATACCTCCAACCCCCCTTTCCGCCCCCCCCCCAACCCTGCCCCAGTGTTTGTGCAGGGAACAATTCAGCCATTGATCACACACTGAGAAACTTGTTTTTTTGAGTGCTGTCCTAATTGCTAAGATAAAATAGTGAATGTGACATCACTTCCTGCAGTCAAAGACCTGTAGTCTAATAATCAGGAACTTGGGATGGGGTAAGGGAAGAGCTTTCACACTAGGGACAAGCCCGGGTACCACAGGCGCAGTCAGAAGGATCCTATACAAGCCTTTGGGGGTCAAGGAAGAACTGGCCCAGCCAGTCACATCTGAGAGAGAAAAAACAAGTAGTGGGCACCTGGGTGGCTTAGTAGGTTAAGCATCCAGTTTCAGCTCAGATCATGATCTCACAGTTCATGAGTTCAAGCCCCGCATCGGGCTCTGTGCTGACAGCTTAGAGCCTGGAGCCTGCCTCAAATTCTGTGTCTTCCTCTCTCTCTCTACCCCTCCCTGGTTCGCTTGCTTGCTCTCTCCCTCTCCCCTCTCCCTCCCTCCGTCTCTCTCTCTCTCTCAAAAATAAATAATCATTAAAAAAGAAGGAGAAGAAGAAGGAAGCAGAAAGCAGAAGCAGAAGAAGCAGCAGCAGCAGAAGCAGCAGCAGCAGCAGCAGCAGCAGAAGAAGAAGAAGAAGAAGAAGAAGAAGAAGAAGAAGAAGAAGAAAGACAAGTAGTAATGAACATGGCATGAGGAAGGAGTGGAAAGCTGAAATTCCCTCAGCCTGGGTCATACCCCGTGGCACCAATATTTCTCTCTTAGCTGCACTTCAGCTTTTACCAGCCTGGTTTTTTAATCCCCATCGTACCAAGTAGAAACGGTATATTCGGAGTATTTGAGAGACTTTTCCAAGGTCACAGAGCTAGTAAAGGAGAGATCCAAGAACTGTCTGTATGTCCACCATGGTTTTTGAGAAGGAAGAACACGAGACTGGAAGTTAGGCAACTGGAATTCTATTCTGTCACCAAATCCCTGTGCAACCTTCCACAGGTCACTGAACAGCTATGCTTTGCTTCCCTTATCTGTAAAATAAGAGGATTTCAATGAGATGACCTCTAATGTTTCTGAGTTTCAGTCTGATAAATTTAACTCTCTTGTCTCCTGCTCAGATCCACTCAAGTTCAAGAGAATCCTGAAACATGAAGAGGAACTATAAACAACTAATAATAATAATTAATCAAGTAGAAAGTCACTCCTCTCCTAGGCATACACAGAAGGAGCCATACACCATGCTATTCCCTAAAGCATAATAGCTGTTTAATTTTTGACACGATAAATGTGTCATTTAGGGTGAACCAGTCTTTTGGATTAACAGAAAATTACAAAGTAACTACAGTTTGGTAGTATTTCACCTCTGTGGTGAGTTGGGGGTGATGAATGGAGGATCAGAACTATTACTAGATTTCAGTGGTTACATTTCATAAGATTATTTTTTTAAGTTTTGCTAGGTTTTTGTTTTCTAATTATTGTGTATGCTGTGGGAAAGCCCACACTTTAAGGGTATTGAATAAGGCATTCACATTTCCTTGGGAAAAAAAACCTCACATACTCAGAGAAAGAAATTATTTAAACACATAAAAATGAAAGAAGGCAGAAAATGGACTGTTCCAGAATGTTTACAAAGTGCTGAGTTTTCATATTTCCACTAGAGATAAATTGTTAACACTAAAATCTTGGTGTGAAATATTTTTTAGTGATAAAAAGCATCCCTAACAGAGTTTTCAATTTAGTTTTTTTTTTTTTAACACTGCCTGCTTCACAGAAGTTTGTTTTTGATATATCTTGAGATTTTAAAAGGTAAAGTCATTTTTTGGGAGGGGGCACCTGAGTGGCTCAGTCAGTTAAGTATCCAGCTCTTGATCTCATCTCAGGTCATGATCGCACACACAGTTCATAGGTTCAAGCCCCATGTTGGGCTCTGTGCTGACAGCACAGTTCTTCCTTTCTCTGAATTAAATAAACATTTTTCTCTATCCCAAAATACACAAACATTTTAAAAATTTAAAAAACAATAAAAAGTTAAGTCACCTTTCTATTTCTATAGCTACTTATACTGCTGTAATAGGTGTCAGAACATTTTCATGCATATTACCATTCTTTTCACTTCATAATCTCATGTGCATCAAGTAGTATATTAGTTTCGTCCTGTAACAAATTACCACAAACTAGGTGGTTTAAAACAACAGACGTTTATTCTCTCCTAGTTCTGGAGCCTAGAAAACCAAAACCAACATGTTGGCTGGGCTGGGCTCCCTCTGAGACTCTGGGCAGAACCCTTCCCCGCATGTTCATAGTCTCAAGGGTGGCCTTCAAACCTTGCTGTTTCTGGGCTCACAATCAGATCACTTCGATCTCTGCCTTTGTGGTCACATTCACATGGCCTTCTCTCTATGTGTCTCTGTGTCCAAATGTCACTCTTCTTATACAGAAAGCAGTCAGACTCAATTAGCACCCACCCTAATGGCCTCATCCTAACTTGATTACAATCTTCAAAGACCCTAATTTCAGATAATATCACATTCATTTGGAACTGTTCCAGAGATGAAGGCTTCAATATATCTTTTTGGAAGTTACAATGTAACCCGTAATATGTTGCCTTGGTATGGTTTTCAGTTCTGTTTTGTAGCCAAGGAAACTAAAACATGGAGCACCCAAGTGGCTTCTCCGTGGTCACACAGAATTTGGCAGAATAGACAACAGAGAGCCCATCTTTAAACAGTTAAACCAGGCTTCTTCTAGCAAAGGAGTATTAGGTTTTCAGTAATAATTTGCCTGGAATCAGGACTTAACGTGACTCATTCATCTAGACAGCTGTCTTGCTGCAAGTCCAAATTGCCTGAGTCTCTTGAAGGATGCTTGGGTATGTGCTAGCTTATTACTTATCAAAATCCAATCCAATCACCTTAGGGCGTAATTGTACCTCATTATATAACTTTGACAGGGAAAATAGTTTCCTTTCTGAAATACATTTCATAGTGTCTGTTTTCAGCTAACTTAGGTGCAGGAATAATAGGCCATTCTTTAACTGCCTCAATTGCTAACCCCGAACATTCTTTGGCTGCTGTGAACAGTACAGCAATACACCTGGAATATTCTGTGGTAAACGGGACATGCCGGAACCGCTCTCATAAGGGTGTATGCCAAGAAATACTTCATTTTGGGTCATGGGATAAAAGGAACAAAATTAAAACAGAGATTCCTCTGATGCCAGTGTGGGTGTCCCAAGGAAACTGAGCCATTGCCCACTTCTCAACCCTCTGTCCTATTTGTCAACTGTGTCTCCCAGCTGGACAATGGGCTCCTTTTCACAGGCAGCCTGCACCACGCCAAGTGGCATTCTTGTACTGCCATGTTGGTCCAGCTGTGGAAAGAGGCTGTGGGCCAGGGTGGGTACAAGACATTAATTAAAGCATCCCTTGGCCTTTCCTAATTCGTGTGGTTGTTTTTGAATAAGAATCTATCTGCGGGGTGCCTGGGTGGTTCAGTCAGTTGGGTGACTGACTTTGGCTCAGGTCATGATCTTACAGTTCGTGGGTTTGAGCCCTGCATCAGGCTTTATGCTGACAGCTCAGAGCCTGGAGCCTGCTTCAGATTCTGAGTCTCCCTTTCTCTCTCTCTCTGCCCCTCCCCTGCTCATGCTCTGTATCTCTCTCTCTCTCTTAAAATAAAACATTTAAAAAAATTTTTAAATCTATTTTTGGGGAATCCCCATGGATCTCCTTTATGTGACCAACTCCCTGTTGGTTGAATGAATGAATGAATGATTTCTGATTGTTTGGAGCTTCCCTGGGAACAATGAAGGACCTACTGCTTCAGAGGTTCAGAGGACCTACGAGACAGTAATGGTAAAGGTGAGTAAAGACAAGGAACAATTCAACCCTTGATGGTGAAAAATAGCCTTTATTTCATTCACTTCCTGTATCAGTATTTACTACCTATCAGGCACTATTCTGGCACTGAGGGTGCAGTGCTGAATGAAGGAGACAAAGGCCTTCTCTTTATCATGGTAGACACTTTCCATTCCAAAGAAATATTGCAATGGCCCATAGGCAAGGAGGGTGAGCTATGAAGGTGACTTAACTGGGAACCAGACAGCCTGGCTCTGTCACCATCTGTGTGTCTTCTGCTCCCTGGAGCTCAGGTGACTTGTTTACTAAGTGACCAAAAGGGATAAATAATCTTTAAGACTTCCTCTCCATTTCCCCACTTCTCATTAGCTATGCCTCCACCCTACCCCCACTTGCCAGGCCCAATGAACTCGTGTGAAGACATGGAGCTGGCATTAAAATTTCCTTGAGGATGTAGAAATTACAGGAAAGATGCATCCATCAGAGAGAAAAGTTCCAGAATCAACACATACTGAGGCACAACACAGTTCTATAGAGTAGCCGCCTTTACGAGAAACAGCAAACCCCAGACTAGTAATTATTTTTTTATTAAAAATTTTTTAATATTTATATTCCTTTTTGAAAGACAGAGAGAGACAGAGCATAAGCAGAGGACAGGCAGAGAGAGACACACACACAGAATCCGAAGCAAGCTCCAGGCTCTGAGCTGTCAGCACAGAGCCTGATGTGGGAGTCAAGCCCACAAACCATGAGATCATGACTTGAGCCAAAGTCAGACACTTAACTGACTGAGCCCCCCAGGTGCCCCCAGACTAGTAATTCATGACTGCTGTAACAATATTAGCTGAGATACCACCATTGCTTAGAAATAACAGTAATTCATAAACCTTTGTTACATAAATGAATGACCCCTCTAACACTAAAATTCAATGATACTATGGCATTGTATGAGGTAGCCTTTCAAAGCCTTAAACAAAAAATATCTTTTTCATCTGAAATTTGGTTACTTGTTACCTTGTGAAATACAAGATCACACTGTTTTGTTATTTGCTAGAATTCCCCAAGGAACCGTGTCAATCTTTTTCATCACTAGAACCTTAGACTTAGGACAGCGTCTGGCACTCAGAAAATATTGGCAGAATGAATGAATTAATGACAACTAATGAAAAACCTGTCATTCACCAACAATATCCCGAAGGCAGCTTGGTCCAGCTCAAGGAGGCATTACAATGTCTCTTCCAGAAGGCCAAAACATTTTAAAACAATTATAAATATATATCTAAACGCATATTTTAACTGATTTTGTTACATGCCTTGCTCCTCCTTTCCTCTTCCCCTTTCCCTCTTACCTGGGAAGGATCCTGTGTCCCCGTGCCTTCCCAGCACAGTCTGAGGGTCCCTTCTACAGCACCTCAACAGCCAGCCTGGGGACCCGGGCAAACTCAGAGGTAGCCTGCATCCATTGTCTGGGCCACGTGCTCAGAGAGTTCCCAGTCCATAATTCCTTGCTCACCAATATAAGATGTATATATTAAAAACACTGGTTTAGGGGTACCTGGGGGGCTCAGTCAGTTAAACATCCGACTCTTGATTTCAGCTCAGGTCATGAAATAGTTCATGGGTTCGAGCCCTGCATAGGGCTCCATGCTGACAGTGCAGAGCCTGCTTGAAATTTTCTCTCTCGCCCTCTTTCTGCCCCTCTTCTCTCCCTCCCTCTCTCCCTTCCTACCTCCCTCTCTCTCAAAATAAATAAACAAACTTAGGGGGAAAAACATTGGTTTTAAACTCTTCCTGTACCTATGAACTAACAAGGTATAAAAAGAAACAGAATGATGCTAGATCAATAAAGGATTTGGGAAAACTATTTAAATCGTAAAGAAATTAATCTGTAGTCAAAAGTCTAAGGATATGCCCATAACAGGTTTAAAGGGATATATATTTTTTTCAGGATACTTTCTTGTTTCTATAAGGGTCTTGTCATGTTCTGTGATGCCTCTCTCCTAGTTTGAAGACCCTATTATATATATTACACATCATAAGATGTGGAACCCAGAGAAAGTTCCATTTAAAATCCTACACCTGGTCACTGTAGAAATATTCAAGGCATCCATTTACAGTGAGGCAGCACTTACTATTTTTTAAGAGCCTGCACTGTAACTATCCAGATAAACAGACTAATTTTTAAGGCTTAAAAATCTGTGGTTAAAAGTGAGACTTCATTGGCTATATTGCCTCCACAGGTTCTAGTCACTGAGAATGGAGAATTCTTCAATTCTCATTCTATTCTACTTTAGGGGCATCTGTCTTGACACAAGGCTAACCCAATTACAAATGGAAATTCCCCAGCTTGCCTGCCTGGTTGACCACTAGAACAAATAAAAAAGATGTTACCATTTGTCACACTAACTAGATACGTAACATTTTTTCCCCTAGCAGAGTAACATCAAGAAAGTGAACACTGAACTTGATTTGCAGATAAATAAAAGGGGAAAAAAAGTACAACCTAACAAAATAATTGCAAAGGCAAAGCAGTTAAAGGACTTGGCTATTTATCCTCAATCTTCCATTACACTTCTTTCTACTAGTATGGGCCTTTAGAGGATTACTTTCAGTCATGGCTACTGGGTTGTGAGTAGGTTTATCAAGAAACTAGGCTCCCACTCAAAATAATGCTGTTTAGAGTATCTGGCACAGAGCTCTGCTACAAGAAGGAAACAGTCAATATATGTTTTTGGTTAGAAGACTCTGAGGCTATTTTCTTGCTGAAGGAGGAAGAGATACTTTGGAAAACTGCATTGTCTTCTATTATTTAAACCTTTCAGGTGAAAAAGAATTAGTCATTCAGAGTGTTACATGATGGACATCACTCAGGTTGGGGGTGATATAGACCAAGATTACAATCTCAGTTTCTTGGGACTGGGATGAATAGCCATGAATTCAATTCTTAATTCTCACCTGTTAGATGGAAAAGGCACATCTACCCTTCCTGAGTTGTAGTGATTAATTGGAAGTGGATCATAATATAAAGAACCTACCCCATAAATGCATGGCAGAGGGATGATGCTGGAAAAAGAGAATCTATAGTTTTCATATTTTGGGTTCCAAATGGCATAACTAATGATAGAGAGTGGATAGTGGTTCATTCCAGTTAAGTGAAGAAGGAATTTTTTATGAAGTACCACTGCCCAAAGATCAGATGAACTGGGTTGCTTCTTATGAGCACCCCATCATCAAGAGCCTTCAAGCAAAACCTAAATGCCCTTTAACCAGGCATGATGAATAGGGAATTAGTATAAGGTTTACATCCTTGACTCCTTTAAATGCTGTCTCTATAATGCCTCGAAGTTCCTCTGAATTAATGAACACATTTTTTCTGATTAATTTTGAAAAGCAAAGATAATGATGTTAGACAGAAGAGAGGATATTTGTCATGAGACACTGAGTTTGGTTTAAACAGTAACTTTACAAGTCCAAATAATTAGTATTCAGATTCATGATTTTTTCTTCTCCAGCAACAGACTTAAAAAAAAAGTAGAAAGGTCTAAATGTTCCCCAGCCTCCGGCTTCCAGTTGTCTTTTAAATAACTCTCACTGTTCTACTTCATCGTTTTCTCTCTAGTTGAGAAGCAGACATGAAGAAGGTAGTTAAGCAAGCGCTATTGATTAGCCCTAGGAAAACATCCATTTGCTTCTAATTCATCAGGATATACCCTAGGAGTTCGTTCTCTCTCTCTCTCTCTCTCTCTCTCTCTCTCTCTCTCTCAGCTTCTCAGTTGTCTGAAGTTCTCTCTCTCCCTTCTCCCTCCTCTATCCATAAAAAGAAAAATAATCTCTCCTTGCTTCATGCACAGTTTTCATCTCTTGTCTGAAGACCACCATACTCCCTCTATAGAAAATCACCCACCCTAGGGGCACCTGGGTGGCTCAGTTGGTTAAGCGTCAGTCTTCAGCTCAGGTCATGATTTCATGGTTCGTGGGTTCGAGCCCTGTGTCAGGGTCTGTGCTGACAGCTCAGAGCTTGAAGCCTGCTTCGGATTCTGTGTCTCCCTCTCTCTCTGCCCCTCCCATGCCCGCACTCTGTCTCTCTCAAAAAATAAAATAAAACATTAGAAAATTAAAAAAAAAAGAAAAAGAAAAGAAAATCACTCACCCTAAAGAGGACTTCTCAAGGCAATTTCTCAGCAAGGCTACTTTGTCACCAAATGGAATGATCCTCACCCCCTTTGTCAAAAAAAAAAAAAAAGTCTTTGTCTTCATTTCGCTGCAGTGCATGTCCTATTAACCACACGATCCTAGAGAAGAGCAAAACCTGGGAAGAGGGGGAGACACATAGATTCTTACGGATATCATGCAGTGGCCTTAGGAGGCTTCCTGAAGTCCCTGAAAATGTATGTAAAATTCCATGAGAGTGCGCACTTTCCTAGATGAGCCTCTATGGCTACCTCAGCCTCTTAATTCTGCATGTGATACCATAAAATTCGAGAAGCAATGTCTCACAAAGGAAAGTTTTGCAAATAATAAGGGTTTAGTATGTGCATTATATAAAGAACTTCTTGCAATAGAACTCTAAAAAGATAAATGAGCCAATTGAAACATGGGCAAAAGGTCTGAAAAGATACTTCTCTAAGGAAGATATCCAAATAAGCAATAAACGCATGCCAAGGTGACCAACATCATTAGTTATTAGGGAATAGCAAAATCAAAACCACAAAGAGATATGACTTTGCATGCACTGAGATGCGTGTGACTCCAAGGACAGGCAGGAACAAGCGCTGGTGTGGATATGGAGCGACGGGAAGCTGCTCCCTTCCGGCCAATACGATATTTACAAGATGGCGACACAACCGGAATCTGATGAATTACCAGTTTTGTCGAATGGGCAACAAAGAGCACTCTCATAGCACTGAAGCTAGATACGGAAACATCAGTGAGCAAATCTTAAATTTGGCATCACTGACACACGGTGAAATCTTGAGACTTGTGTTTCCAAAACTGCTAATCTTCACCAATCTCACATGAACTAATGATAGCTTCCTCCCTTCCTGTTGTTGTCATGAAGATTAATGAAATGGCACCCCGTAATTTGAGTCTTTGCCTGAAATGCTTCCTGTGACTTTAAGGTGACACTCCTATGCTTTTTTATTTTTAATTTTTTTAATGTTTGTTTATTTTTGAGAGAGAGGGAGACAGAGGGTGAGTAAGGGAGGGGCAGAGAGAGAGGGAGACACAGAATCCTGAAGCAGGCTCCAGGCTTTGAGCTGTCAGCACAGAGCCCGACGCGGGGCTCGAACCCATGGACTGTGAGATCATGACCTGAGCCGAAGTCGGATGCTAAACCGACTGAGCCACCCAGGCGCCCCTATGCTTTTTTATTTACCAAATAAAACATTAGCTTAAAAATGTGTTTGGGTATGTTGCTAAAAATATCGGCCTATTCCAATAAAATTGAGGCACAATGGAAAGTTCATTTGAAAGCCAAGTGACCCAGTGTTTCAATTATCCACTGCTGCACAGCAAGCTAACTTAAAGTTTAGTGGTTTAAAATAACTATTCCATTTTGCTCATGATTTTGGGGGTCAGGGGTTTGGAAAAGGCTTGGCTCAGAGTTTTGTCTCTAATCCATGTGTCATCAGCTGGGGTGACCAAAGATAGATAGAGGGTTCACTTCTGGGTGGCTTATTACTAATGTGACTGACATCGCAGTGCTCCTTGGTTGTGTATTTGTCTTCTCTCTGTCTCTCTCTCTCTGTAGCATCTCATCATCCAGAGACGCTTCCTGTGCCTTGGGCTTCTCACAGCACTAGAGGCTCAAGGAATTCACACTTCTGAATGATGCTGGCTTCTAAGAGGGAAGAAGCAGAAGATGCCAGTCACAAGCTCTGCCCAGAACTGGCACGCTGTCACTTGTGCTGTACTCTGTTGGTCAAAGCACTTGTACAGCCTGCCCAGATTCAGGGGAGAGGGAAAGTATACTCTATCTCTTGGTGGACGACAGGCAAGGTCACATTGCAGAACAGCATGGAGGAGAGGAGATACTTTTTTTGCGGTTGTCTTTGGAAAATACAATCTGTTACACCCAGGTTCTCACCTGGCAGAATCTCCATCAACATTTTATAATGTGCCCAAAGCACTCCAACTACCTGCAGTGAGTCTTTTAGAAAATACAGGAACTAGGCTCGGGTTCTCCTTAGGGTCCTGTGGTTATAAGGAACAGAGACTTACTCCAGTTATGTTAAGAACAGAATGAATTCCCATAGGAAAACACAGCAGAGTGCCACTCTTTGCAGATTGAAACAGGCAAACCCTCAGGCACCAGCTCTGCCCCCCGCCTCTCTGGGAACGCTGGACTGTGTGGTTTTCTTCTCTCAGGCCCATGGTGTCCTTATAAACTGGATTTAATCATCATCCTAACCCTTCCTCAAAGGTCCACACTCTGTACGGTCTACCAGTTTGAACATCCAGTTAAACTATTACCTTCTTTCCTAGCTGCAGATGTAATTCCACAGAAAATCAATTACTGTGCCCATCCCCATCCCGTTTGGGGCCCTTCACATCTTTTTACTGTAGGCAACTGTATAAGCCTCTTGCTACTCCAAGGATTGGCTGCTTTTTTGTAAGTTATACCCTTTATCTAATCAGCAGTGGTCATTAGGGGATGGGGAGGGTGGTACTGAACATCAAGATATCACCTGGCACGCACCAGGTCTCTCCCTCTCTCTCTCTCTCTCTCTCTCTCTCTCTCTCTCTCTCACTCACACACACACACACACGCCATCTAGAAGGTAGAAGACATGGTGATCCATGAGTAATACAACTAAATAATTTCCAAAGTCATTCCAGCTCCAGGTGTGTATGGATTCTGTAAAGGTAATTTCCATTAGCTGTGCAGGAACACAATAGCCTCCTCATTTCACAATGCCTCACAGAGTGTTCTAAAAAAAGGATCTACTGAGCAGCTCCATTCCCTAGGGATTAGAAAGGGTGCTCCAGGGACCAGGCCTAATTTCCTATAGCCATTCTATTATCCCAGCTGTATCTATGGTTTCTATTAGCCCTTCTGTGCTATTGATCAGCCTGGTCACAATGAAAGAGCTTTATTGAATTCCAAGTAATGGAAACTCATTACACGGCCTAGATAATTAATTACCAATTCTTTCCTTTTAGTGAAATTGAAACTGGCTGTGGAGAGCGAGCTGAGTGAGCCCAGTAATGCAGCCTGTTTGAGGCTTTATTTAATGCGGATGAAGAAGAACACTCTACACTGGCCTTGGAGATGTGTTTGATATACTGCAGACCCTTGAAATAACCCAAGCACTTTCCTTTAAAATCAACCATCTTTTGAAGCAGAATCCACTGAAAGGAGGAGGCACTTAAACTATAAAAAGTAAAAAACCAAAACAAAAATATAAATCATACAAGGATATAAATGTAAGGCATCATTTCATTGGTACCTTTAAAGCAGGTCATTGGTGATTTCTCAAACTCCTGAATAAGTCAAAGGTGGGAAGGAGGATTCACATCTTTGATCTTGTCTTGTTCCATGTGACAGCTAGGCACATTGCCAATGTAATTTTCAAATAGTGAGTTGCCAAGCAGACATTAATACCTAACATACATAGATAACTGATAACATCAGCAGTGGGTTGGACTGAAGACTGAAAAAGGCAATTCCCATTAATAGCCGCCATTTTTAAAAAAATAATTAAAATAAAAAACAAATAAAAAATTTTAAATAGCTGGCATTAATTGAAAGCCTATCACATGTCAGGCACTGTGCTAGAACTTTTACATACATTATGCCATTTAATTTTTATAATTCTACCATGTAGGTTATATTAATATCTATTTTGAAAGTTCAATCAAGCGGCCCCAAATCAAAAGGCTCAAGTTCCATAAATCCAAATTGAAGTCTGCCTAACTGATAAAGCCTCTTAATCCATGATGCCATGCTACTTCCCCAGAATTATTATAACACAAACCATTTCAAAAATCATTTACAAAAAACAGAGAAAGACTTGTAGTTTATACAGAGATCAAAGTGCAACATGGAATAGACAATTATGCGAGAAGATAGAAGCCTGAGACGAAAAATTTCTTTTATCACCATCATATCCCTCCTTATGGAGATAATGGGTGGAAATATGGAAAATAAAAAAATGTTAACTTCGGTTTTTGCAAAACTTGGTCCTAACACATTTGAAGCCTGGATGACAAGGATAAAAGCATAGAAACAACAGGTCTTCAAAGCCTTATTCAATCCTCAATGTTATAAGAGGTGGAGATTTGTGTAGCTCCAATTATACTGGATGGACTTGAAGTCAATTCTTTCTAAAAGAAACACAAGTCAGACTCCAAGAAACATTGAACTGGTCCGGTCGTTCGTCACTTTTTGCATATAACTATATGGTAACTACAGTATGTTAAACGTGGGCAAACAGTGTGCACTGCCACTCTCCCGTGCACTGACTTGTTTCCGCTGCCACCAGTCAATTTCTCTGCTCACCCAGAGTCATGACTGTTGGTTCCCAACCCTGCTCATATCAGTTGTACATGTTACAGTGATTATATGTTTAATTTTTTATTAGATAAGCCAGTGAAATGAGGAGTGTGAAAAGTAAAAGAGTTGGTTGTATTGAAGAAGAAAACAAGATGAAGTGCTTTGAAAATTGTTTAAAATAGTGCTGTTGAGTTAGATATGAGGCAATTATTAAAGATTTGCATTTATGTAAAAACATACAATTATGCTGCACTTAAGTTCCTTCACAGCCACTTCTAGGACTCACTCTACTTTACAGAAAATTAAAATTAAATTGGCTAATAATAGGTAGAGTTTATACAAGTAAGATGATTGAGATTATCTCATCAGTTGAACTCATTTAAAAGCCCTTGGCCCTACCTCAAGGCATATACTTACTTTCAATTTAAAATAAAGCCCTTCCATGAAACATGTTTTCCATCTGCACAATGACCATATATATATTTTTACTAATTAATTAACCAGTTACCCATCCAGCTTGTTTGGGCTAAGAGGATATCTCAGTATATCACAGATGTTTACCAAAGGTTTCTTCCAAGGAGGCAAAGTAAGGCTTTATATCACATACATTTTCAAAGACATCCTAACCTCTTCTTAGGACATCCATCCATTTTGCTAAAGCTCCAGCCCTTCTTGTCGCTGTCTTATAGCTAGCAAACCTTCGGTACTCCTCGCTCCTCAGCTACCTTGATATCACTGGCTTTCTACCTCCCACTGTCTGTCTCTCACTTTCCTCATAGAGACCAACCGAGGCTCTTCCGCTTTCTCCAGGTCTGCATCACCACTCATTTCCTGTTCAGCTTAAGAAAGGCCCAGGAGGCCCCCCCACAAAAAAAAGTGAAAACAAGGACTCTTCATTTAAAAATAAAGTAAAAGAGGGGCACCTGGGTGGCTCAGTCCATTAAGTGTCCAACTTTTGACTTCGGCCCAGGTCACGACCTCATGCTATGATGATGAGGTGAGAAAATTAAAATACTCTGTGGGGGAAGAATAGGTAGCATTTGGGAAGGATGAATTAAGTGGTAGGAAGATGGGAACAGGGAGGCACTGACATGGAAGTTTCTTAGTTGGGATATGATCTCCACTGGTCACAGTGGCAGGGCCAGAACAATTCTTGAAGGATTTGATATAGTTCCCAACCTAAGAAGAGTTATGGAGGAAAGGAACATCTTCAAGAGGGGGCAAGGGGAGCTTTGCAGATGTTTTCCAGTTTATATAGGGTGAATTCGAGGCCTGAAGTGAGGATGTGATAAAATTCCAGGCAAAAGCAATTCCAAAGTGCAAATGTCCTGAGGCTTCATATGTTTGGGGAATAGCAAGGAGGCCAGGACGGCAGTAGGTAAAATCAGAGAATGGGGATAACATAGTACTTTGTGGGCCACGATTAGGCAACTTTTAGTCAGATATAATCAAGAAGACTTTAGTGGTACCTAAAGACTGGGTGGCTCAGTCAGTTGGGCAGCTGACTTTGGCTCAGGTCATGATCTCGCAGTCTGTGAATTCGAGCCCCATGTCGGGCGCTGTGCTGACAGCTCAGAGCCTGGAGCCTCCTTCAGATTCTGTGTCTCCCTCTCTCTCTGCCCCTCCCTTGTTCATGCTCTCTCTCTCTCAAAAATAAATAAATCAAAAAACTTTTTTAATAAGACTTTCAAGAGCTGTAAGTCAGATCAACAGTCCATGTAAAACTGAATATTATGGAAGTGAACAGATGTGACATGCAGTTTTCCATTATTCAAATCCTTATTACGTTAAAGTAAGAACTAGCAAAATGCAAGTGGTACTCAAGTATTTTCAGGTAAAAGTCTCATTTATACAAATGAAAGACAAAAGTTTGGTCTTAGGTATCTACCAACTGATGAAACTATAAAGGTAATGAAGTGAACTTAAATTTTAAGAAAGTACTATCAAAAGAACCTCAATAATGTCAAGTATAAGAATAAAGATATCATCTTTCTAGACCTTAGCTTCCTAATCTTATAAAATGAAGGATTTAAATGGCCTTCCACAGCACTGAAATTTGGGATTTGTTGTTAATATTTGATGGCCTGGGACTTATGTCTGAAATTAAAAGGAGATGTCTAAGTTTGAGTGTCACAAATCTGAAAGGAAGAAGAAGCAGCAATCATTGTATATTAAAAAGGCATACACATACTTGAATTTAAATTCACCAATTGAGCAATTCCTTGAGAATACAGAAAGGAAGAACTTAGGTCATATTGTTATGAGAGATTTCCACATCCAACCCAGAGAAGGAGAGGCTATAACATTTTTATAATAGAAATTACAAAACTGGCAGAGAAGCAAAAGGAAGAATCAGTGGAGAACTTCCACTAGCAGGGTATAGAAGGAATGTACTTCAACATAATAAAGGCTATATTTGACAAGCCAATAGCTAAAGTCATACACAGTCATGAAAACATGAAAGATTCTCCTCTAAGATTGGGAATAAGGCAAGGATGCCCATTCTTACCACTTCTTTTCAACATAGTACCAGAAGTCCTAGCCAGAATAATCAGGTAAGAAAAAACAAAAGGCATCCAAATGGGAAAGGAAGAGGTAAAATTGCTTTGTTTGCATATGAAATGACCTTATATGGACAATATCCTAAAGACTCTACCAAAAAAAAAAAGCTGTTAGAACTGGCAAACTGGGGTGGGGGGGAGGCTCCATTGGTTGAGCATCCAACTTCGGCTCAGGTCATGATCTCACGGTTTGTGGGTTTGAGCCCTGCACTGTGCTCTGTGCTGACAGCTTGGAGCCTGGAGCCTGCTTCAGATTCTGTGTCTCCCACTCTCTCTGCCCCTCCCCTGCTCCCTCTCTCTCTCTCTCTCTCTCTCCCTCTCTCAAGATAAACATTTAAAAAAAATTTTTAAAGAATTCGCAAACAAATTCAGTAATATTGCAAAATATAAAATCAATATATAAAATTCAGTTATGTTTCTATATGCTACCAAGGAAATATCTGAGAAAGAAATAAAAAGCCAATCCCATTTAGAATAGCACTGAAGATAATAAAATACTAAGAAATAAATTTAACCAAGTAGAAGATCTATACACTGAAAACTATAAAATATTAATGAAGGCAATTAAAAAAGACGCAGATACAGGCACACCTCATTTTACTGCACTTCACGTTATTGTGCTTTGCAGATATTTTATTTTTCATAAATTAAAGGTTTGTAGCAACCGTGCATCAAGCACGTCTATTAGCACCATTTTTCCAACAGCATTTTCTCACTTCATGTATCCGTGTCACATTTTGATAATTCTCACAATATTTCAAATTTTTTCATTATTATTTTTTATCATGGTGATCTGTGGTCGTTGACATTACCATTGTAATTGCTTTAAGGCAGCACACACTGTGTTCAATCGCAAGTGAATAAACGTTATGTGTGTTCTGAGTGTTCTACCAACTGGCTGTTCCTCCATCTCTCTTGTTCTCCTTGGGCTTCCCTATTCCCCGAGACACAAAGATATTGAAAGGAAGCCAATTAATAACCCTACCATGGCCTCTAATATTCAAGTGATAGGGGTAATTGCACATCTGTCACTGTACATCAAAAGCTGGAAATGATTAAACTTAGTGAGGAAGGCATGTAGAAAGCCAAGATAGGCTGAAAGCTAGGCTTCTTGCAACAGGCAGCCAATTTATGATTGCTAAGCAAAAGTTCTTGAAAGAAATGAAAAGTGCTGCTCTAGTGAACACATGAACGATAACAAAGTGAAACAGCCTCATTACAGATATGGAGAAAGGCTGAGTGGTCTGGACAGGAAATCAAACCAGCCCAATATTCCCTTAAGTCAAAGCCTAATCCAGAGCAAGGCCCTAACTCTCTTCAATTCTATGAAGCCTGAGAGAGATGAGGAAGCTGCAGAAGGAACGTTTTGAGCCAGCACAGGTTGGTTCATGTGGTTTAAGAAAGAAGCCATCTCCAAGACATAAAAGTGCAAGGGCAAGTAGCAAGTGCTGATTAGAAGCTGCAGCAAGTTCTCCAGAAGATCTAGCTAAGATCATTAATGAAGGTAGATTCACTAAACAACAGATTTTCAATGTAGGTGTACCATCCTTGTGTTGGAAGAAGATGCCATCTAGGATTTTCAGAGCTAGAAAGGAGAAATCAATTCCTGGCTTTAAAGCTTCAAAGCACAGGTTGACTTGTCTTATTAGGGGCTAAGGTAGCTGGTGTCTTTCAGTTAAAGCTGATGTTCATTTGCCATTCTGAAAATCCTAGAGCGCTTAGGAATGATGCTAAATCTACTCTGTCTATGCTCTATATACAGAACATCAAAGATTGGGTGATTCCTCTGATGGATCTGGGCAAAGTCAACTGAAATCCTTCTAGAAAGGATCACTCTAGATGCCATTAAGAACATTAGTGCCTCACGGGAAGAGGTCAAAATACCAAGATTCACAAGAGTTTGGAAGAAGTGGATTCCAACTCTCTTGGAACTTTGAGGGGTTCAGGATTTCTGGGGAGAAAGTAACTGCAGATGTGGTGGGAACAGCAGGAGAACTTGAGTTAGAAGTGTAGCCTGAAGATGGGACTGAATGGCTGCCATCTCATGATCAAACTTGAACAGATGAGGAGTTGCTTCTTCTGGATGAGAAAAGAAAATGGTTTCTGAGATGGAAACTACCCCTGGTGATGATGCAGTGAAGATCGCTGAAATGACAACAAAGGATTTAGAATATGATATAAATGTAGTTGGTAACATGGTGGCAGCTTTGAGAAAAGAGCAATTTTGAAAAAAAATTCTACTATGGGTAAAATGCTATCAGACTGCATCACATACTACAGAAAAATCAATTAGTGAAAGAGTCAATCAATGCACAAACTTTGTTGTTCTCATAAGAAATTGCCACAGCCACCTCCACCTTCAGCAACCACCATCCTGATCAGTCAGGACCCATCAACATTGAGAGAAGGCCCTCCACCAGCAAAAAGATTATGACTCGCTGTAAACTCGGGTGATGGTTAGCATCTTTCAGCAATAAAATATTAATTAAGGTATATACATTGTTTTTATACAATGCTATTATATACTCAATAGTATATACTATAGTATATACTTATACTACAGTATAGTATGAACCTAACTTTTACATGCACTTGGAAAACAAAAAAATCTTTCTGACTTCCTTTATTGTGATATTTGGTTTACCAAGGTAGTCTGAAACTGAACCTGCAATACCTCAGAGGTATACCTGTAAATGGAAAGATATCTTGTGTTCATAAATCAGAAGAGTTAGTAGTCTTAAAATGTCCATACTACTCAAGTAATCTACAAATTCAATGTAATCGCTACGAAAATTCCAATGGCATTTTTCACAGAAATAGAAAAAAGAATCCTAAAGTGTGTGAACTGCAAAGACCCCAAATAGCTAAAGCAATCCTGAGCAAAAAGTACACAGTTGGAGGCACCATGCTTCCTGATCTCAAACTATATTGCTGAGATCTAGTAATAAGAACAGTATGGTGTTGGCATAAAAACAGACACATAGATCAATAGAACAGAATAGAGAACCCGGAAATAAAACCACACATATATGGTCAACTAATTTTCGGCAAGAGTGCCAAGAATACACAATGGGTTAAGGACAGTCTCTGCAACCTGTTTTGGGAAACTGGATATCCACATGGAAAAGACTGAACTGGATCGCTATCCTCCTCCAAAAAAATCAACTCAAAATGGAGTAAAGGCTTACATGGAAGCCTTTAAACCATTAAAATCTCAGAAGAAAACGTAGGGAAAGGATCCCTTTCCATTGGTTTTGGCAATATTGTCTTTTAATCTGACAACAAAGGCACAGGCAATAAAAACAAAAGTGAACAAGTAGGAATATGTCAAACTAAAAAATTTCTGCAAAGCAAAGGAAACAATCAACTAAATGAAAAGGCAGTCATTGGAATTGGAGGACTTGCAAATCATGCATCTGATAGGGAGTTAATATCCAACATATATAAAGAACACTTTCAACTCAATAGCAAAAAATAAATAAAAAGCCAATTAAAAATGGGAAAAGGAACTGAATGGACATTTCTCCAAAGGAGACATACAAGTGGTTACCAGGCATATGAAAATACATTTAACATCATTAAGCATCAGGCAAATACAAATCAAAATCACAATGAGATATCACCTCCTACCTGTGAGGATAGCTATAATCAAAAAGTCAGAAGATATCAAAAAATAAGGATGTGGAGACAAAGGAGCCCTTCCTTGTGCAGTCTTGGTGGGAATGGGTATAGTCACTAGAGAAAAAAGTATGGAAGATCCTCAAAAACTTTAAAATAGAACTACCATGTTACCTAGCAATTCCACTTCTGGGTATACATCCAAAGGAAATAAAATCACCATCTTGAGGAGATATTTGCATTCCCATGTTCATTGCAGTGTTATTCATAAAAACCCAGACATGAAAACAACCTAAATGTCCACTGATGTATGAATGGCTAATGAAAATGTGATATTCAGCCTTTAAAAAGAAGAAAATCATTTGTGACAACATGGATGAAGCTGGAGGACATTGTGTTAAGGGCAATAAGCCAGAAACAAAAAGACAAATATTGCATGATCTCACTAATATGCAGAATCAAAACAAAACAAAACAAAAAAGCCAAACACATTAGTAATGGAAAGAATAGTTGTTATCAGAGGCTAGGGTGTGGGGGAAAAGGGGAGATGGAAAACTTTTTCAAGGAAAGTGAAATGCTAGTTGCTAGAAGCTGAGGTGAGGCTGTTGTTTACTGGGAACAGAGTTTTAGTTTTATAAGATGAAATGCATTCCAGAGATGGATGGGAGTGATGGCTGCAGAGCAAGGTAAATGTACTTAGTATCATTGAACTGTGCTCTTAAAATGGTTAATACAGTTTTATGTGATGTGTATTTTACCACAATACAAAAATTAAAAAGTGCCATAATAAATGCAAAAAATAAATAAAATTAAATTATTAAGAGAAAAAAATTAAATAACCTGAATTCCACTATCATCTTTTAAATTTTTTTAATGTTTTTATTTTTGAGAGAGACAAAGAGAGACAGAGTGTGAGTGACAGAGGGGTAGAGAGAGAGAGAGACAGACAGACAGAGAGACACAAAATCTGAAGCAGGGTCCAGTCTCTGAGCTGTCAGCACAGAGCCCAATGCAGGGCTTGAACCCATGAGCCGTGAGATCATGACCTGAGCTGAAGTTGGATGCCTAACCCACTGAGCCAGCCAAATGCCCTTCCACTATCATCTTACAGACACTCAGACCAACGTGGATTTTTTGCCATTTGGTAGCAATGTGACCTTGAATAAGTTACCAGTTACTTTTACTAATAGCATTATAATAGTAATATATACTCTGTACAGAGTATATAATATAAACTCTTTTTATATGTTTCCCGTACCTTATCCACACATCAATTCCTTTATTTTACAAACTACAAATTACAAACCAGAGTAGCTACATAATTTGCCCTTAGTTTACTTTGTAGTTAACAGTAGAACCAGAACTAATACCCCGATTGTCTAATTCTTAGTCCAGAAATCTTTCTTCTCTCTCATGTTTAATATAAAGACCTGGACAACTTTTTCATGGAGATAATGGCTGGACAGAAATAGATCACTTATTAGTTATAAGAAGCAGACCAATTCAATTGGCAGAGCTCCAGAAAGGCTAAGAAGTTGGAGTCATCTGTTGCCATGGCAGAGAAAGAATTAAGACAGGGGATTGTATGAAAGTCTGTGAAGAGCAACTGGAGATTTAAGTTCTTGTTCTCACTCAGTACAGGTGCCAAAAGACTTTACCCCACCCCACCGGAGAGCTATGATCTCGAAAACATGAGCCAGAGAACCCTGGTTTCTGCAACATCAGCATAGAAAAAATCTGTGAATAGGACATGAGCCTGAAAACAAAGTCAGACACACACAAGAGTAAACTCTGTATGGTTCCACTTATATGAACTTCAAGAACAGGTAATACCAAGCTAGAGAAATAGAACAGTCAGGGAGAACAGAATCATTCATAGGAAAAAGGGCATAAGGAAACTCTTGCAGGACAGAAATGTCCAACCCCTTCATCTGGGTAATAGTCAAATGAATGCATGCCTAAGTGAACAGTTGTGGAGATCTGCATATTTTACTGAATGTTCAGCATACCACAATTCATTTTTTTTTTTTTTTAGTTACAAATGGTCTGCTAGCATCAAATCTAAGCTTTTCAGAGTCAGTAAAGTTTTCACAAAAATAGAAGACAAAAGTCGCAATATGTAATTGATTCCCTTGTTTGGGTTCTGCTGTTCACCCAGAATACTTGCGTCTCAGCTTCTCACAGTTGGGTACATTTTATCCTGAGCTTCTTAGTCAGCAGCCCTTGCTCTTCCAGAACTGTCTTTAAAAATTTGTAAAATTGGCCCGTCTTTACTCTATTCCTTCTGTCTTAACTATTCTCCATAACGGCATTTGGATTTAGATGTTTTGAAAAAAATGTATAACACATTATTCACATTCTTTAATAAGGAAGTCAGTACAAACGTCCCTGTCACTACTCGGCCCCCTTTCAAGGTAGTTTTTATTCTGACTTCTGTCACCATAAGTTACTTTTGCCTGATACTGAACTTCGTATAAATGGGAACCACACAGTACATACCATTTGGTGCCTGGCTTCCTTCATGCAAGTTACGGGTTTTGAGAAAGAGTGGTCTGACATCCCCAGGCAGACAGCCTTAACTATATGAAACAGAAAACAGAGGAGAATAAGAACCTGGAATTTCGACCCACTGTTACCCAAAAGATTCTAGAGTGCCTGATCCAGTTGCCAATGATGGAGACAAGTTTCTGTTATTAAACAAATTCGTTGTCCCTTGTAATCCATTCTTGTTTCAGGCCCTACTAAAGTTACGGGGCAATGTTTTAACTGCTAAAACGTACACAAATCTGAAGGTTCCTGGCTTTTACATTTTTATTTCTTTTTCCCTTTTATAAAATAAAAATAGCTCGAATGTAAAGGTGTTTCTGCGTTTGTCTCAGATTTCTAAAACATTGCATAAACCTTTGGTGGTGCCTGATTTTTAAGGCACAGAAACATATCTATTATCTCTCATGTTTTCCCACATGAGTGCTTTATTGTTAAATTTTTACAGATGTAAAACTACTTCATTGTCCCTGTTATATGTTGATATTGATTTTATGATGCCCTTCCTTGAAAACAGAATGAACTTCTTACATTCATAATTTTAAAAGAACATTTTTGTGGCTAAAAATTCGACCCATGTGTATTTATAACAATTTGTTTTCCCTTCAGAAACCACAACATACTTCTAAAGGTTATCGAATATTTTGAATATTTTCACAACCATTGGTATAGTCTTGTCTCCCCCCATGTCGCATTACTCGGTGTTCTATTTCCATTGTGTAATCATTGTAAGTAGGTTTTGGGGGATGAAAATGGTAACTTTGATAGGGTTTCAAAAATGAACATACCACAAGGGCCAAGAGAGTGTTTCCAAGACCACGGGGCCATTCTGCAGTTTGCGCTCTATCTCCTTTCCGATACGTGACAATTTTAGGTTATAGGGATTAAGCTTGGTGTTGCCCAACCACTAACTCCATTGCTGCCAAGTGAGTGACAATAATGTGCAATGTGAATGTGGCTCAAAGAGGGTATGAATTATTCTGCCTGATTCAGGCCCCATCAGTGATCCAAGTGAAGGATGGAAAGTCTCCTGGTGAGAAAAAAAGTGTATGTCAACCTCTCCTCAGACAACATTTCAAGAATCCCTAAGACTAGAGAATTTATTTGACTCATCTGAATGTAGAACGAGAAAGAAGGCCAGTAGTGTTTCCTTTATTATTAATGTATGAGATACTACTACAGTCAGTTTTGACTTCCTACTTTAACTACTCCTGGTCTTGAGATTGTTTTGTTCTTTGGTTTTACTGAAATGCCCTCAGGAGGATTAAACTTTGCTTGGATGAATTCCAATTATCATAAAACTTCAACAAGCTAACTTATGAATATTTAGTCTTCTCCTCATGTTCAAAAACATCCAAATAAAGATGATAATATAAAGAAATGGTCCCTAACAGGCATGGTTATCAACTCTAAAGAAATGTCAGTGTCTATGAATTTGAGATATGAAATGTATTTAATATTTAAAAGACTCTTTAACAAGGTATGAACTTTCCTCTTCAATTAATTATTGATTTAGGCACTCATCTCCCTTTCATTTAAAACTTTCAAACAAAGTGTCTCAAGCATTTGGATTTGGCACTAGAGGGGAAGGCTGTCATTGACTTGAGTTTTCTGGAGGTGTGATCAGGAAGGAGTTTTAACAATGTGAAGAAAAAAAAAACCCTTCACAAATACCTTCCATTGCGCCTACATTTGATATTGCTGATGCCATCAAGCAAACACTAAATAACAACAAGCAAATTCTGTTGAAATGTTTAGCTAAATGGAACCAAAACAGTCACAGTTGACAATTTCATAAATACATTAATTAGAAGTGTCTCCAAATAGTATGTGATTTTGAATTATTAACATAAAACACTGCATTATAAATGACTGCAAATTGCATGCCTAGTGTTCTCCATGCTTAATTTATTATGCCGTAGGAAAATTTGCAAATTACTTCACTGTTTTATACTTAATGGCTAGTTTTATGTGTTTATTATTACTTTAAGATAAAATTAAATCACAGTGTACATACGTGATATGTGACACGTTATAGGAGCCGCTCAAAGTTGGGTCAAAAAACAGCTAATCTCACTTTCGTTATGGTACTTTGCATTCACAGTGGTTTATTGCTAAGATTCCACTCGAGCTCCCGGCTACCGGGCTGGGCTCTGTCTCAGGGCTCACTCCTTTCTTCCCCCAGGGACGCAGTCTATCTATAATGGTGCATGATTTTTACTAAACTGTGCAAAGCATCACTTTTTGTCAGTGTGTACTTCCTGGTATCATACTTAGAAACAAACAGAGCGTAAACTCTCTAAGTAGAAAGAGCTGGCCAAGCTTCACCAGTGTTTGTCACACTTGACACAGCTTGACAAGTGTGTGTCACTCACACTTCGAGAACAAATTCTAAGTATTCACCTTTATTTGAAAGGAGTGGTCTGTGAAATTTTTCAAATATTATCAAAAGGTATCATAGACACCTTTCAACTTTCCTTCTTACGATTTTGCTTTAGTTCACCATAAGATTGCTATTTTACCTAAATGCTTCTAGAAGTGACTTTTTTAAGTGAAGAACCCCTATATTAAACAAAACTCAAAAGCCGTTAGTCCCGGTCTGAATGGAGTAAGCCTTATCCAGGTATTTGAGAAGGTACCATAGCATGAATTTTTTAATTACACACAAATCTGGGTTACTTTTAAATGAAGTGTAGGTACCTAAAGAGGGGAACCTCTCTGGGTTCTTCCCTCCAACACAGCTCCTTCCCGCTCTAGGAGTACCAAGGAACGGCTATTTTCCATGAAGAGTGCTACTAAGGTTCCAAAGGCATGTGCCACACTGAGCTTCTCTGCTCATCTTCATCTTCCATCTGTGTTGCCAGAACCATAATTGAACTACTCTCCTCTATTTTCAGATGAGTACTGTAACTGGTGGTATTGTTCAGCTTTAGTTAGGGGAACAGAAGAGGCCCTTAGGCCTTGTCTAGATTCAGCTATATGCTCAAGCTCAATTCACTGGTGTTCTGAAGTAGAGATTCATGCATAAACCTAGCTAACAATGAAATGGTTTTCTCTGATGTTGAGTTCCAGGCAATAGATTATTCATTCTAACAATGTTATCACTATTAGACAGAGATTTTAAAATAACTCTGGGGGCGCCTGTGTGGCTCAGTCGGTTGGGCATCTGACTCAGCTCAGGTCATGATATCACAGTTTATGGGTTCAAGCCCCACATCAGGCTTTGTGCTGACTGGAGCTTGCTTCAGATTCTATGTCTCCCTTTCTCTTTGTCCCTCCCCTGCTCACACTCTGTCTCCTTCACTCTCAAAAATAAATTAAAATGCTAAAAAAATTTAAGTAACTCAGATTAATATATTAAAGGATATGGAGGAAGTGGGCAATGTTCATAAACAGATGAGAAATTTAAAAGAAACATGGAAATACTAGACATAAAAAAATAGTTAGAAGAAGATGAATTATCTTTTGGATAGGCTAATCAACAGACTGGATGTAACTGAGACAAAAATGAGTGAACGTGGAGAAAGGTCAATAGAAATTACCCAAGCTGAGACACAGAGGTGTGAAAAAAAAATAAAACAGGGTATCTAAGAGTTACTATGCATGTAACTGGATTTTCAGAAGGCAAAAACAGAGAGCAGACAAAAGAAATATTTGATGCGGTGATGGCCAAGAATTTTCCAGAATTAAATTAGGAAGAATTTTTTTTTAATCCAGAAATCTCTGCTCACACATATACTGTATATAGAGGTAGATAATACAGATGCAGATGTAGATCTACGATGACTGAGAGTGTCCTTCAAGCCTTTAAAATAGAGACAGAGACTTTTTGAGACAACTAAAAGAGAGAGAATTCATTTCTAGCTGACATGTTCAATGAAACATTCAGGGATGTCAGGGCACCTGGGTTGCTCAGTCAGTTAAGCATCCCACTCTTGATTTCAGCTTGGGTCATGATCTTACAGTTCATGAGATTAAGCCCCACATCAGGCTCTGCATTGACAGTCTGGAGTCTGCTTGGGATTTTCTCTCTCCTCTCTCTCTGTCCCTCCCCTGCATTCCCCACCCTAAACAAACAAAGAAACAAACTTTAAAAAAAGAAACATTCCTGTACTTTGCTCAAGCAGCAGGAATTCAATACCAGATGGAAATATAGACCTACCCAAATAACTGGACAGAACCACACATGGTAAAAATGGATAGTAAATATGAGACTTCTGGGGCACTTGGGTGGCTCAGTCAGTTAAGCCTCCGACTTCGGCTCAGGTCATGGTCTCATGTTTGTGGGCTTGAGCCCCGTGTCGGGCTCTGTGCTGGCAACTTGGAGCCTGGAGCCTCCTTCAGATTCTGTGTCTCCCTGTCTCTCTGCCCCTCCCCGTCTTGTGCTCTGTCTCTGTCTCAAAAATAAATAAAACATTAAAAAATATACATGAGACTTCTTTCTTACTGTTAATGTTTTTAATAGTTCCTCATCAAAAGTATAAAGAGTAACAATGTATTTTGCAGCTAATAATATAGAGAGAAGTAAAATACATGACAAAAATAAGTCAATGGAAAGGGGACTTCGAAGTATGCAATTAGAAGAGTCTTATGCTCTGAAGCAGTATAATATTATTTCAAAGAACACTATGTAAGTTAAATATGTACATCATAAATGATAGAGTGATCCCTTCCACAAATGGATATAAGTAATAAGTTGATAGTAAAAGCAAATGAAATTGAAAAGTACTCAGTGAATCCAAAAGAAGGAAGAAAAAGAGGGAAAGTGGAAGTAAAAACATATAACTTAAAAGGTAAATTACATATATAGAAGACCTTAAAAACTCCATCAAAAACTTTCTGAACTGATAAATGAATATAGTAAAGTTGCAGGATACAAAATCAATACACTGAAATATGTTGTGTTTCTTTACACTAATAAAGGGGAACTATACTATGAGAAAGGATGAACAGAATAAAATACCTAAGAATAAATTTAACCAAGGAGGTGAAGGAATTGCATATGAAAAACTATAAGACATTAATGAAAGAAATTGAAGACACAAATAAATGGAAAGCCTAGTTTGTGTTCATGGATTAGAGAAACCAATATTGTTAAAATGTCTATACAACCCAAAGCACTATATAGATTCAATGTAATTCCTCTCAAAATTCCAATGGTATTTGGAATACAACAAACAACTGAAAGATTTGTATAAAATAACAAATGACCTCAAGAGCCAAAGCAATCTTAAGAAAGAACAACACTGGAGGCATCACATTTCCTAATTCTGAACTACATTACAGAGCTATAGTAATTAAAACAGCATAGTATTGGCATAAAAACAGACACATAGGTTAATGGAGCAAAACAGACAGTCCAAAAATAAATCTATGCTTATATTTACAACAAAGAAGCAAAGAGTATACAATGGGGGAAGGACAGTCTCTTCAATAAATGGTGCTGGGAAAACTGGGCAGCCACATGCAAAATAATGAAGTTGAACAACTGTCTTATACCTTACAAAGAAATTAGCTCAGGATGGATTAAAGACTTAAATGTAAGACTGAAATAGTAAAATTCCTGGAAGAAAACAGGTGGTAAGCTCCTTGACATAGGTGTTGGTAAAGATTTTTGGGATCCTGACACCAAAAGCAAAAATAACAAGGGGTACTACATCAAACTAAAAAGCTCTGCATAGCAAAGGAAACTGACAACAAATGAAAAGCAACCTCCTGAATGGGAGAAAATAATTGCATGCTGTATGTCTGATAAGAAGCTAGTATATAAAATATAAAAAGAATTTTTTATATGGCAAAAAAATATGATTAAAAAACATATCTGTATAGACATTTTTCCAAAGATGACATATAGATGGCCAACAGCTACATGAAAAAAATGTTCAACACCACTAATCATCTGAGAAATGCAAATCAAAACCACAGTGAGGTATCACCTTACACCTGACATAATGGGCCACGCTCAAAAAAAAAAAAAAGGCAAGAAATAACAAGTGTTGGTGAGCATGTGAAGTAAAAGGAACCCCTGTGCACTGTTGGTGGGAATGTAAATAGAGGCAAGAACTATGGAAAGCAGTATCAAGTTTACTCAGAAAATAAAAAAACAGGACTACTGTATGATCCAGCAATTTCACTTCTGGGTATCTGTCCAAAGAAAATGAAAACACTAATTTTCACACAAAAAGATACACACACCCTCATGTTCACTGTAGCATTATTTATAATAGTCAAGTACAGAATATTATTCAGCCATAAAAAATGAAATCTTGCCATTGTGACAACATGGATTGACCTCGAGGGTATTATGGTACCCTTTGTCTGTCTTTGAGACAGACAAATATGCATCTCTTTCATGTGGAATCTAAACACATAAATGAAAAACCAAGTTCATAAATACAGAGAACAGCCTGGTGATTAAGAGGCAGGAGGTAGGGTTTAAGAGAAATGGGTAAACTTTGTCTGGTTTTAGTTTAAATAAATTGAATAATTTTTTAAGCCTTACTCTACAGAAAGAACAGTACCAAAATCACGGCCTTAGGGCAATGATCACATCCACTGAAACTATGGGAGGGAAAAAGAAAGGGAGAAAACTGTACTCTACACCTGGGAAAGGGGCAAGAATAAGTGCAAGGTCCAGCATTATGTCTACAAGAGAGGCAAGAGTATCTGTGGTGTTCAGGGTCATAGTGCCTGAATATGACTGAGATTTCACCAGAACATTAGAGAAGTCACCCCTAACAAGCCCCCATCAACACACTGGCAGTCTCGGGGTGAAAATTATCAATGGAATACATCTTTAGAAGTGCGTAGGACAAATTCTCTCTGGGGAGCAGAACAAAGGGAAGACACGAAGGGAAGACACAAAGCTAAGCAAAGAATAAACATGAAGTAAACTGTCTAGCAAGCTAGCCTACATGCTCAACAAGGTATGGCTGAGGAATTTAAAGTCTGTAGTTTGCTGAGGGTAACCATAACAACAACAAACTTCAATCCCCGCTCACCTCCTTACTAGATCAATGGAAACTCCAAAATCAAAGGCCT
Source organism: Cryptoprocta ferox (assembly GCA_028646485.1). Taxonomy (NCBI): domain Eukaryota; kingdom Metazoa; phylum Chordata; class Mammalia; order Carnivora; family Eupleridae; genus Cryptoprocta; species Cryptoprocta ferox. The sequence goes on along the minus strand of CM053577.1, from coordinate 132,810,145 downwards.
AGCAGAAGTAAAGGCAGGCCCATGCTCATACTCATAAGAATAGAAAAAAATATTTTGACTCAATACAACATATCTATCCAGCTTTCAAAAAAATATCACAAAGGACACAAAAAAGGCAAGAAAAACAATTAACAGTGTCAGACACAGATAGGACACAGATGTTAAAAATATTGCATAGGAAAAGTAAAATAACATGTAAATTAATATGGAAAGGGCCTACTGAAAAAAGGTAGACAATGTGCAACATTAAGTTGTGACCTCACTGAAGAGATGGAAACTATAAGAAAGAATCCAGTAGAAGTTCTAGAAATCAAAAACACAATACCAGTGATGAAGAATATCTTCACAAGTCTCATTAGCGGAAGCAACACAACTAGGAAAAAACCGATGAACCTTAAAAATGCAAAGAGGAACACAAAGAGGCCAAAAAAATTTAAAGTACATAAAAAATAAAACAAAAACAAAAAGCACAACAGAGCATCCAAGAGCTGTGGGACAGTACCAAATAATCTAACATATGCATAGTTGGAATCCCAAAAGGAAATGAGAGAGAGAACAGCTGAAGAAATATTTTAAGAAATAATGGCAGAGAATATTGCAAATTTAATGACAACCTCCAAATTACAAATCAGCTCAGAGAAAAACAAGCTGAATAAATACCAAAAATAAAACACACTTAGACATATCATATTGAAAATGCCGAAAACCAAAGAAAAAGAGAAAAAAATCATGAAGGAGAGTCAAAGACAAAAAAATACATTATCTATAGAGGAACAAGGATCAGCACTACAGCAATTTCTCATCATAAACCATGAATGCAAGAAAGAATGGATTGACATCTTCAAAATGCAAAAGAAAAACATGTTCTATACTCAGGAAGAATATATTTCAAACATAAAAGAAGAATAAAGACTTTCTCAGATAGACAAAATGAAGGGAATTAATCACCAGCAGACCTGCTATAGAAAAAATATTAAAGGAAATTCCTCACAAAGAAGAAAGTTTGGTGTGCATAAATAAATGAATTTTGGAAATGGGACATGTCATTATGAAATCTCACAACATCAAAGAAGAAGAGATTCTTAAAAATTCCAAGGAGACAGGGGTAATTAGGTACATAAAAATTCAAAATTGGAGCACCTGGGTTCTCAGTCAGTTGAGCATCTGACTCTTGATTTCAGCTCAGGTCATGATTTCATGGTTCATGAATTCGAGCCCTTGGGCTTTGCGCTGACAGCACACAGACCCTGCCTGGAATTCTCTCTCTCTTCTCTCTGCCCCTCTTCCTGCTCACACATGTGCTTTCTCTCTTTCTCTCTCAAAATAAATAAACAATTTTTTATTCAGAATCATAAGACATCATATCTCCATCAGCAAAAGTGGGTACTAGAAGACAGTAAAGTCTTACAAACAGGAAAAATCATTTTCAACCCAGGATTCTATATCCAGAACAACACTCATTAGTTACATGAGAATGAAGACATTTTCACTTCCTCTTGAAAAGTTTCTTTGTATATATTTCTAAAAATTTGTGAGAAAAACAAGGTAGGAAATGATGGGATCCCACAAAGAGTGTACTACCAAGAGGGTAGCCAATACAGTTCTAGAAAATACTCATTCAGATCTTAAAAAGCAGTCAATGCAGATAGGAATGGAGAGGTTTCTAGATTAAAAAGAAATTAAAGACAGAGTAAAATAAGAGTTTGGAAGAATCTGAGATAAATCTATTGGACAGACTATTTAACAAAAGGAGAATCATTTTTTTTTATATTTTGAGAATTGAGAAATTCTCATCTAAACAGTGCTCAGCCTGTAACAAAGAAAAGATAATCCTACCACACTATTTGGAATAGAGGGCAAATTATCTGACTTAACATTATGAAAAGGGATTACTTGAGCCACTGTGTCAAAAACAGAATGGAAAAGAATGAGAGACCAATTGAGTCTGGGAAACTGTTGACAGTGGAGACATATGGTCAGCTTGTGGACAGGAGTTGTTTGTTGATGTACTGTGAAGTGTGAGAGAAAGAAAAGTGAATTATAGCTTCAAGATTTTCAACCAGACAATGGAAGTTTGCTGTTTCCTCTGACACGGCAGAGGAAGAGCAGGTATGGGCAAGGGAAAATATTTCATTCTGAACATGTAAATTTCAGATGGTTATTAAACATCCAAGTACAGACATTGACCAGTTAGCTGCCTGTTAGATATCTAAATGGATTTAAAAGTTGGATATATGAATTTAACCCTCAGGTTGAATATATAAATTTGGATTCCAACAGCCTATAGATGCAATTTAAAATCATGAACTGAAGGAGATTACTTGGGAAATCTGTGTAGCTGGAAAACACTGAGCCTTGGAACCTTCCACATTATAGAGATGAGCTAGATTAGCAGAAGCAGTGAGCAGAGAAGATCAAGTATTCTGGAAGACAAGTGGAAACGTAAAATGCTTCAAAGAAGGAATGATCAACTGTGTTTAAAACTGAATGAGTGAAGTAAGAAGAACAAAAGACCATTGCATTTAGCAAATAGAGGTTAGGTGTGATCTTCACAAGAGCTAGTCTGCAGTGTAGTAGGACTGAAAGACCAGAGTGGGTGCAAGAGAAAATGGAGAAAACGGAGAAAATGAGTGGGAAGAAAGTACACAAGCAGAATATATAACAATAGGTTTATTGACATATAACTCAAATACAATTCAGGCCTTTAAAATATAAAAATCAGAATGCCTCGGTGGCTCAGTTAAGGGTCCGACTTTCAGTTTGGGTTCAGGTCCTGATCTCACAGTTTCATGAAACCGAGCCTCACATCAAGCTCTGCACTGGCATTGTGAAGCCTGCTTGGGAGTCTCTCTCCTTCTCTCTCTGCCCCTTCCCCACTCACACTGTCTCTGTCTCTCTCAAAATAAATAAACTCGAAAAAAATAATAAAGTGCAAAATTCAATGGTTTTTATTATATTAAATTAAATTCACACATAATTACTTCCATGATTTTTATCCTTAGATAAATGGAGAGTTAGCTTGAAAGATAAATTGAAAAAGGTAGTGTGTTAGGTGTGCTCTCTGTAGGAGATCACAGTATAAATGTACACTGATGAAATGAGTCAGAAGAAGAGACCTATGATGCAGGACACAGAGGTGACAATAAACTATTGGCAGGATGTCCTAAAACAGGAAAAGTTGGTTGTGAGTAGGACACAAGTGAAGAGGCCGGCTTTAGATAAGAGTGCAAGTAGTTCTTTCCTAGTCACAGGAAAGACAGAGGTAAGATGGTAGAAGTGGGGGTCAGAGCCTTTGATAGTTCTCTTACCGCTGCTTACGATTTCTTAGTGACATTGAAAACAAGGGGCACCTGGGTGGCTCAGTCGGTTGAGCGTCCGACTTCAGCTCAAGCCATGATCTCACAGTTTGTGGGTTCGAGCTCCATATCAGGCTCTGTGCTGACCGCTAGCTCAGAGCCTGGAGCCTGCTTCAGATTCTGTGTCTCTCTCTCTGCCCCTCCCCTGTTCATGCTCTGTCTCTGTCTCTCTCAAAAATAAATAAATGTAAAGAAAATTTTAAGAAAACAAGGTCATCTCCTGAGAGTGAGCATGGGGGAGGAGATGTTGGAGGACTGAGGGCAAGAATGAAAACAGTGGCTAAGGGGGTAAATGTATAAATAAACTACAGGAATAGAACACAAATCATGGGCAACAGAAAAGAGATCTTTGATTTTAGTGGTCATGGAAATTAAAAAAAAAAAAAAAAAAAAAAAAAAAAAGCAAGACCAGTCAACTTAGTCGCACATTTTCCTTCAGACACAGAGCAAGTGAAGATGGAGATGTAACTAGAAATGAGGCTTTGCCATGTGAGGAAGATAATGGGAAGGGAAGAGAAAGTGATGAAGGGGAGTTGCTATAATGATGGGTTCAGAGAGCTAAACTAGCTAAGTAAGGGATTGTGGCCATGAGGGGTAAATGGAGGTTAAAAGACACTGAAGCCCAAAACTCTGTAGGTCTGAATAGCTAAGTAGAAAACAGAGCACTACTTGGAGTTGACGCTCTTCTACAGTCGACCCACAATACAAAATGTGAATGGCAGAAAGCTTCACTATGTTCCAGCAAAGTGAGAGCTGGAGAAATCTTACAGGTGGTAGGAAGGATAGAAGGTGGAAAGACAGCCAACTGTACTAATGGACATCAGGATACAAAACAAAGAGTCAAGAGGCACTGCCTATAGTTGATGGAAGAATACATAGAAACATAAACATGTCCTTTGAAACTGGAGTGGAGACCAGTCTAGAAATGCTGAGTAGTGAACTCTGGAGGAAGGAGGAAACAAATCAGGGTGGGAATAAGGAGGTTAAGTCTCCGTCTATTTATAACAGGTAATATTAAAACCTAATAAAATAAAAATGAAGGTGTATCAGCATATTTCGGGATAAGTAATACAAGATCCTGCCTAAGAGGATCCTCTTCTATATCTGAGAGAACAAAACTAAAACCAATGTTTATCCTGAGGAGCAGAAATAATGGAGAGGATGGTTAAGACAAGAGTATGTTGCTTTTGATGAAAAGCTCATCTGTGCTATTTGAATTTTAGCCAGGTGAAGACATGACTTTGATAAAAAAAAAATGTATACTTAAAAATTTAGTCTCATATATTAACAGATCTAACAATTCCGTTGAACTTTGCTGTAAGTATATAGAAAAGAGCACATATTTTTTCTGATGTTTGAAATCTTGCTGTTTTATCTTGCAACTAAGAGAATAAAATAAGCTGGCCTTCTTATTTCTCTAGTCTTATTAAGAAATCCAAAGTCAAAGAGTATTCATATTCAAACTTTCTAATTTCACTTCTAACTCATAAGGGAGAGTAAAAGGTTTAGTTTTTAAAAAAAAAAAAAAAACTAAGAATTTTTTTTAACAAACAGATTTTACTCATAAACATTTTGATGAGTGCAGTGGAAAACAAACCAATATAGTTTGAAAAAAAAATGTGGTTTGCGGGGGTAAAGTGCTAGAAAAACACATCTCACTTTCTCTTATTGCAAAATATTTGAAAATGAATTTGTGACTTTGTTGAATGTGCAGAGCAAATACACTCTCCACCTCCAGCTTCTGGCTTGTTTTCTATATGCCAGAATTCGGGGAAGAACTTGGGAATTATTGGCATACGGAGCATAAGGCTGTTGTCAAGCCACAGTTCACCAGATCTCTCTCAAGAAAAATCTGATTGATATTATTTAAATGTTTTTACTTTAAAAGTTTCACACAAATACAAAACTAGAAAGAATAATATGATGAATTCCTTTTGTACATCACCAGGCTTCAGCAATTAGCAGTTGATGGATTTACTCTCACATAAACCTCAAACCTTTATTTTAAAGTAAACCTCAAACGATATATTATTCCACATTGAAATATTTCGGTGTGCATTGCTAAGCACAAGGAATGGGATTGTTTTTCCTCATCACATATCATCGCATCTAAAAATTAATAAGAATTCTTTAATGTCATCAAATAACCAGTTAGTATTCATGTTTTCTCAACCCTCATAGTTATTCTTTTTCATTTCCTCTTTTTTTTTTTTTGTAGTTTTTCTTTTTCTTCTTAAGTTTTTTTTTTATGTTTATTCATTTTTGAGAGAGCGAGAGAGCACGCACCTGCAAGCAAGGGGCAGAGAGAGAGGGAGACACAGAATACAAAGGGGGCTCCAGGCTCCGAGCTGTCAGCACAGAGCCCAACGTGAGGCTTGAACTCATGAACCATGAGATTATGACCTGAGCCAAAGTCAGACACTCAACTGAGCCACGAAGGTGCCCCATAGTTTTTCTTTTTAATAGTATGTTTGAATTGGGATCCAAAGGAAGTGCCTATATTACAGTAAGTTGATATGCCTCCTACGCCTTTTTTCATGTAGAGGTTCCCCCTAAATGTTTTTCCCCTTACACTTTTTTGTTGAAGAAATTCAGTAGCTTTGGTGGTAGCATATCTCACAGTTTTTATTTCACATCCCACTGGTATCATTTAAACATGTTATCTTTCTTTTAAAATGATAGTTGGATCTAGAGGAGGTTTAATCAGATTTGGGATCAAAAACTGTAACAAGACTATTTCATAGGTGGTGCTGTGCACCGTCATCTAGAGAAACATAATGATTGGCTGCCTCTCTTTTATGATATTTAAGTTCTGATCACCAATTAGTGTGTGTGTGTGTGTGTGTGTGTGTGTGTGTGTGTGTGTAGGGGGGTTCCACACCGACAAGCAATTCTCAGTATACCAGTATACCAGCTGGGTGTCCTACAACTCAATTCTAACACTACCTATCCAAAGTTAGCAGATCCCTAGCGTCAAGGGCTCAATCCCACAAGACTGCCCCCTCCCCCCACCTACTTTAGCCACCAGTCACAAGACCAGGCTATTAACTGTGCTTCTGACCTACCGGCTACAAATTGGAGGTTCCAACAAACCCCTTTACCTTGGGATGCCAATCTCAAAGTCCAGGTTGTCACCTCTACTTCTGATCATCTAGCTATAAGTTAGAGGTTCCCATGAGCCCCTCTTCGTGTCTGACTATCTTGCTAGAGTGGCTCATGGAACTCAGGAAAACAGTTTACTTAGAGGACTGGTTTATAAAGTGTAAAAGGATATGATACATATAAAAGGATATAATAGGTATAAAAGGATATGATAAAATGATAAAGGATACAGATGGATATCTAGATGGAAGAGATGCACAGGGCAGGGCATGTGCATGGGGCAGGGAGATTCCATGCTCTACCCAGGCCCCCTACTTTCCCTGCACCTGCACGTGTTCACCAGCCTGGAAGTTCTTGGAACCCCATCCTTTTGGGGTTTCATCAAGGCTTCATCACCTAGATGCAATTGATTAAATCATTGGCCATTGGCAACCCCTCTCCCCTCCTGTTCCGGGAGATTAGGGGAATGGGACTGAAAGTCTCAACACTCTATGATTGGTGCCTCTGGCACCCAGCCCCCATCCTTAGGTGGTTTCCTAAAGTTACCTCTTTAACATAACAGAAGACACCTTTATCACTCTCAACAGTTAGGAAATTCCAGGGGTTTTAGGAGCTCTGTGCCAGAAGTGGGGAGAAAACCAAAAACATATTTCTCACTATAAATCACAATATTAGGGCATCTGGTGGCTGAGCAGATTGAGCGTCTGACTCTTGGTTTCAGCTCAGGTCATGATCCCAGGGTTGTCGGATCGAGCCCATGTCAGGTTCTACACTTGGCATGGAGCCTGCTTAAGATTCTTTCTCTCTCCCTCTCCCCAACTTGCACTCTCTCTCTCTCTAAAAAAAAAAAAAGGGAGAGAGAGAAAGAAAAAAAACACAGTATCACAATATTCTAATCCTATCACTTTTCTTCACTTACTAACATACTTCTATAAAAAGAAACTTTCCCTTATCAGCTATCAGTTACTTTGAGACTCAGTTGTATAGAAAAGGCAGGAAAATACTTGTTTTGGCTTTCAAAATTTAAATAAGCTCCCTGGTTCCTCCAAAGGCGACCAGTTAGGCTCCCTCTTGGCATCATTATAAACGTAGGGATTTAAACATGATCTATATTTAAACCCTTGGCAGTTATTATCCCTACTCAAGTTCAAATTGTCCCATCTTTGGCCAGTGGGAGACTTCAAGTTGACTCAAAAGTCTGTTTGACCAAACCCAGATAGTCTTTGATATCCTTCCTTTCTGTTGTGATCCCTCAGGTTCATCTTACATTTTTTATCATTTATTTATTTTTGAGAACGAGAAAGAGTATGCATGTGAAGAGGGGAGGGGCAGAGAGAGAGAGAGAGAGAGGGAGAGACAATCCCAAGCTACCAGTGCAGAGTCTGATGCAGGGCTTGATCCCATGAACTGTAAGATTATGACCTGTGCAGAAATCAAGAGCCAGATGCTCAACTGACTGAGCCACCCAGGTGCCCCGTCATCTGACATATTTTCAGCGATCTGAAACAGTGATTTTATCAAGAAGCATCAGTAACTGTTTATCATAAATAGTATTGAAAAACCACAGTCTTGACATTAAATGAGTTCATGGTAACTCGACAGCTCATTATTTCTAGACCTTTAGATGGCAGAGATAGATCTTTTTTTTAATTCATTTAACTTTTAACTTTGAAATAGTATTGGACTTTTTAAAGGTAGCAAAGTACCTTTCATTCAGTTCCCCCTAATGTTAACATCTGACATAACCACAGTACAATTATTGAAACCAGGAAATCGATACTGACACAATATTATTAACTAATCTATAGATCTCATTAGAATTCTCCACTTTTCCCAAAAAGATTATTTCCCAGTGAAAAATCCAATCCAAGATACCATGTTGCCTTTAATTGTCATGCCTCCTTCTCTAGTCTGTGACAGTGCTTCAGCTTTTGAAGGTGTTGTTTTTGGTTTTTTGTGACCTTAATGCTTTTGAAGAATGCTGACCAGGTATTTTGTAGAGCTCTCAATTGGCATTTGTCTGTTTCCCCATGATTAGGTTGAGATTATGTGCTTTTATCAAGGATGCCACAGCTGTGAAGCTGTCCCTAATTTTTGGTGTACTATATCAGAAGGTATTTGTCAGCAAGTCATTATTGGTGATGTTAACTTTAATCACTTGGTGGCCTTTGCCATTTGTCAACAGTAAAATGACCATTTTTCTCTTTGTAGTTAATAGTTATAAACAGATACTGAGAAACTGTTCAAATCTTTTTTTCCCCTCACTGTACTTTCCCCACTAGTTTAGTATCTATCAATGATTCTTGTCTGCAAGAATGCTTTAATTATGGTGGTATTTACCCAACATTAATTTTCTATTTTTGTCATTTCTTACACATTTTTTGAGAGAGAGCACGCATGATAGAAGGAGAGGGAAAGGGAAAGGGAAAGGGAAAGGGAGAAGGAGAGCTCACATCTTAAGCAGGCTCCATGCTGGGCATGGAGCCCAATTTCAGGGCTCCATCTCACAAAAGTGAGATCATGACCTGAGAAAAACCAAGGATCAGATACTTAACTGACTGAGTCACCCAGACAGCCCTCTTATACGGTTATTAATTAGAATTCTACTGAAAGAAAAATACCACCCCATCTGTCATTTGTCTGCTTGTTAATTAATCATTTATATCAGTATGGATTAATGGATAGTTAGTTCCTTGGACTATAAGCCATTACTATCTTATTTATTTTATTGGTCGAACTGGCCCTGGATTTCCCCATTGGGAGCTGCTACAAGTTGGCCCCTATGTCTTTTCAATATGCCCTCCAAATCTACATGCTCCCACATTCTCTGAGACCACAGAATATTCCAGGCTTACCTCGCATTTTCCCTACCCCTGTTAATACAGCAGTTGCTATGTGCCAGGTGCTGATCTGAAAGCTTTGCATGTATTAACTCATTTTATTCCCTATGGCAACCCCATTATTGAATCTACTTTTCAGATGAAGAAACTGAGGCAAAGTGAGTGTAAGTAAATTGCCCAAGTTAACACAACTAGTAAGCAGTTCAGCTGGGCAGCAGACACTACGGAATTCATGCTCTTAGTCACTAATCGGAAATTTGAACAGCCAAACAAACACACTTGAACTAATAGATAATGTACATACGTCCTTGCACAAAAGGAAATAGAGACTCTGTTTTATATACAATTCACATCATATCAGAAGGAATCTTCCCGGAGATACTTCATCACTCGTCAGCCTCTCAAGGGTGCCATGTTGTCTCTCAGGTGTGCTGAACCATTAGGCTTAGCCTTTCCTCATCACCACTCACAGGATTCCTCTGTTTCCTAAATTCCGGTTTTGAATCTTACATTCATCAGGACCACACACCCATGCCTCCTCCTTGTTGACTCCCAGCTTATTCCCCATCATTCCTGGGGCTCCCAGCTCATTCCTACTCTGTAAGTCCACTTCTACCCATCACCCTTTTGTAGTCTGGCCTCTCCATTCCTCATCTTCCTCCACACCAGTGATCCTGTCCCTCACCCTATCTCAGCCACACGTTACCACTGCACCCTCATCTTGGCCTTAGCAATAATGCAAATACTCCATAAGTATTCTAGCATACCACTATCTAACCACAAGCTCCTAACTTATCCATAACATACCCAATACCAACAATTTTAAAACCGAATTGGGACATTCAATCCATTGACTCTACCAGCGTCTTCTCTTCTCTGCTTACCTAGATGAAATTCCATAGCCAGCCATCACAAAGTCACTTTTTTCACACACCCTCAACACCATAACGGCTCTCTCATTTTAAACTATTAGCTTGGCAAACCACAATGCTGATAAAATTCAACTGTTCTCTTATTATGTGCCTAACTCCACTGAAGCAAACCACACAGCCAGGATGTCAGGTCTCATGACCCTTAAGTGGGTCCTTCAGACAGCCAGAATTCACACATTTCCCAAGAGCACTGTCACCTGTTTTCCCAACTAACTCTTCCCTTCCTTCTCTTTGTCATACCTCCAACACCTCTTCCCTTATCTTTACTCTCAGTAGATGACCAAACTTTCCTCAGGTAATTAAAGTAATCACAAGAAACCACATCTATCAACCTACTAAATCTACAGTCTACACCCCACCTTCCTGCTTATTGGTGTGTTGCTCTCTAAAACCAGTCCAGTCACTGGTGCCATCTCACCTACTCACAGATGCCAAAACTCCACCAGTTTTCCCATCTTATATTATTTTTTGTTCACTATCGGATAATTCTCACTGACACATAAAAACCACTACTGTTTCTTTCACATTAACTACTACAAAAAACTATTCTTAACTCTAACTTCCCCACCAGTTCATTTCAATAATTGTCAATTCCTCTGTTAACATCTAAGCTCCTTCAAAGATTTGTCTAGACTTACCAGAAGAAGAGAAACAAAAAAGCACAAGTGAAGATAATTGCTAAAATCATAGATATTTTAGAAAATGTTATAAATAAATTCATAGAAGGGTGCTTGGGTGGCTCAGTCGGTTAAGTGTCTGACTTTGGTTCAAGTTGTGATCTCTTGGTCCATGGGTTTGAGCCCCACATCAGGCTCCGTGCTGACTCAGAGCCTAGAGCCTGCTTCGGATTCTGTATCTCCCTCTCTCTTTCTGTCCCTCCCCCACTCATTCTCTGTCTCTGTCTCTCTCTCTCTCAAATAAACACTATTTAAACATTGAAATAAATAAATAATAAATTCATAGAGATAAGTGTGAGAATTTAGATGAAGAAGATAATTTCCTAGTAAATACATAGATTATAAAATGCAATTCAAGAAGAAATGGAAAATCTAAATAAAACATAGCCTTTAAATAAACTGCATCAGCAATCAAAATCTCTACCCAATTTCCTCCCCACCAAAACAATAGCAGGGAAAAATGCTTTGGTAGGCCAGTTTTTTATTTTGTTTTGCTTTTTTTGTTTGTTTGTTTGTTTTGAGAGAGAGAGAGTGAGTGGGAGAGAGAAGCAAAGGGAGAGAGAGAAAGAGTCTTAATCAGGCTCACTGTGGAGGCCAAAGCGGGGCTCAGTCCCACAATCCTGGGATCATGATCTGAGCCTAAATCAAAAGTCAGATGCTGAGCCGAGGTGCCCCAGGCCAGTTGTATATCACCTAAAACAACATGTAACTTCGGTACTAGCCAACCAAATTACTATATGAAACCAGTATTATCCTGATAACAAAATGTGATGTAGTCAGCAGGAGAAAAAAAATTATAAACCATAATAGAAACAGTTTTACTTATAAGGGTTTTTCTTAATCCTGAAAAAGAAATAGAATATTAACCTGGGCCTACATGAAGCACAGACACAGAGCAAATACTTTGATGCTGGTAGAGCAAGTGGACAAAGTAAGAGAACAAAGAAAAGCCAATAAAGTCAGCATCATGAGGGAATTTCTGATCCTCTAAGAACTGTGCGACACATGCATTAGGATCATCCCATGTAAAGGTGAAGAATCTGGAAACTTTATCTAACAACTCTTATCCCCACAGGCTTAAAACAGGCTTCTTAGGTTCTGATAGGGTCCTCAGGCAAAGAAAGAAATCTTGAAGTAGGAAGCTCGCAGAAAGCTAAAAACCATCTTCACCTCCAGGTGAACTCATGTGCACATAAGGTCATCACCTGCTATCAATAGTGAAAAAATGCTTTCACTCTTTTCCCTTTTTAAAGAGATATTTTGACTATGATGTCACCTTCGCTTTCAGAGTACTTAATCTTTAGAATTAGTCTTTACAACTGGTGCTCTAAGGAAATTTGCATTACCTCCATGCCTGGTGAGAAAATATATTCACAATGCTTTTCAACCTGAAAAATAATATTAAAAGTAGCTAGTCAACTATGACTCAATTGTAACACTGAATTTAGCTGCTGAAGAGTGTATTTATCAAAAATCACCAAGTTCCTGATGTTCTTGAGTAAATGAACATGGTCAGTCCAATTAGTAAATTGGCTTCAGTTCATCATATGCCTTGTAGAAGAAAGTCATGCCTCAAAAAATATCTTAGTTTTATTTTGTGCGGAGCTATGAAAGTGGATAGCACAGAGCTTTAAACACAGGAGACCCAATAAATGTTAGATCTTGTTTGTTTCAGTTGGTCACAGGCTATTTGGAATTCAAAATAGGTAATCATCCCAACCCTTGCCCATGAACCAATGAAACTGAGCCTTCTTAGCAGCAGACACTTCTATAAAGGGAGACGAAGCAAAATTGTTGAATGCATGGACAATGGAGAACATGACACCAACCATCTTTGTCATCCCAACCCCATGCCAAGGGTCCAAGACAATGGGAGTTCACAGTCCAGGTGGTCTCTGCAGATGAATCCCTATCAAAGCTCCCATCCAGGAAGTGCTAAAGGGTGCCAGTTCATTGTAAGGGCATGAAGGAGGTGCTGGTACATTAGGCAGACCTCACAGCTATGTTCATATTTCACAGCTTCCCTCCTCTTGCTCTTTTCTATCAAAAATAGGGTCCACACCTCACTGGTTCATCTTCCCAAAGTTGCTATGTCAAAAAAGTAGACTTAAGGGGCACTTGGGTGGCTCAGTCACTTGAGTGCCCGACTTCGGCTCAGGTCATGATCTCACAGCTTGTGGGTTCGAGCCCAGCATCAGACCCTGTGCTGACAGCTCAGAGCCTGGAGCCTACTTCAGATTCTGTGTCTCCTTCTCTGCCTCTCTCCTGCTCACGCTTGCACTCTCACTCTCTCTCTCAAAACTAAATAAACATTTAAAAAATTAAAATAAAATAAAATTTAAAGAAAAAGAGTAGACATAAGTTCTCCATAGCTTCTTTCTTTCTAAGAGTCGCCATTAGAAGAGGGAGTCTAAGTGATGTGTTTCACCAGACAACAGAAAATTTTGAAAGAGTAAAAAAGAAAACCCTCTTATAATCAAATCTTACAGACCAGTCAAAAACTGTCTCTGTTGGAGTACATTCTGAAGCTGAAGTTAAAAGCTCTTGTTTTCTCTCTTCCCAAGATAATCACAACAGTGATATTTAAGAAAATTCCTTTCTTCCTTCTTTATTTTTCTCCATGACTTTCTTCCCAAAGCCAATGATAAATTAAGGTGGTTCTTAAGGATGGCTATACAGTGGTTTTTTTTTCAGATAGGTCATTCCTTAATCATTAAAATCATCCAAATATGGGTCTTCCTCCTGTCTCCAAATATTTTTTGGTGAAAATACTTAAAATTAGAACTATGAATGTGTTGTTAAACTGAATGGAAAATTCACATTAATTGTTAAGATAAAAGATTGGACTCTAAAAGTACTTTTTCTCTTCTACAGCAGCTGGTATTTGACAACCACCACGACCATCATTTCCCATCCTGTGCTCTCTTTTCTCTGCCACTAAGAACACTTTCAGATTACTTTGGGAGAAAATTTTAAGAAGCATCATTTCTAGTAACATCTTCAGGTAAATGAGGGTATAGTAATTTTACCTTGTAACCTGAGACATTTGGAAGACATCTAAAAATCTGAAGACCCCAGAGGTTCCTGAGTGGTTTATCTTTTAGCCTTTGACTGAAGTTACTGAGTGTTAGTGAGTTTGCATTTTCAACTTCTGTACATTGATCTCCATGAGGAAAGTCTTAATTTTTAGTTACTCTACATGTGTATATGCACAATTTTAGACATGTAACACACACACACACACACACACACACACACACAAAGAGAGTGAGAATTCTTGAGACAATAGGCCCAACAGAGTAAATGTGGAAATTCAAGAGCTAAGTCCTCCCAAAATACCTTGCTAAAAAGAGTGGTGACTTATAGTGAAAGCATGAGGCCTATACCATTAGGCTCTACAAGCTTTCAAAAAAATGTTTTCCTAACATTTTGATGCTTCTCCCCAGCCACTAAGCAGCCTCGCTCTCCCTGGCTTCACAGAGGCCCTAACAGCAGCAGCTCACCAGAACTCCAATCGGTTTTTGTTCTTACTCTTCCCCCTAGTTTAAAATTCATCCATTGGATGACCCATTCAAACAAGACACTGCTTTCCCCATTCTAGCAACCATGCATGGTAAAATGTTGCCCGTTTTTGTTTTATTTTTGTTTTTAAAATATCAAACTTACTAATCCCTGCTGATGCTAATAAATACTATGCCATTGATTCATATCTGTTTTAGAGTGCCATCATTTTCAAAATGAAAGAAAAGGACATACCTGCTATATGACACAGACAGACAATTCAAAATCTCTGCCATGATGTTGAAAAGTTAGAGTAGGAATGATAAAAATTTTAAGCTGTACCCACATCCTGTTGGGGCAAAGAGATTTTAAATCACTGTGGGGTAGAATATGCTGACCCATTCTCCACTCCCTGCTGAGAAACAGGTTGTACTGATTAAAGTTACTGATGAGTGTAATGATATGAAGGCAGAAAATTAAAGGTTGTGAACGAAGCTCATAAAATATTGAGTATTTCAAACACTGATTTTCTGTCAAATGAGCCCTTTGATATCTCATAATTGCCTGTAAGTTACAAATGCCAGGAACTTCGTATTTGCTTAATAAATATGAGGTGGATTAATCCTACCAGCTAGCTTCATAGAATTTAAATACAATAATTAACTACCAATAAACATAAAGGCAAAAATGGCAATGCCCAGTGTATAAAACTGCCAAAGGTGACATAGTAAGAAACTAAGCCAAAAACTAAAGTGACTTCTTCTGAAAGAGATGATTGAAGATGTTTCTGTCCACCACACAGGACAACATGTCCCACAACTTGAGACAAGGAAGAAGAGTTTAAACAGAAATGGGTTTAAATGAAATTCATGGATAACTTTTTTTTTCCTATTGTCTCTTCATCTGATTGATCAAGAGAGCAGGCTCTGTCCCAGGAAGTAGACTCCAAATTTTTCAGAAATTTAGCCAGTCTCAAAGTCTACTGTCTGCTTTTATCAACCACTTTCTCTTGCCCTGGAGCCATAAAGATTAGATCAAAGAAGATCAATGGGAACACTCTTCTGTGTCTATGAACCTAAAGGAGGTGCACTGTTTTAGGAGAATGGGAAGACTTTGGTATAATCCGTTTTACATTCTTGATACAGGTGGTAGAGTCAGTGCTTGACATCAGCTGTCCCAGTAGGCAAGGCTGGGTTAAGGCAGTAAACTCCTGTAGGATAAGGGCTTGGAGTCCATAAAGTTTTATGAAGAGAATGACTGGCCATCTCCTCCCGCAAAGGACACATCACAGTGGCTTCAGTTCAGTCTGAGCTGAGGAGCACAACACAAAGGCATAGAGAGAATCTCATGGGTTGTTTTGTTGTTGTTGTTTTATTTGCTACTGGTGTTTTGAATGTTTGCTTCCTCTTTGAATTTCAACCCTTACTTATTAAATCAACATTACCTTAAATCCCAACTAAGATTGTCCTACTGTCAGTGAGGCTGGGGTTTGGTTTACTGATGGCCTTGTAAGTTCCAGTAAGATCATTGTCCTTTCGAAGGAAAAAGGCCAGCTTCATGCATCCATAACTGCATATGCTTTGGTTTCATGAGTTCCAAAACCTTCACATGTTTTGCTTCCTTACTTAGAGAGTCTCCCTCAAATTCCACTCCCAGAACATGATGTTTTTAAGTTTAATGGAGTGCTCCTTGTAAAAATATAAAACCCCAGTAAGGAATAACACAGCAACATGTTTTAGCCATTTCAATTTGCTTTGCTTTCTAAGAGTTGAAGAGCAGGCTTTGATCAATTGTAAAAGAGAAGAGAAATGAGATATGCAGCTCTACCAAGGAAGAAGCAGAGAGGGGCAATCAGAGTGGGTCACAGTCAGCAAGGAAAATCTATCTCTTATGACCTGACTGGAATGAAAATATGGGTATCTAAGAGTGATATTCTGCCCAAATCTCTAATATATGAGGTAGCATATTACCACCGGGGGAAAAGACTTGCCTACATGATTTACTCTCAAGATCAAGACACCAATGCCACTATAAGTTTTGTTTGATTTTGTTTTAAATCATTGTACACAATGTTTTGAATCCATTAAAACACAGAGTATAATATTCATAACAACCAGTACTTATTGAGCTAGATTATGCTAGTAAGTTACCTCCTAAAAATAGACCTATGTACCCTGGGACAATTCATGAATTCTTCTAGACCACAACGGTCCCATTAAATGGATTACTAACTCAATATATCAAACAGTACCCAGGTGGATTTACAAAATACCCAACTATTCACATCAGGCGGTTTGTATCCTATGAGAATCTGCCTTGTTGATCATTTATTTAGTGTCATATATTATACCCAAACTAGTGTTGTATAATTTTAGATGCCTGTGTCAAGTTAAATTCTCAAAGCCTTATTAAAATGCAAACCACACACACACACACACACACACACACGACACATTTTTCACATTCTTTCAAATATTATCTCCAGATATAAAGAAAGCAGGACCCTGCATTGCAAGCTGTTTCTTATTCCAAACAGTGTAAAGATCCAAACCTCTCTCATTCCCTCATTCTCAGTGTCTCCCCTTCAGGCATGTTTTTAAACCAATCACGTAAGCCCTGCCCCTAAGTGCATGGATACCATGTTCTCATGGAAGCACCGATGGGAGTCCATGCACTTCTTCTGCTCTTTGTAACTCACAGAAAACCCTACCATCATTTCCTCCTGGTAGTCTTTGCTCAGTACTCTTCCTGAAGGGCGCACATTAACAGAACAGAAGAACATAGCCGAGACAACCCCTTCCCAGAGAATGCTAGCTTCTTTGCAAGTCTTGGACCTAAGGCACAGCCTCTTGGAATCGCACGATGCTGTATAAGCATTCAAAGCTGTTTACTCTGGATCTACCCCTGAAATCTGTGTGGTAATACAGTTTTCGGTTCATTTCCTTGCTCTGTCTTCCACCCTCAGGTGAGTTTGTTTTTATTAACCCTCCTTTTTCTTCCCCCCCTTTCCTCTCCCTCTTTGAGAACATGGCCCATTTTTTTTTTGCTGCGGAATATAATTACTAAATAACATCCAAATATATGGTCATGTATATTCTAAAGGAACAGCTGCAAAATTGCTAATATTAGGTCTAATTTAGCTACAATAAATTAGCAAATGTGTGGAAGCACAATGATGACAGCATAATTATAACAAAAGTCGATGTGTTGAAGTATACAGATGACAATACATACTAATTTTAGAGAGAGAAAAAAGAACCCTACACCAAATGAAACGCATGCAATGAACAGACGGGACTAATAGCTCAGACACATATACTTAATGTGGCCAGTCACTGTAAAAACAAAAAGATAGATGAAGCTGTTCAAAAAATCTAGCGCTAACAAGCAATGCAGTCTGAAACCATTAACTGTCAGGGGTAATAACACTCAAAGTGCTGAAGAGCCGTAAAACAGCTTTCCCGGGCTGGTGGCAGCTCTACCAACGCACACCTGTGAAGGGGGCGCTAAATCTATCCTCGCATTCATTATAACGGAGGGAGGAAAAACAACACTAATAATGTAAAGTATAAACGGAAATAGCAGACAGCAGAGAGTGACATTTGCATGGTCCCAGTCAGCTTGTTAGCTGAAGTGGGTTTTAATTAGCTATTTTCCAGCAAGCAAACGAGCAAATTAGTGGCAGCTATAAACAAGAAGAGACAATCAGGCCCAAAGAAAAGGAAAAATGATCAGGGTGCCTTTGCATGGGGTTGGGGAGGGGAGGGCAGAGAAACACAAAGCTTCTACTGAAAACTTTCCCAGTCAGAGAATTCAAGAGTGTTTTCTCTTGAACACACCTTAGGGATTTATCCAGGGATATCCTTTTTTTTTTTTTTTTTTTTTTTTTTTTTTTTTTTTTTTTACAGGTGAGGAGACCGAGGGCTATAGAAGCCAGCTGACTTGGGCAGCTTTATGCCTCTGAAAACAAACTGCACCAAAATGAGGACATATTCCAATGCAGCTTTTCCCCAAATCTGCTTGGCTTATATTAGGAGCAGATCAGACACAAAGAAGTGCAAAATCATGTGCAAAACTGGCTTGATCATTGACCGCTACTACTGACTCTCTCGGTTCAACGATGCTGAGAGTGAAAACAAAACTGGGAAAGAGTATTAGAAACAGAATAATGGCCTTTTCCTACAGCCAAAAGCATGTTTTGGAAAAGTACTATCTGAGCAGACACTTACCTTGGAAAAGTATTCTTCCGAACATTTATCACATAATCATGAGTGCTTACTATGTACTAGCCGCAGCATTAAGTGCTGAGGACAGAGCTTGGGCTGTGGGGCAGGATGCCCAGGACACAGACTTTACAAGACCGTGGCCTCAGATGCTGGCGCAGCAGGGGAGGGAGCTGCGGAGCCCAGCAGCCATGCCGCCAAGGGGAACGTGGGGAGTCACCAGCAACATTTGTAAAGAAGGGCCACCGAACCAGGACGTGAAGGACGCCCAGCACGAAGCCAGCCTCCTCACAACTCCACGGCGAATAAGAGCCTGTGCATTTTAGGCAGTCACCTCTGTAAAAAGGAAACTAAAAGAACCATTTGTCCCACTGGACTAGGTAAGAGAAGAGCTCCAAAATGCATAAACAAAGAAAAGCATATTGTCCAGTTTAATATGATTCACAGACTGAAATACACTGTTAAAAATGAATATGAGGAGAGGCACCTGGGTGTCTCAGTCCGTTAAGTGTCCGACTTCGGCTCAGGTCATGATCTCACGGTTTGTGGGTTTGAGTCCCCTGTCAGGCTCTGTGCTGACAGCTCAGAGCCTGGAGCCTGCTTTAGATTCTGTGTCTCCCTCTCTCTCTGACCCTCCCCTGCTTGTTCATTCTCTCTCTGGTCTCTCTCTCGGAAATAATAAATGAATAAACTATTTCTTTAATTTTTTTAACTTTTATTTATTTTTGAGAGATGGAGAGAGACAGAGCATGAGAAGGGGAGGAGCAGAAAGAGAGAGAGACACAGAATTCGAAGCAGGCTCCAGGTTCTGAGCTGTCAGCACAGAGCCCAATGCGGGACTCGATCCCATGAATGCGAGATCATGACCTGAGCTCAAGCCAGAGGCTTAACCGACTGAGCCACCCAGGCGCCCCTCAAGAAATTATTTCTATCCTACCAAAACCAAGATGTTCAGAACAGTACTGTTTATTACAAAATTCAACATCATTATCACCTCCTTCAGTCTAGGCATTACTTCATTAATCTAACCCTAAATCACATCTCCTTTTTCAGCAGCCACGTACAACATTAACTAACTTTAAGTTTACTATTAACCAATCACTCCAAGGCCTAATCACATAATAATAGCATATATTTGAGACTCCATTACAAAGTCTTAATACATTAATGTAAAATTTTGTTAGATTTTATCCATTTTCCAGCCTGTTAAAAAATTGTGCAGATCCTGATCCTGTCATCTAATTCCTACAGCTCACCCTACACCAACATTATAACATCTCCAAATTCATTAACGATTTTTCTACATCTTTATTCAAGTAGTCTGAGAAATTGAGAAATATAACACAAAAATACCTTCACCAGATACCATTAGATACATCCCTTATTGCTAATCAGTTTATGAAATGATTTACCCATCTTAGAATGCAGTCCATGAATCCTCCATGGTTTAGCTTGGGTTTCCACAAGAAGCAGACCCTAAGACTAGGATTTCAGGAAATATGGTTTATTCCAGGAGGTTTTCTTCAGAAAGTGCTGATGGAGGAGAGTAGTGAGTGAGACAGGGAGGGAAGGAAGCCAATAAAAGGGGCTTGGCAGAGGGATGAGGAAACTGGGGCGTGGAGCCACCGACTTTGGTCTCTCAGTGACTGAGTGCCAACTTCCTGGCCTGTTCATGGGCCAATCACACTCTGGGGACAGAGAAGTCCTCCGGCAGAAAGCCGAATCAGAATGCTGACTGCTGAGGGGACAGAGAGCACCAGTGTCTGCTGTGCTGTGGCTCCTCTGGTAGAAATGCGCGTGACTTCAAAAGTCTCCCTCCAGGTGAGATAGAGAATATCCAACCTACCTTCCTCACTCCTTCATTCAACTACATCTACAGTATTAGCCAATGCCCTTCATTGGCTAATACTGTAGACACAAGGCTTATTGTCAGATGCCCTATTACGTGAGTGGCCTTGACCAAACATGATAGTCATCTTCTAATTCTTGATAATTCAGTTCTAAACCCTGGTGATTTTTGCTTACGTATTTCCTACCAATCTTTTAATAGTTTCTTTATAATATTCTGTAGATCTGACACAGGCGAATCTGTAACAAACCTGCACAGCACTTTGTTTTTTTTTTTATTTTTATAAATCAAGCAACCCCAGTATTAAATATCTCTTTTGATCATTAACATTTTTAAAGGTCCAGAAGCATTCTGTTTCCAGGATTATGACAGACTAAATATTTCCCCATGACAAACAGACAACAAAACTAGGATTTCTTGGGGGGATAAATACAAACATCCTTATAAATGCAAAGCTGAACTTAGGAATTGGGATGCTAAAAATGAGAATGTTTAGCAGGGTGTAAAACTTTCACTTCTTCTATGGGGTGTTTATTCATCTCAGTAGTCAGGAGACTTCGATCTTAAAAGTATGTTGGTGGTAAATTTGGGCTCACACAAATTGGTGACCTGAAACTAACCCTTGATTCTAATTTGAATAATGTTAAATCTTCAAAGGCTATACCATTAGTCCAAATTTGCCTGGAGAAAAATTCTCCTGTTAACGAAAACAGATGATGTAAGAAAGTGGTCCAGTTTCATTCTCCCACATGTCACCATCCAGTGTTCCCAACACCATTTGTTGAATGAGGGAGGTGGGTGGGGGATGGGCTAGACGGGTGATGGGTATTAAGGAGGGCACTTGCTGGGATGAGCACTGAATGTTGAATATAAGTGATCAATCACTGAATTCTATTCCCGAAGCCAATATTGCACTGTATGTTAACTAAAATTTAAATAAATAAGAAAAACAGATGAAAAGAAACTCTTCTGTCTCATCATGGAATCCAAGTAAGATAAAATAGCCTCTGATAATTTGAACCATGCAAGTTTTGGGCCAAAATATATAGTATGATCCCCGAAACCTTACGGCAATAAAACTAGTTTATATGATACTATAATGGCAGATACCTATCAGCATACATTTGTTGAAAGCCATAGAATATACAACACCAAGAATGAAACTTAACATAAGCTATGGACTTGGGGTGATAATGATGTGTCAATGTAGGGTTCATTGATTGCAACAAAAATACCACTTTGGTCTGGAATTTTGATAGTGAAAGAGGCTGTGCATATGTAGGGGCAGGGAGCATAAGGGGAAATCTCTGTACCTTCTGCTCAGTTTTGCTGTGGACATGAAATTGCTCTAATTAATAAAGCCTATTTTTAAAAAGTAAATTAAATAAAGCCATAATCATTAAATACGATCATTTAAAAGATAAAAACCCACCTATACCAAAAAAATAAAAATAAATACCGAAGATCTGGATAATTACTATCATGTGTCAATCAAGGAAAGATAAAATTCTAATTTTCTGTAAACTGTTCCAAGGAATAAGAAATTTAAAAATAAACCCATTTTAATTCATTTTATGAGGTTACTCTTACCCTGACACCAAAAAAGAAAATGCATCACAGAGTTAAGGAAAATTACAGGCTAATTTCACTTTTGAATATAGATGATATTCCTAAATAAACTGAACTTAATAATGTATTATCGACAGTCCCCACCACATCATGGCCCAACTGATTTTATACAAAGAATATTAAAATTTATTAAAATTTGAATAGTTTTCTACCAGTTGAAACAAGAAAAAATGACATCACAAGAGATATAAGAAAAGCAAACCTAATATTCTAAGGCCTGTTTGTGATCAAAACCAAAGTTTTAGCAAACTGAAAATAGGAGAAACATCCAGAATCTTATAAATTGTATCTACCAAAATAAAAAAAAAACCTACAGAAGACAATATGCTTAGTAAAATGTTACATATATAAATGATATATAAACATATATAATTATGTGTAAATATACACATATAATGCATATGTTGTCTATATATATGAATTGCAAAAAGCAACAAAATGTCACTTTTTCTGACATGTGGCTTAAATCCAAAATGCAAAAGCATCTTTTTTTAAAAATGTTTATTTATTTTTGAGAGACAGAAAGACAGAGTGCAAGTGGGGGAGGGGCAGAGAGAGAGAGAGAGGGAGACACAGAATCCCAAACAGGCTCCAGGCTCTGAGCTGTCAGCACAGAGCCTGACGCGGGGCTCACACTCACTAACTGTGAGTTCATGACCTGAGCTGAAGTTGGACGCTTAACCGACTGAACCACCCAGGTGCCCCTCAAAAGCATCTTAACAAACGCGAATTAGTAAGAGTTTAACAATGTCATAGGATCAATCCACAAAAAATTGATCACACTTCTATACACCAGTAAGGAACAGAAGAGAGATCACCAGCAGCTATTCAGTAATCCCATCCCAGTAATGTAATCTTTAAGAGCCCTGGGATGGAGAGTTTCTGAGCCAGGGACTTGCGGACTTGCACTCCTTTTGCACAACTTATGTATGTACTCTTGTCCCCTCTTTTCTTATCCCTGGCTTCCTTTCTCCTCCACAGAAGTCTTTAATGGCCTTTTCAGTCCGTTCTTTTAAGAACTGCTTTCTCCTATGCATGCCTTAACTATTACACATCAACTTTGAGCAAAAAAAAAAAAAAACCTATCGTTTCCTTGTTTTTCTTGCTAACCAAATTTTGTTGTCCTGAGCTATTTTCAAGTTTCATCTGATGTTTAAACTTCTCTAAGCCTCCTCTAGACTTTTGATGCTTTCCTGTCTCACATTCAGGTCCTTCATCCATTTTGAGTTTATTTTTGTGTATGGTGTAAGAAAGCGGTCTAGTTTCATTCTTCTGCATGTTTGCTGTTCAGTTCTCCCAGCATCATCTGTTAAAGAGGCTGTCTTTTTTCCATCGGATACTCTTTCCTGCTTTGTCAAATATTAGTTGGCCATACATTTGTGGGTCCAATTCTGGGTTCTCTATTCTATTCCATTGGTCTATGTGTCTGTTTTTGTGCCAATACCATACTGTCTTGATGATGACAGCTTTGTAGTAGAGGCTAAAGTCTGGGATTATGATGCCTCCCGTTTTGGTTTTCTTCTTCAATATTATTTTGGCTATTTGGGGTCTTTTGTGGTTTCATACAAGCTTTTTTTCCCCTCTTTCCCTCCCCCATGGTCTTCTGTTGAAGTTTCTCAAAATCCACATGAGTGAAAACCTACGGTATCTGTCTTTCTCTGACTGACTTATTTCACTTAGCATAATACCCTCGAGTTCCATCCATGTTGCTACAAATGGCCAGATTTCATTCTTTCTCATTGCCATGTAGTATTCCATTGTATATATAAACCACATCTTCTTGATCTATTCATCAGTTGATGGACATTTAGGTTCTTTCCATGATTTGGCTACTGTTGAAAATGCTGCTATAAACATTGGGGTACGTGCGCCCCTCTGCATCAGCACTCCTGTATCCCTTGGATAAATTCCTAGCAGTGCTACAGAGAGTGAGGGAAGCAAGCCATAAGAGACTCTTGGGTGCTGATAACAAACTGAAGGTTGATGGGGAGTGGAGGAGAGGGGAAAGTGGGTGATGGGCATTGAGGAGGGCACTTGTTAGGATGAGCACTGGGTGTTGTATGGAAACCAATTTGACAATAAGTTATATTAAAAAATAATAATAAATTTCTCTGAAGCTTCATATGGTGATTCCATCCTCTTATACTTGTCTTGGATCTTTCATTCATTCATTCATTCCTTCAATCATTCAGTTTTTTTTAAATTTACACTGGAAGAGAGCTCCTTATTATCTGCTTCAGTTTCTTTAGGTTTCAATCACCTTTCTCCCACATTAGAAATATTTGCATAGTTGGTATTGTGTTATTTGAAGGCTTTGTAAGACAGTTGAGTATTCTGTTTTAGAGTTTCATGCTATGAATTTGTTTGTTTCTCCATGTATATCTTGCTGCCCATATCAGTTAGGATGGTCGAGGTTAGCCTGTGTTAATAATTCCAAAATCACAATGGCTTATGACAGCAGATGTATCTCATGTCATTTGTGGGTCAGGTGTAGCTCTGCTTCATGTTATCATTATTCCAAATCCCAAGCCAATGGATCCACTTCTGTATAGAATATTTCCTGGCTCAAGAAAAAATTGAAGGGAGGCTATTTTGATAGTTCTGTTTTAAAGTGACACATGTCATGTTGACCACATTTCTTTTGCCAAGACATTCATTCACATGGCCAGCCCTAATTTCAGCAGATAGAGGGAAGGATCATTTGTCATAAAATCTACCACAGTCTATCCACCCAATCACCAGATACTGAGTGCAGCACTGTTAGACTGTCAGAGCCTTTTTTTCTTCTTAGCACTTTAAAAATATCATACCATTGTCTTTGGCCTTTTATAGTCTCCTCTGATAAGTCATCTGTCTTTCTTATTTTTGTTCCTCTTTGGGCTTTTTTTCTGGCTACTTTTAAGATTTCCCTTTTCATCATTAGTTTTTAACAATTTGATTATGATGCTCCTTAGTGTGTTTTTGTTTCCTCTACTTTGAATGCAATTAATTTCTTCAATCTGTGGGTTTCTAATTTTTATCAAATTTGGAAAAACTTTGGCCATTATTTCTTCAAATATTTTTAGTTTTTAATCACTGGATACCAATTAAACATATATGAGACTGCCTGAGAGTTTCCCAAAGGTTACTGGTGTTCTATTTTTTTTCAATTTTTTTTCTCCCACTATCTACTTTTTTGGAAAAATTTTATTGCTATCTTCCAGGTCACTGACTTTTCTCCTACAAGATGTAATCTGGTGTTAATCTAAACCAGTGCACTTTTCAAGTATTTTATTTTTAGCTTTTAGAAGTTTTATTTGAGCCATTTTATATCTTCTATATCTCATATTATAGTCATATCTTCCTCAACCTCTTGAATATGGAATACATTTCTAATAGCTATTTTTAATATGCTTATATGCTAATTGGATCATTTCTATTATTTCTGGGTCTGAGTCTATTAATTGAGTTTTTTCCAGTTTATGGATATTTTCCTAATTTCTGTATGCCTCTCGGTTTTCTTTTGGATGCAGGGAATTGTGACTTTTATGTTTTTGGATGGAGCACTGTGTTGTATTCCTTAAATAGTGTCAACCTCTTCATCTGGGACACACTGAAATTACTTGGTCTCACTTTACTTCCATATAGGATATCTTTTAAGCTCTCTTAGCTCAGAGAAGAGCAGCCTTTATTCTAGGGGTAATTTAACCTCACTACTAAGATAATTCTGATTAAGTATTTTACCCACGGCATCATTTATTATTAAATATCTTCACTCTGACTAACACAAACAGAAATGATTAGCTTCAGGAATTGTGCAGCCTACTTGTTTCCAGCAGCTCTTTTTCCAGCTTTAGATAGTTTTTTCTCATGCATTAGGATTACTACTCTGCCAAGGACTCAACTGGACACATCTGCAGATCTTCAAAGCTCTGTCTTCGTGAAATTCCCTTTACTCCAATACTTTGGCCTCTCTGAACTCCAATCAATGTCTCTAAAACTCAGTGGGTTTCCTTGGTTTTAATGGATTTCCTCTATCCCTGCACAGCTGAGGGCACTCAACTTCTATGTGGTAAACTGGGACAATCATATAGTTCACCTTATAATAGGGGATTGCAATCATCTGCTGTTACATAATATCTGAGAAGAGTTGCTGTATATATTTTGTTTGATTTCCTAGTTGGTTAAGTTTAGAGAGTAAATCTGTTCCCTGTTACTCCATCATGGTTGTATCCAGGATTCTCTTACCTTTCATTTAGTAAAAGAGTGATTTTGAACAGTATACATAGTATGTTATTGGGGTTGTGGTGGTATTTATGTTTTACTTGAGGACACTGATGACAGAGGGGGGTATTAAGTATTACCCCACAGTGTGTGGCTAGCACATATGAAATATAATGCATACATGCTGTTTTTCTTGTATAATTGAGTGATATTATTAATTGAGGAAAGATTTTAAGGCCTCCAATAAAGGAAACCATGTTTGCTTGAGATGTTCATATGAATAATCCCATGTGCAAAACTCAATCCAGCACTGTGGGTTTTGAATGCTACTCAAATTTTCCTGGGGGGAAAAATATCTAAGAATAGGAGTTTATACATATCAAGCAAAACTTGACTTTTCAAAATAAAATATAATACAAAGGCATGTAAACACTTTGACCATACTTTTATGACTATCCCTTAGTGAATTTAAAAATGTGCTGTTTATATATCTGTCATGACTAAAGCTTTCATAATTTTATCATAAATTTCTTTGAGAAACATTTTTGCCAAAGTGTGGACCCTATGACATATTTGAAAGGTTCATTTACAGGCACCAACTATTTCTCTACATACCAGTGGTCTCAGAGAATGTAAGCTTGTGCCTATGCCAGATGCTTTTAGAATTTTGCATACATATATAAGTTTTCACAGAAACCAAATAAAAGCAATAGAAATCACAGGAAAAGTAGATTTCATATGTACCAGGGCCCATGGCCAATCATATCCTGTTTTTGTTTGTTTGTTTCGTCACCAGATACAAACTTTGGCATGAAAATTTTTAATGGGTAGTGACTATTCAACCATGCAATACTTTACAGATTCTGGGCTTCTTTTGTAAAATGTATCCTTTAAAACACACACACACACACACACACACACACACACACACACACACACACACACAAAGTCCTTTACTCATAAAACGACCAAAACGGGTTTTTATGAGTTCTATGGAATACAGTCAAAATGTTAGTGTTTGCTTATATGTTCTTCAATAGATATTAAAGAACAATGTTGCCAACACCAAAATGTTGGAAAACATAGACCTTGATTAAAATTCACTTTCTCTTCTGATGCACTGCCCAGATTTCAGCAGACCCTTCACCCCTCCAACATATAGCTAAAGTAATCATGGTATTTCAAGGCACTGGCATGGCTTAGTTTTATTCCTGATTTTTTATTACTTTGTAGGAAATATAAAATGCCGGATTTGAAAATGTGAATATAACATTTTGAATTGTCTATGTTTGAAATCTTAAAAGTGCACTTGCAGTTTCAAAATTAATGTGCATGCTCTTATGATTAACTTGATATGGTTACAGTCTCTTCTTTAAAATTTTCTTTCAAAAGTCACAGGCATTCTATATCTAAAATAGCATAGTTTTTTCTGCCTCACAGGATAAAGATATTTCCAATTGCTTCCTACATATTTTTTGAAAATTAAAGAAAATCACTTGTAAAAAAATGCATAGAATATTTATTATATCTGGCATTAATATCTCCTTTGCCATTATGTGCTGTTACATAATGACATAATAGTGGAGTTATTTTCATAACTAACATTATATGCCCTAAAGGCAATAAAGGTTTTTCTTATGGCTCCAAAGATATTTCTGCTACCTGTTATTCTGGTCTATTAGGCATTGTAATTATGTAATTAGATGTTCCTTAAAGACTGTCTTAGGTACCTCATAGATTAGAATGGTTCCTTTGAAGCAGTTACCAGATCTGTTATATAATTACATAATTAAGTCCATGTAGTAAAAAATCTTAACAAAACTCTTTAAAAAAATAAGCAGCCTGCACTGGGGCAACAGATGACTTTGATTACAAATTGGAAGTAAAAAGAAAGTGGTGATATATCCAATAAAAGCAAAAGATTCTCAATGCTTGTTTTTATATTGGGAGATCGCCCCTCAAAGGAAAGCTGAAGAGAGTTGGATCTGGTCTCTCAACCATTCAGAACCTGGCTGGTGGTGTTATTCACAGCACTTCGAGAGAATCTACTCTCCATAACTTGCCAATCAACCTTCCTCAAAGACGTTCATACACTCAGTGTAGTTTGGGGGTCACTAAGAAAGATAAAGGGTGACTGAAATACTAAATTAAATAAAGGCTCTTCATATTTTCATTTTGTGTATTTTTAAGTCAATTAAATTCTGCCATGCAAAGGCAATCTTGAAAAAGAACAAAGTTGGAGATCTCACAGATTTCAAACTAAACCTCAAAGCTATAATAATCCAGACAGTACAGTACAAAACAAGAAAAGAAACATAGATCAGTGGAACAGAATAGAGAGTCCTGAAATAAACCCACACTTATATGGGTAATCAATCTTTGACAAAGGAGGCAATAATATATAATGCGAAAAAGACAGTCTGTTCCAGAAATGGTGCCCCGAAAAGTGTACAGATTCATGTGAAAAAATGAAACTGGGCCACTTTCTTACATCATACGCAAAAGTAAACTCAAAATGTATTAAAGACTTAAATGTAAGCCCAGGAACCATGAAACTTCTAGAAAAAAAAAACATAGGCAGTAAGCTGTTGGACATCAGTCTGAGCAATATCTGGGGTGGGAGTCTTGTCTCCTCAAAGACAACAAAAGCAAAAATGAACAATATTAAATATTGACAATATTAAACTAAAAAGCTTTCAAACAGCAAAGGAAATAATAAGATTAAAAAGCAATCTATTAAATGGAAGGAGATATTTGCAAAGATATACCTGATAAGGGATTCATATCCCTTATATAAAATATATTCTTTATAAAATATATAACAAATTCATTCAACTCAGTATCAAAAAAATAAAACCCCAATAATTCAATTATAAAATGCACAGAGGATCTAAATAGATATTTCTCCAAAGAAGGCATACAGATGGCCAACAGACACAAGAAATCACAAGTTGGAGAGGATGTGTAGAAAATGGAAAGTTCCGGCATTGTTGGTGGGAAGGCAAAATGGAAAACCATATGGAGGTTCCTCATAAAATTAAAAATAGAACTACCATACAATTCAGAAATTATACTTCTGGGTATTTATCAAAATAAAAACAATAACCTAAAAAAACTATGTTCATTATAGCATTATTTATAATAGCCAAGACACAGAAACAACCAAAGTGTCTATCAATAGATGAATGGAGATGTAGCATATGTATATATAAATATAAATATATATATATATATACACACCATGAAATATTTTTCATCCATAAAAGAATAAAATCTTGACATTTTTGACAACATGAATGACCTCAAAGCATGTGAAAATAAGTCAGAGAAAGACAAATACCATATGATTTTACTTATATGTGGAATCTAAAAAAACAAACAAAACAAAACTAGACCCATAGATACAAAGAATAATCTAGTGGTTACCAGAGGGGAGGGGCAAGGGGGATGAGTAAATAGAGGAAGGTACAAATTTCCAGTTATAAAATAAATAAGAGTTGGACATACAATGTACAGCATGGAAAATATAGTTAATATGTAACAATTTTATATGGTGATAGATGGTAGCTAGATTTAGCATGGTGATCATCTTCCAATATATATAAATGTTGAATTGCTATGTTGTACACCTGAGTCTAATATGATATTGTATTTCAACTACACGTCAATTTAAAAGATTCTGCCACATTCTATGTAGCCCTAGCATATAAGCTTAACTGCCAATTACATATATGCGTTTACAAAGTCAAAATAAAGCAAATTAAAAATAAAATAAAGCTGGAGTTAGTACCCACCTAAAACTCATAAAAATAATACTTTTTAAAAGCACCATTGGTGTTGAAATATATAGACGTTAGGGTACTAATTACCTTATAGAAAATCAATATATGTGAAATACGTTGACACTACTCTGAGATTGATGCTTCTGACACTGTATGAGACAGAAACAAAGATCTCTCAATCTACAGCAGGACAGACATTTAAGGCCAAAAAAATCATTGATTTGTTCTTTTAAAAAAGTGTTTATTTTTATTTATTTATTTTGAGAGAGGGAGAGAGAACTCATGTGCATGCATGAGTGGGGAAGGGACAGAGAGAGAGGGGGAGAGAGAATTCCAAGCAGGCTCCACACTCTCATTGTGGGGTTCTATCTTCTGAACCGTGAAATCATTGACCTGAGCCGAAATCAAGAGTGGCACACTCAACCGACTGAGCCACCCAGGCACTCCTAATTTGTCCTTTCCAAACATCTTATCTCTTAGACTCCACAAATCCCTGGGACACCTCAACTCTTGCCTACTGAACCCCACTGATTCTCAATGACCATTTTGCTGGGTGTCTTTCACTTCTCCTTACCACCAACCCCCCTGTGAAACCTTACCTCCAGCTCATTTCTTAACTGCCTCTCCCTTCTCCACTCTCATCATGAACTAATTTGGAATGCTACCTTCTATGACTGTATTTCCACTTTGACAAAAGCTATCAGTGACAGCTCCAATGTTTACTTGCTGCTCATTTACAGAGAAGGAATATTTCAAACCAAGGAGCCTGCATTTCCTTTGTGTTAATTCATTGTACTGGTTTTCTATTACTACAAAACCGACCATCCTAAAGCTTAGTGGCTTAAAGTGATGATTTATTATTACCTGTCATGGTTCTGTGAGTTGACTGGGTTCACCAGGGTCATTAGCACTTCTAGTATTCCATGCAATCATGGTCTGGACTTCATGATCAGTGGCTGGGTCCAAAGTTGCCTGAAAATCTGGCTATGCTTTAATGTCCAGCATGGCTTCCATACTCACATTTCTGGCACCTCAGCCAGAGGAGTTGGAAGAAGTACGAAATGGATGTCTCTGTCCATATCACCTTCCTACATTGCTAGCTTAGTTCCTCACAACATGGAAGTTTCAGAGTGATAGGTGGCTTCTCGCCAGAGTACACGTACCTTCCAAAAGACCAAGGTGTAACCTGCCAGTCTCCTTATGACCAAGTGTCAGAAGGCATGAAATGTAGCACTACCTTCATCATATTCTGTAAGTTACACACAGAGAGACCACGACAGGGTATAGATACTGGGAGATGTGGTTCCTTGGTGGATCATATTTGGATAAATGGATGATCCACAGTTACCAAATACTCTGCCTGCTCATCACATATATGACAATACAGGACATACAATCTAGAGAATACGATAAAGCAGGGTGGGACATATTAAAAATATCCCTGAGGTTACCAGGAGAGTTATAAAAATATTTATTGTGTCTAAATAGCTTCTACTTGATATGAGCCTACAGATTATCCAGCCCCACTGATGTTAGAATAAATCAATGTAGACACTTACTCACTCCACAGTGCTCAAATAAATTACAGAGGAGTCCATGTCCCTTAAAAAATAGTCGTGCCAACTGTTACAATTCTTTAGCAACAAAGGAAGAGATACTAATTTGTCTATCAAATATATGTACACACACACACACACACACACACACACACACACACACACAATCTGCCGGCCAAAGTATGGTGAAACGGTCATATTCATACCATGCTGATGAAAACAGAAAAGCCAAACCCCTTTTGAAAGAAATTGATAATATGTTCATCTTCCTTGACCCAGTCATTCTAATTTTGGAGAGAGAATTCAGAAAATATGTTGAACCACAGAAAAATCTTTTCAAAGATATTTATCCCAAGATTACTTATAAAGGTAAAAATCTATAAGCAACCTAAATGTCTATACATAAGAGAACAATTGACTATATTTGGTATAGTATATATCAAGGATAAAATTTTACGCATTCAAGTAAAATTATGTTCCTGATTACATTATAATAATGGTAGAAATAGTTAACTTTCGAGCATTTGCTGGACACCAGGTACATATAGTATATGAATGCTTATATATATTATGTTATTTGATTCTCCCACTAGCTTCCTAAAGTACATATGATTATTATGTTCATTTTATGGATAAAGGAACTAAGCTTTAAAGGAGCTGAATCACTTCCCCAAGTTTGCAAAAAATAAGGAAATCAGGATTTGAACCAATACAGTCTGCCTTCACATTCCCACATTCATAGCCATGTTGTTTATACTACTTCTGATTACAGCATTAAAAAAAAAAAAGCAAATAAGACACACGCACACTCATGTGCACACATACCATTTTAAAGAGAACACAAATGCAACTAGTTTGCAAAATTAAATATACAGGAAACAGCAAGATTGGAAGGATATAAACTAAATTACTAATAATTGCCTTTAAATGGTGACTAACTCTGGATTGTTTCTCTTCTCCTTTCTATGTTTTTAAGATGTTCTAGAATAAAAAAAGATTTTTTATTCCCTTGGGGGAGAGGAGAATTTTTTTTTTAATCCTGATCTGCTATTCCTTTTTGTGCAGATAAGGATCCCAACTATGCACATATCTATCATAAATAACCAGGGGCTGTAGAATTTTAACACAAGATTATAAAGTTGGAATTTAAAAAAGGAATCTGGAGAGCTCTTGGAAAGTTAGAAAAACAAATGCCACCTTTCACTTGATAAGTGCTAAGCAGGGAAAACATTCTTAGCACAGTGAAGATGGTTTAAGGAAAGGTACCTGACAGAAGGAAGGGCTGACTGGGCTCTGCCAATGGTCAAAGTGCAGTGAGAATCATGGAGTTTCCTAGGGTTCCACTGAGCTGGACTTTTCAATGCCTAGAAAGAAACAAGGGAGCTGAAGCTTTTCCGATATCAGTTGCCTATCACAGATGAGCGATGCAACTGGAACTAGGCTCCTTGGCAATCCTGTTTGATTGATTCTTGCATTAAGCTATACATAGATGTCAATGATATAATTGATAAAATATTTATCTTCACTGCTTCATAAACAGTCATTGTCTAAATAATGATACATTGAATGGAAAATGGGCAAGTCCTTATTTTCTCATTGACGGCAGCTGACCTTCCTAGTCTTGAAGACCCCAACCTTGCGGTAGTTTATGTCAACAACTGACAAGGTAATGAGGAGGAAATAAATAGGTCTGATGATATTATCAACTCAAATCCCTAATGGCAGCAGATGTCACAGAACTGT
Source organism: Cryptoprocta ferox (assembly GCA_028646485.1). Taxonomy (NCBI): domain Eukaryota; kingdom Metazoa; phylum Chordata; class Mammalia; order Carnivora; family Eupleridae; genus Cryptoprocta; species Cryptoprocta ferox. Next base: position 132,776,752 of record CM053577.1, on the reverse strand, counting down.
AAGGAACATAACAAGGTGAGAGGTTCCCCCCACTGTCTTTGTATTTGCACACTCTCCTCTGGTGACTACTAGGGGGAAGAGGTAACTCGAAAACAAATAGGCAAGCATTCATCCCAATTGTTAGATTTTCCTCTTCTTTCCAAATGATTTTTTTCCGAACATCAACCAAAAGAAAACCCTAGTCTTGCGGAAATTTGATCATTTACTAAATTCGAAAGTAAACTCACATAAAATAAGATTCACATAAACTTAAGATTTAATTGACTAATTACAGAGGGAGAAATGTGAGGAAATATCCACATATCCAGGGGAGGCCCCATCAAAGGAACAAAAGCAGAGATAACAGCTCACTGCCTGTATTTTCTGCGACTCGTTCCTTTAATCTTTGATTTCTTCTCTGAGTTGCTATTTAAATTGAGTTTCATTTGTTTCCTTGAAGAATTTGGAACCAGGTCTAAAACCTTTAGTCCAAACACAAATACACTACATTCTATGATGTGTCATAGTACGGTACACACTCTCAAAATTATAGACCCAGTTTAGCATGCCTTCTATGCGGGCTTCTTGTGCAATAAACAAAGCTAGTAACATTTTTCTGATCTTTGTTTCACCCAGACTAACTTTGTTATGGGGATGCTTCCCAGCAAAACTAATCTTCTCTGTTGAGTAAATAAACATTCTAACTGTACCAACTGCTTCTAATTTACACCTTGTTTTACAGAGATGTTTGATTTTAAATATAACCCCCAAGTCAGGTTCCAATATTAGCTTAGCGCCTTCTTCAGGGATACAGGGCTTGTCTGTAGTAGCTTCCCAGATTTTTCCTCTAGTATCATCCCTGGGGTTGATGCCAAAACCAAATTAACACTAAACAATTCAAATTTGAGAGATGAAAGGAAACTTGGACACCAGTGAAACTTGACTCATATTGATACTGTTGCTTTCCCAAGCTGAGCAAATGGAACTATTGTTGGTTTTCTCAGAGTTCACACCCTGCTTGTGGTCATCCTTAGTAAATTATAGCAAGTACCTTCCATTGCTGGAAGACCAATTTCTTCTCTATTCTATCGTTCTTCATCCTCTTCCAGCCCTTTTCCTCCCCTCCAACAAGGTCTATCCGCTGTTCAAAGTCAAGTTCCATTAATTCCTGACAGTGATAGGGACCTTTTTTCACTATTATATCCCACAAAAACAAAAACAAACAAAAAAAAAATACCTGCCCTTTCTCTGACCTCTATGGCCGGCAATACCCATACCATCGTTTATGGGCTGAAGTGTGTTCTCCAAAAAGTACGTTGAAATCCTAACCCCCGTAGCTTTGAATGTGACCATATTTCATAATAGGGTCTTTGAAGATGTACTTAAGCTAAGGTAAGGTCATTAGAGTGGGCTTTAATCCAACTGGTATGTGTATTAAGGGAGAAGAAACACAGAGGAATATGCCCTGAGAAGACAAAGGCAGAAATTGGAGTGATGCGTTTACAAGCCAAGGAATATAGAGGAATCCTAGCCATCACCAGAAGCTAGGAAAGAAAAGCATGGAACAGACTGTCCCATAGTGTCTCTCAGAAAGAATAAAAACTGGAGACACCCTGATCTCAGATTTCCAGCCTCCAGAACTATGAGAGAACAGAATTCTGTTACGATAAGCCACCCATTTTGTGGTACCCTGTTATGGCAGCTGTAGAAATATATACACCACTCATTCATTACCCTTTCTTTCTTTAAAAAACTTTTTTTAGTGTTTATTTATTTTTGAGAGAGAGAGAAAGAGAGAGAGAGAGAGAGAGAGAGAATGAGCAGGGGAAGGGGAGAGAGAAAGGGAGACACAGAATCTGAAGCAGGCTCCAGGCTCTGAGCTGTCGGCACAGAACCTGATGCGGGGCTCAAACTCACAGACCAGACCAGGAAATCATGACCTGAACCGAAGCTGGACGCTTAACCCTCTGAGCCACCCAGACGCCCCTCATTACCCTTTCTTTCAATATACTGCCTGGTTACTGTCTTCAAGTCCATTACTATAGTCTGAACTTGTAAAAACAAAAACAAAACCAAAAACTCCCCTTGGCGCAGAAACCATGCCTTAATTTCTTTTCTTACATAGAGATCTTTGCTAATCTATGTCAGAGTTTCCAAATAAAACTAAACACACCCAGTTACCTGGGCATCCTGTATTTTCATTTGCTAAATCAGACAGCTCTAATTTATGTACAAAATAGGTGATCAATAAATACCTAGAAAATGAATGTGTAAATCCCTAGTGTATCAACTTTATGAAAATTCCTTAGAATTTATAACAATCAATAACCAACAGAGACTCTGAGAAATTCTAACCTATCTTCCATTAAACTGTGGTGGCCTGTGGCTGCCTTAGTGAGTAAGATACTATCAAGGGTACATCTGAAGTAGACAAGATCCCAAAAGGAACAATTAGGACTGTCAGAAATATGAAAGAAGATGCCACTATGGAGACACAGAATGAAGAGACTGGGTCGCTGCTGTTTGCCATTCGAAAAGATTGAGTTGAAAGATTCATGATCAAAATCTAGACGCATAAGAGACACAGTAGCAAAATGATCGGTCCCCCCAAATCTATAAAGACTAGACTGGGAATGAAACTAATAGATATTGATTACTTCTCTATGTGTCAGGCTTTTAACATACATTCATTCATTTTACTTTACAGCAATTATGTTAGGAGGTAGGTATTACCACCCCTACATTTCAGAGATAGGAGAATGAGGTTTTGAGAGTAGAATCAGCATTCAAACCCAAGATCCAAGACTTGTGCTCCTTCCACACTCATAGACCATTTCTCGAAACCTCTGTTCCCTGAGCAGTGCAAGTTAGAAGTAATGAAAGGAAGCACACATTCACTAAGTAGATAATCTGTAATTAAAAATGCAGCCTGGTAGCAAATACAAAATTGATGGACAGATTTCTGAGTAAGGGAGCCGTTACTGGAAGAGGGTCCTCATAGCATTTACCTATGAAATGGACATCAGAAACTGCTCGAGCTTCTAGAAAACCAGGCTACATTGACATGGGCTCTGTTTCAGGCTGGCCCTTACCCCCCAGTTCTGTGTCCACAGCAGAATTTAGTCACAAGCAATCGTGACTCAGCTTCCTCCTTTGAACATGATGGACTGTTTTCTAAATTCCTATCCAGCAAATATTTAAGAGCCTACTATATGCTTCTTTCACTCCATAATTATACTAATGCTTTTTACCTGGTGTACTGTTTCCCCACACACACACATCTTAAATAGAATGCTTCTTTATGTCTTTGCTTTTCATTCATTTATTTAATTAACTCATGTCCTCTGTGTCAGGCACTGTGCAAGGCACTGGGATGTAAGTGATAAGGGAGACAGGTCCTTCCTTTTTTTTTTTTTTAAGATTATAGAACAAAAAGGAATAATTGAAATAGACAGAAATATGAAGGCAGCTGCCACTGACAAGAGACCCTAAAACAATAAACAATTACAATTTTAATGAATATTTGGAAGGATAACTATATAGGGTCCTGAGAAACTATTTCACAGTTTAATTTAGGTCTCTGGGCTCATGGAAACTTTCCCTGAGGAAATTAACATGTAGATTTAAACTTGAAGAGTGAGGAGAACATGGCAGATTAAAAGGTTAGTAGAGAGTATTCTTGGTAGAGGGAACATCAACGATGAAGTCTCTGATTCAGGAGTGACCTGGGCACTAACTGGAAATACTGGAAGGACAACACAGCTGATGCAAAGGCAAAGAGAATACAGGAGCTTGAGATGTGGCTGGATAGTCACAAAGGGTGAACTGGGGATGCAGTAAGTTGAGTTTATAAGTAGAGAATGCACAAAAATGGCATGCTTATTAAAATACACTCTCTCTGCTGTTCGGACTAAATCTCTCTCTCTCTCTCTCTCTCTCTCTCTCTCTCTCTCTCACTCACACACACACACACACACACACACAAAAGGCATGAAGAAATAATGAGAAAATGTTTTTTTACATCCTCTTTTAGATCAGGCATTTTTATTATTCTATTTATCTCCACTATTGCTTATGATTTATACTTTTTTTGTTGGTTGCCCTGGGGTTTACAACACATATCTTTAACTTAAAACTTTATCTTTGAATATTACACTGTTTCGTGTGCAGTGTAAGGAACTTAGAACATTATCCTCACAAATTCTTCCCCTCATCTTTTCTGCTACTCCAGGCATACATTTGAGTTTTGTGTGTGATGTAGACAGATAACACACTGATACTTTTTTTGCTTAGACAGCAATTAAAAATAAGGGAAAAAATGTACATTTGCCTTCATATATGCCACTTCCTGTGCTCTTCATTTTTTTGTGTAAAGCCAAGTTTCTGTATGATAGCTTCATGTGGCTAAAGCCCTTCCTTGAACATTTCCGGCAGTCAGCTGCAGTGAATAGTCTCATTTTTTGTTCATCTGAAAAATAACGGTTTATTTTTCTTTAATATTTGAAATATATTTTCCCAGGGTTTAACATTCCGGGATGATTTTTTGCTTGTGTTTTCCTCTCAGCATGTTAAAGATATGACTCAACCGCCATGGAGATTCCCTAGTTTTTTAAAGAATTACAATAATTCTTATTTTCCCTCTTCCATATAAAATGCACCTTTCCCCTTGGAGTGCTTTCTCAATATCCTTGATTTTCAGCAGTGTGGATGCCATTTATTTAGGAACGTTATGAGGAGGGAGGATTTATTTTGTTTGACGTTTTCTAGACCCCCTGGATCTGTAATTTTTATGTCCTTCATTGATCTTGGAAAACTCTTAGCCATCATATCTTTAAATGTTTCTCCTGCCTTGTGTACTTTCTTGTTTCCTTCCTGGACTCTAACTCAGTGCATATTCTATCTTCTGATGTCATCCCACACCCCTTAAAGCTTCTGTTTTATTTTGCTGTTTTTCTTTTGTGTTTCAGTTGGCTGATTTCTATTGATCCATCTTCAAGCTTGCAGATTCTTTCCTTAGTTTTGTCAAATCCACCATCAAAGACATTCTTCATCTCTGTTATCATATTTTTAGACAATTTTCTAGGATTTCCAATTGATTTCTTTATGGCTTGTCTCTCTGCTATACTTCCCCATCTGTTCATACATGTTGTACACCTTTTCCACTATTGCCTTTACAATATTTATCATGAATATTTTAAGTTCTCTGTCAGATAGTTTCAACAACTGGGCATAATTGAGTCAGAGTCTGGCTTTGTTGACTTTTTCAACTCTTGATTACATGTGTGCGCATGTGTGCTTTGTTTTTGTGTGTTGTATTGTTTTGTTTGAAAGTTAAACATTGTGGGTACACTAAACCAAACATGTAGACTATGGTAAATAACATTTAAGCCTGGAAATGAGCCACTGATTTCCTTTGCTAGGTCTTTAACATGGTTTGTGAGTTCAATCTGGTCAAGAATTGAGCTGGTGTGAGATTTGGCTGTTGCTGTAGTTACTACCCTTAGTGCATGAAAGACTTCCAATTTGTTTAGTGTTATTGCATGCTTAGGATCAGGGCTGGTTCATCAGACAGTTTTCCTCAGTGTTTGTTTTATCCAGACTTTAGATCTTTCCTTTACCCTTTTCCCTCACAAAGGATCTCTCCACATGCCTTTCCAGCAGTAGACCAAAATTACTGTGACTCAGTTCTTGCTAGCCAGGTAGTAGGGGCAGAGAGAACAATTTCCATCGCTCTCATTCAGTTTCAGTCTTTGGCAGATGCTGTGCCACCGGGCCTTGAAGTGAAGACTCCTTAGTGTTTCTGCCTCTCCCCCAGTAGGAGATTTCTAATGGTGGAGACCCAGGGCTTTTTTTCTACCCCCACTAAAGGATAAAATACTTTGTATTGTTGTTTCCTTTTCCCCCATTACAAGAGTTTTTACCTGTACCCTTCTCCTAGAAGCTGGAGACTTTTGCTGTGTAGAGGAGATAGGAAAGAAGGATCAAGGAAAGGCATTATGCCTTCCTGTGAGGCTGCCAATCCCCTCCCCAGGGCCTGCACTGAGGAAGGCTTGCCCTCCAGTCTTCCTCATCAGTACCTGGTAGGGTCACGGGGAGAAGAGGATGAAACCTTAGATCTATGGCTCTCTCAGAGTTTTCCATACTCTCATGCTAGCCAACACTGACCTTTAGAATTTAGTAAGCATTTTAGCTGAAGCACTTTTACACATTGTATGATGTCCAACACCTGCTCCATATAAGTAACTGCTGTGTTCCATCTCTCTTTGAAGGCACCAGTCTTTCCTTATCTTTTATATTACTTGTTTGACCTGAGACCCCAGCTTTCTGATGGTTCCAGAAAAGCTGCGAATTTACTGATTACCTGGCTTTTAGTTCTTTTTATGAAAATGGTGGGAACAGTTTCTTTCTAGCTTTCTCCCTCCTACATGGAAGCCAGAAGTTCCCCCCTTCCCTTTCAGCTATCACTGCATTTCTCTCTTTTTTATAACAAAATCCGTGTATTCTCATAGTCTTCAATTTCTCTCTCCCATGTTTATGTTTTTGGCCCTACCACATATGAAAATTCATAAACTGTAAAATTAGCAATGACTTACATGTTGAAAATCCCAGCATTGATATTTAGCCTTCATCGTGCTTGACGTGTCAATAATTCTAGACACAGCTGACCTCTCCCATCCCCTTGAGATAGTTTCTTATTTGCCTCTAGGACATCACACTCTCTCTGGGCTCATCACCTCTCTCAGTGGCTACCCCTTCACAGTTTTCTTTGCTAAGGAGCTTCCTGACCTTTCCATCTGTAAGGGTTCTAGTGGGCTTGGTTTCTGGGGCTTCATTCCTCTACCTACATTCATTCCTTTGATCTCATCAGTCTCAGGTCTATATATATCATCCAAACAGGGATGGCCCCAGGTTTACATCTCTGAACTTATATTCTAGAATTCTCCTCTGACTTCCAGACTGACATGTATGTAACTTCCTACTCGATATTTCCATTACTTGGGATTTCTCAAAGGCATTTCCAGAGGAACATTTCCAAAACTGAGGACCTCATCTGCCCCCATAACACTGCTCCTCCAACAATTTTTCTCATCTCAACAACTTGCAAAATCCATCCTCTTGGGCCAAATATGTTTGCATCATTCTCAATTCCTCTGTTTCTTTCATAATCCACATCACATCCAGTAAGTCAACCAAACTCATCAGATCTGTCTTCAAGGTCCAGTCACAAGAAGACCACTTTATATCTGTCAGGGTGACAACCTGATAGAAGCCACCATTATTTCCACCTTAAGCTTCTAAGCTGCTCTCCCTGCTCAACTTTCTAAAGTTAGGCCCTGGTAAAGTGTAAGTCAACATCTCATTGCTGTCTCAAAACCCTACATGCCTTCCCATTTCTCTCAGAGAAAAAGCCAAAGTCCTCATAGTGACCTGGAAGACTGACCCACAATGCAAATCTGACTTCGCCTTCTACCATTTCCCCTCTACTCCTCTCTGCTGAGACACTGCTCTGACTTCTTTTTATGTTGTTCCTCAAATATGCCAAGCAGCCCCTGCTTCAGGGCCCCTGCAATTGTTCCCTTTTCTTGAAATGTTTTTCTACCAAAAATCTGCATGTTTTATTCCCTCGTCCCCTTAAGGCCTTTCTTTCCTCAATTACCACCTCCCCAGAGGCCCTCCCTGCCACCCCATCTAAATCACCTTTGCCTCCCCCACCAACATCCCTCTTGCCTCCTTCCCCACTTCATTTTCTCCTTGGTACTAATGGCCATTGAACATGCTATATATTATGCATTTATAAATTGCCTTGATTTATCCCACAAGAATGTGAATGCCTTAAAGGTAATCATTGTTTCCCTTTGTTCACACTCCAAAACCATACCTAGCACATAGTAGGGGCTTAACAAATACCCGTTGAATCAAGGAAATTTGTCATAGGCTAGAATTTTTAAATGGTTGGGACCTTCACTCACCCTTCTTGTGAGAACCACTTTTCTTTCCCCCTTCGCTCTAAAACCCTAAAATGGTGCTGCTATCCACCTTAATGCATCAGGACATTAGAAGGAAAAAGTTTTATCTCCTCCTCACACCGGCAGCTCACATGCTCAGATTTAGTGATCTCAAAGGGCACTTAGGTACCCACTGTTTATTTATTTTGGAATTATTTTATTATCAGCTTTACATGGTTATAAACCGTTGCCAGGATGGAAACTCCTCAGAGGACTGTTATTACTTATCCTCACGATGCTCCCTGACCTGACCTTGAGAAATGACTGCAGCTCCTTGCAGAAGCTGGAGATAATAAATTCTTCCTTACTTGCTCTGGGCCATGGAGATTTCTGCCCAGCAGAACAGGCTGTTGTTAGCTTCAGAGCGTGGCAACAATTCTCAAGAATCACCCTCAAGGTTCACAAGAGACACCCCTCCTGCCCATTAGAAAGACCATGGAGCCTGCCCCCACCAGGCATCTCTGAAGGTTTTATTGACATGTGTGTCTTTCTCTCCCTACAACAAATAAAAGGCAAACAACGAATAATAAGTAAGCAAGCAAAAATACAATTCTTGCTTTTTAAAGGTCAAAAAGTCCTTTAAATTATGAGAATATTCTATGTAAAATTACAAAAACAGAACAAGTTGCCCATAATCACAACATCCCAAGACAACCAACTTCTTCAATTTTGTGTACCATGTCTTTTTTCATATGACTATTTTACAGTTGTGTTGGTTCTCAAACTGGCCCCTGCATGGAGGGCAAGGAGAGACTGCAGAAAGAGGCAGACCACTCCAGATTGGTAGGTGGTGGTTTTCGTAAGCAAGGGAACTTATTTACAAGGCCTGTCTTGGGTAGCTACAGACAAGAGATCTCCATACCTGCCCACCAGGATCTTGAAAATTAATATAGAGGCCTCAACTAGGTTCAGTCACATACATCGTCCAGATGGTTTCCACACCACCTTACTATCTCAGGGCTGTATCTTTGAAGGGCTTCTATGTGGGAAAGGTGGACAGGACATGCATTCCAAGGACAGGGATGGAGGGACGAGCCTACAACCACACAGGTCCAGCTTGCAGATTAACTGGTGGTCACTTCTTTCCAATGACCACCTCTAACAAATCGTAGGCTTAATGTACATGCAATTGCATGTCTTTGTGAAAACAAATATTATAATCATTATCAAGTGGTTAACAAAAATTTAATAAGTACACATTGTGAACCATGTGTTCTAGACATACGGCTTATATAACCAAGATTTAAACCCTGTCCTAAAGGTTAGGCTCTAGACTAGCACTATCCAACTGCGATATAATGCAAACCATATACACAAGCCTAAATTTTCAAAGAAATGGGTAAAATTCACTTTACTGACATATTTTAGTGAGCCCAATGTACATAAAATATTATCATTTAACATGTAATCAGTATAAAATTGTTGGGGTGCCTGGCTGGCTCAGTTGGAAGAGCATGCAACTCTTGATCTTGGGGCCTTAAGTTCAAGTCCCATGTTGAGTGTAGAGATTACTTAAATAAAAAAAGAGAATATAAAATTGTTAATGAAGTATTCTATTTTTTTTTTCATACCAAATCTTCAAACTCTGGGGTCTATTTTCCTGTTGCAGCACATCTCAGTTTAGACAAACCCAATTTCCAGTGGTCAAAGGCCATATAAAGCCAGTAGCCACCATGCTGGGCAGGGCAGTTGCAGTACAAAAGGTCACTTTTCCGGGTTTCCAGGTTTTCATCATCTGAATTATCATCTTTTGGGTCTTCATGATATGCCATTGGGTTGATGTAATCATTCTCATTTTATTGAAACTTTACATTAGCTCCATTTTATTTGCAGTTATAAATCACACAGCAATGGATTTATTTTTCCACATTTTGAATTAGTATTTAATTAGACCACTCTCACAGGTGTGGAACGATGGAGTTAAAAGGTTCAAACATGGTAATGGCTTTTGGTACACATTTTGAAGTTGCTTTCCAAAAACGCGGGGTGATTTTACCCTGCCTCTAGCAATACGTACAAGCCAGTTTCACTGAGCACACCCTGGTTGGCCTTGCTGGCCACATCCTTCCTGCCTTCCTTCCAGGCTTCTTGGCCATTAGCTTTCCAGAGCTGGTCTTTTGTTATTCTGTTTGGTTTTGCTAATTTGGTTTCTTTGGTTTTGTTTGCCTTCCTTGATTTAGGATATACACTGGTTTTATTGTTGTTGTTTTTATGTTAAGAAAATAATTCCAGTTCTAATTCCACACTGCTACTCACAAAATGTCTCCTCACTTATTGGGCCAACCTCTACCGAACAAGACAATGCAGATTCAAAGCAGGGTGGGATTTTCCTATCATCTCCAACTCAGTTATTTCTCCTGTTTTCACTCTTGGGAGAAGACCTAAGATATGCCTCACAGTCGTACTATGAGAGACAAAAAATTAATTAGCAAGAGATATATTTAAATGGTTTATTTGCTTTAGGAGCGTAAACAATGTGAGAACCCAGGGTAATTGGACCTGCCCATCTAAATGCAAAATGTAGCAGCAGGATGAAGCCAGCATCCAAAGAAAGGAGGAGAGAAAACAATGGAAGAGGAGAGAAGATTCTGTAGATTCTAAGTAGGTGGATTCAATCCTAAAAGAAAGGCCAGCTGAGGTCAACTCAAAAGAAGTATTTATAATATCTTCTAGGTTTTAAGAGATAAGAAAAGCCCGAGTTTGTGTTGTTTTTGGTTATAGACTGAGTCTGTACACCTTTCTTGTCATTGTGGGTCAAAATAGTAGGACCACTTGTATTTTGGGTTAATTAAATAATAAACATATTCCATTGGTATTTTATTTGTATTTCTAAGAAAAATAAAGATTAAATATTTCCATAACTTTGTTTCTGGTTTATGCCTATTTTTCCTTTTTCTTTGGAAATAATTTTAAACTTAAGAGTTGCAGAAGGAATTCTGAGAATTCCCATATACACTTGACCTAGCTTCCCTGATGCTCATGTTTCATATAACCATGGCAAATTTTTCTAAACTAAGTATTTAACATCAATACAATACTATTAACTGAACCACAGACTCAACTTGGATTTCACCTGTTCTTAACCCTCATGTCCATTTTCTGTTCCTGATTTCCACATCACATGCTTTGATCGTGTCTCCTGGGTCCTCTGTAACAGTTTCCCAGTTCTTCCACATCTTTCATGACCTCAACACTTCCAAAGAGCATGCTGGTTAGGCACTTTGCAGAAGGTGCCTTAATTTGTGTTTTCTAATGCTTTCTCATGATTACACTGGGGCTATGGGTTTGGGGGAAGAATATGACAGAGGTGAATGCCATTCTCAATGTATTATATCAGAGGGTGCCCCAAATCAACATAACCTACTATCAACTGTCTTGGTTGCATTTTCACTGAGTGTGTCCTTGGTTTATTGAATCCACAGTTTAACTCCATTTTTCTCAAAAATAATCAAAGAAAGAAGAGTGACATTTAAATTCAAATAATAATTCGTAGGGAAATATGAGCAGTCACATCCTAAATACTATTTCCTTCAAACTAGTTACTATAAGAAACCAATTTCCAATGAAGTTACCACCATGTACTTTTCCATTTGTATATACTTATTTTTTAATTTTTAAAATAATTTTTCCAAAAATATTACAAAAAACTTTTTTCCAGAACTATTTAAAAGTAAGTTGATGATAGAATCCATCACCCTGAATCCAAATAAGGATACTCTCCTATATAACCACAATACAACCATGAAATAAAAGTTAACATTATTATATTAATAACACCTAATCTACAGACTCCATTCAAATAGCCTAGAGTCCCAATAAAGCCCCTTCTAGAAAAAGGATCCACCCATATTAACCAAGTGCATTTAGCTGCCATGTCTCTTTAAACACCTTCAGTTCAGAATACTCTCTCAGTCTTTCCGTGACTTTTAAATCCTTGAGATCTGTAACTTATAGGCCAGTTAATTTGTGGAATGTCTTTAAGTTCATCAGAAGTTTCCTCATGATTACATTCAGGGCAAGGACAGCAAGAAAGTGATGCTGGATTCTTCTGGTTGCACTTTAATATGTAGTACATCACACTGCTGTTTTATTACTGGTGATGTTAATTTTGATCACTTGATTCCGATTTTATCTGCCAAGTGTCTCCATTGCAAAGTTTCTATTTTTCCCCTATAAGTAGTAAGTATGTGTGGGAAGGTACTTTGAATCTGTGAATATCTAGTTTTTCATCAGATTTCTAGCCATTAGTTTTATTTTTCTTTTATAATTTATTGTCAAGTTGGTTTCCATATAACACTCGATGCTCATCCCAACAAGTGCCCTCCTCCATGCCCATCACCTCCCTCCCCCTTCCAGCCATTAGTTTTAGCATCCATTGACATTCTCAGTTGATTCAATTATCACTATGATTGTTGCCAAATGGCCATTCTGTAATGCCATCCTTTTTTTATCCACTTATTAACTGGCAGTCTACTGCAAAAATTAAAAAAGGCTTTCTCTTCTTCCCATTTATTATTCTCTAATTTATTTATAAGAATGGGTAGACACTTTGAGATTTTTATTTTATTCAATTGGTTATAATATATCGCAATCATTTTTTTGTTTTGTTGCTCTAATTATCCCAGCTTTGACTCGTGGCTGTGTCCTTTCGAGATGGTTTCCATTAATTCCTGATATGCCTCTATCATTCTTTAAACACTACTTTATGGTACAACAAAATATTCCAGGATCATCTTAAACTTTTCCTGCCTAAATCCTGAAATCAGTCATTTCTTTAAAGAGTTCTGGTTCCTCAGAGTGGAGAGAGGAATTTACAAGTTGTGATCTGGATGCTGAGTGCCTTCATCGCTAGGGTGTCACTATCCCCAGACCCCTTCGGTGGATGGAGCCTCACACACACACATTCACATCTGTATTTATTTCCATCACTAGCTGCATACATTGAAAGGCTGTGAGTTCACACTAATACCTCCCATTAATACCCAAACTTTGGGTTCTTTTTCATTTTCTTTCTTTCCAAATTTATAATTCCTTTCTCTGACAGTGAGCAACTGATTCCCATTATCTCCAACATGTTCACTTATTGGATCAATTCTCTTTAAATGTGGCCAGTCTCCCATCACTGCCACCAATGCCCACTCACAGAGACAACCACCCTCCTTTCCTGTTCTTGGCTGCCACCAAGCAGACGCCTTCCCCACTCTGCTTAGAGAACACTCTCCTGTACTGAGCTGCCACTTCTGTCACACTCCTTACATGGTGCACTCCTCACCACACTCAGGCTCTGACATTCATGCCAGGGCACCACACCCCCAGGCCCCCAGACATGGATGTCTGCCTTGTTCAGCCCTACCTGATGGCTTTGAGCAGGAATTAATCAGGAAGAAGAGCAGAAATGGAGAAAAGAAGGTGGGCAAGAAGGAAGCATGTTGTGAAGTAGTTTGGAGTCTTCTTAAGAGGCTTTGAGTTGTATCTTTTAAGGGTCTCATTACTTCATAGTCATATCCTGTCATGATATTATCCAGAGAATTGGCTACAAATTATCGACCGCTTGTTTCAATCCTCAAATCTCCCTTCAAAGGATAAAGATCACAAAAGATAATCAAAATAATATTAATGCAATCTCTGCCACATTCATTAGGATGACTACTATTAAAAAAACAGAACATAACAAGTGTTGGCAAGGATGTAGAAACATTGCTCGGAACGCATGTGCACAGCTGGTAGAAATGTAAAATGGCTAACCTTCATGGAAAAACAGCATGCAGGTTCCTCAACAAAGAAAAAATAGAACTACCCTATGATCCAGCAATTCCACTTCTAGACATATACCTCAAAAATGTGACAGCAGAGACTCCAGAATATTTGTAATCTCATGTTTGTAACAGCATTAATCAAAATAGCCAAAAGGTACATGTAACCCAAGTGTCCATCAATGGATAAACAAAATGTGATATTTACATACAAGAGAGCAATATTCATCCTTAGAAAGGGAAGAAGTTCTGACATATATTTTAATATGGATGAAACTTGAAGACATTATGCTAAGTGAAATAAGCCAGTCACAAAAAGACTGTATGATTCTATTTCTGTGAAATACCTAGAGTAATAAAATTCATAGAGACAGAAAAGCAGATTAAAGGTTATCAGATGCTGAGGGGAAGGAGGACAAGGATTATTGTTTAATGGTACAGAATTTCAGTTTTGCAAAATGGAAAAAGTTCCAGAGATGGAGAGTCGTGATGTTATAAAGCAATGTGAATATAATTAATGCCACTGAACTGTACACTTAAAAATGGTTAAGATGGTAAATTTTATGTTATTTGTTTTCTTAGTTATGGCTGCTATAGTAGAATGCCATGGACTAAATGGCTTATAAACAACATAAATTTATTTTCACAATTCTGGAGATTGGGAAGTCCAAAATCAAGGCAGTGTTCTCACTGGCTGTGTTCTCACATGGAGGGAAGGTTGAGGGAGCTCTGTGAGGTCTCCAAGGGCAGTAATCCCATTCATGAGAACTCCACTTTCATGACCTAATCACCTCTCAAAGACCCCATCTCCAAATTCCATCACACTGAGGATTAGGTTTGAACATATGAATTGGGGGTTGGGGGGGGCACACATATTCAGGCTATGGCCTGTATATTTTACAATAAAAATTTGTAAATATTACACAAGCTTTGAATATTATTTGAGAGAAGATGTTTTAGAAATGTCCCATGGGGTGCCTGGGTGGCTCAGTCAGTTAATTGTCTAAGTCTTGGCTTCAACTCTGGTCATGATTCATGGTTCATGAGTTTGAGCCCCATATTGGGCTCTGCACTGACAGTGCAGAAGCTGTCTGGGATCCTGTCTCCCTCTGTCTCTCCCCTCACCTTGTTTTCTATCTCTCTCTCAAAATAAATAAAAAGAAATGTAAAAAAAAAAAAAACTATTAAAAAAAAAATGTCCCAAGCATGCAAATAGCAATGGAGCAAATCAATAGTTCCTGCATAATGGCTATGCTGATAGAACAATCCCCATATTTCTATAATATCTCACAGAAATGCACATGTATTTTTAGTAATCATAATAGTTAGCTATCTTTAAACTTAAGAATAGAAAATCTTGGATCAAGTATCCTGTTTTGGTCTTGGATACGTTAGTATGAATTCGATTTGTGCATATTTTTTTTAAAAAACAGCAGTTCAGTTGGTTGAACGACCAACTTGAAGTTGTCGTGATACCACTGTTTGTGAGTTTGAGCTCTGCATGGGGCTCTGTGCTGACAGCTCAGAGCCTAGAGCCTGGTTCGGATTCTGTGTCTCCCTCTCTCTCTGCCCCTACCCCACTTGCACTCTGTTGATCTCTCTCTCTCTCTCTCTCTCTCTCTCTCCCTCCCTCCCTCTCAAAAATAAATTAAAAATTAAAAAAAATAAAAATATGTATTTTCAGGGTTTCAGCTAAACACATCTGAAAGGTCATAAAACTCCCTCAACCATACATAAGGCAAAAGAAATGTTAAGAGAAACAGCAGATAATGCTGAGAATAATTTCTTTCAAGTTCATAAATTATATATTGGAGTCAATTTGAATAATGCAATCAATCCACACGAAGGTTTTAGGCAACATGATTAATTCAACAAACTTTCATTGAATGCTATTTATACCAAATACACACAGTATTGAATAATCAGACTATAGAGATGAGTACGACCTAATTTCTATCGTCTTGGGTTTTAAATATTCTAGGTGGGAGAAGATAGAAGATAAGAGCTGAACTGGCATCTATTCAAAATCTGGACACATTGTCTTGGGTAATCCTCACAACCTCCCTATGAGTTAGGTATTATTCCCATTTTTCAGATGAAGAAACTGAGGCTGAGGGACACTAAATAAATTACTCAAGGATAACTATTAATGAAAAATAGAGATCTAATTTCTGTATCAATTCACCTTTTTCCAAAATCTATCCTTTGTCTCCAACTTTACCACGATGTTATGTTATACCAAGCTTGATCACACAATATAAACATTGGAATAAATAAGTACAACGCACTACAATATAGGTGATATTAAAAATACTCACAAGGTAGAAAACTAGCAGAAAAGGAACACTCAGCTTAGGTCCTTGGGTTAGGCTAAAAAACACTACCACAAAGTGATTAATCATATAGTGGGATTTGAGATTATGTAGGAATTTTGCAAATGATGAGAGGAAAGAATATTTGATGACAAGGGAAAACGAAAAATATTTTCTTTTTTCTTCAGTATCAGGATTTTGCCTCTGGTAGAAATTACCCTCCTTATTCTTCCCCCATCTCTCTTTTTCCTCTCCGGGAAAAACTGGATCACAACCCATCAGTGCAGTGAAGACACTAATTTGAAAAGATACATGCACCCCTTTGCTTTTGCAGCATTATTTACAGCAGCCAAGATATGGAAGCAACCCAAGTGTCCATAGATAAACAGGGATAAATTAAAAGAAGATCTTGCATATAAATACAATGGAATATTACTCAGCCCCAAGAAAGAGCGAGATCTTGCCATTTGCCACATGGATAGACCTAGAAGCCATTATGCTAAGTGAGATCAGACAGAAGGACAACTACCATATGATTTCACTTATCTATGGAATCTAAAACCAAAACAAAACAGAAACAGACTCCAATACAGAGAACAAATTGGTGGTTACCAGAGGGGAGGGGGGCGGGGAAATGGGCAAAATGAATAAAGGGGATGACCAGGTCCCAACTTCCAGTTGTGCAATAAGTCACAGGAATGAAAAGTACAGCATAGGGAATACAGTCAATAATACTGTAATAACTTGGTGGTGACAAACTACACTTACCAATGGTGAGCACTGCATAGTATTTATAAGTGTCGAATCCCTATATCTATATACATTAAGCTAGTATGGGTCCAAAAAAAAACTTCAGCAGTGCACCGTTCTTTCTCTAATTAAGAGATCTTTCCTCATTCACGCACCCTTCCAATTCACTCTGGCCTACGGCTCGCCCACAAGAAGGTATCCCATTTTCATGTTGCTTGTAAGTGTTCTCAGAGCTCTGCAAATTGAGAATGCTGGTTTCACTGTTCCCTTTACATGAACAGATGCTTATGTAAAGCTATGTGCCTTTGACTATGGGTTTTTTAAATGTATTTACACTGGGAAAATCTTGGTGTATATCATAGGTGCTGTGGTGTACCATCTTCTGTCTCTTTTGCACCCCCACCCCGTTGTGTCTGTAATCATTTTCAGTACATGAGGGATTCTCAGGAGATACCCACTAATTGATTTTAAGTTTTCTCAAAGAACATTCATTATCATTATCATTAAGCCCACACTAGAAAAGTGTCAGATGTCAATGTCTACTTGGTAGAAAGAAGTTGACTCATGAATGTTAATACCTCAGTGAAATATTTTTTCTATAGACAACAGTTTTCTAGGAAAATGCTCTTTTGATGTCATGACTGCATACAGACCCATTCTTCTCTCTGGGGAAGGAAAAGCACCCCTGCAACACATACCTCCCAGACTCGGTTAGCAGTGGGACTAATACAGATGCCCAGAGCTACATCCCCTACCCAGAGCTGAGGTTCTTTTTGTCCATCCTACCTCGAGCATCAGAAAACTAATTCATGTACAGGATAAGACAACTGCCAAATGATTAGACTACAGAGAGGAGCTCCTCAGACACCTGTCATGTTGATGAAAGCAGCACCGTCCTCTGACCTTTGCTGGTTCAAGGTCGATAATGAGACTAGTCAGGCAGGAAGAGCTGCGAGGGCCGACTCCATTAACGTGCGCTGTGTGCACACTCAGGAGCACGGCATCTCCTGTCAATTAGCGCGGGGAAACTGGGGACTGCTGATTACCGGAGACTCGGCATAGCAAGCCGCAGTTACCTTTACTTCTGTAACCTGCTGCATTTTAATTAGCCCCAGTCCCTTGGCTATTTCTTCAGTGCTTCATTATTGCCGTCTTCCAGAAGCCCAACGAAGGCTTTGTACATTTCACATCATTAATTGGAAGAAAGGTTGAACATTCTGGTAATGGAGTTTGATGACACTGGGCCATCTGGGCAAAGGCTTTGCGAGGCTTCTCAGCACAAGACAGTCGTGACTCACTCAGAGCTGTGTGTAGCAGGACCGGTTAGAGAACCATGGGGAGAGACGAATTGTCTCTGGTAGAGAAGCCTTGGGAGTGCAGCTAGGAGAGACACAAATAAACGCGTGCTGGTGGCTACACAGACCAGCGTGTCCACAGAGGAGTCTGTGCTCTGACAAAGAAAAGAAGCTATAAACAAGCAATTGGAACAAATAAAGGAATAAAAGGAAGGGATTAAAAAACCTGAAAAGGAAAATGTCTTCATACATCTCATACTCCTCTCTCATGAAGGAGAGAACGATCTGAACCTTCATAAAATCATTCTACCCAGATACATGCAGGAGAAGAGTTTAATTTTATAAGAGGCACCAGACTCTTATTCTCATAAACCAATGTCACGTTCTCCCAGAGCAGGCGTTAGCAAACTTCAGTGAACTTCACCATCACCTAGAGCACTGGGAAAACACGCACCGTGGGCTCCCACCTCCCCTACTTCAAGTTTCTGACTAGGTAGGTCTGGGGTGTACTGGGGAATTTGTATTTCTAGCAAGTTCCCAGGTGATCACCTAAGTTCATTCTTATAACACTAGCCTGAAATTTTTTATGCATTAACATTATTTTATTTAATCACCTAAACTGAAATAGTTTTGTTTTAGTAAAATTCTTTCGTGCAAGAATTTTTATAAAATATTGCATTGTAGGGTAAAAAGGGAGTGTCATTGCTTAGTGCATGCCTGTGATGTCTTCCTCTGTACCTGAGAAACTTTGTCTTTATTTTTTGTGATAAAGGATAATTCACTGTAGACTAAACTACATCAAACAGTGACCTGGTAAGTATTTGAAGTAGTGGAGTATGTATGTGTGGTTATGATACAGTTTAGTTGCATATTCTAGCCCTTGTTTTATCTAAAAAAGCACACAAAGCTAAATATTACACATTATCATTTTGACTATGGAACAACTAATTTTAACATACGCAGAATTCAGTTACACATCTGTAAGATATGGAAAGCCGCTTAAAAATCTTGGTTCCTTTTTACTTTAAGATTTCGTGACAAGTGCACCTGGGTGGCTCAGTTAGCTAAGCGTCTGACTTTGGCTCAGGTCATGATCTCACGGTTTGTGAGTTCAAGCCCCACACTGGGCTCTGTGCTGACACCTCAGAGCCTGGAGCCTGCTTTAGATTCTGTGTCTCCCTCTCTCTCTCTCCCCAAAATAAACAATTTAAAAAATTTTTTTAAGATTTCATGACATAGACTTTTCTATTCTTTTATTCTATTCCTTCTATTCTTTGCTAATTCTCTATTCTATTTCCTAATTTTCTGCTGAGTCAGCATGGTTACTGCCTGGTGTGACGTTCAGGTTAGAAATGAACTTTTTAAATTCTGAGTTTGTGCTCCTAGGAAACTTGTTTCTTCTTCTGGATTAGCACCAAATCGAAAATGTCTCTTCACTTGGCTCTCTTCAATGTTCATGGAGGCAAAACTTCAGAACCGCACTGCACATTCCAAAATACCACTGATACTCCAGGATAAGTAATGCATTAAAAAGGTCACATTCCCAAGTACAGAAAGATCAAGCCTTTTGAGAAATTATTTCCAGGGCAGAAATTGAAATCCTTGGAAAGAGTGCTGGGAGATCATTACATTTGAATTCAACTGAAAAATCACTTGAAATTCATACTTTGTCCATCTGCTTTATTTGACCTAAATTAGAATGTCCAGGGCTACTGACTCAATAGCCTAGTATTCTGAAACTGATGACTTCTGAGTCCCTCCTGTAACATCAAATTTGTTGAGAGCTTCCAATCCATTTCCTAGTTCACAGTGATTATGTAACAGACTGTTGGCCAAAGTGTGGCTGCATGGTGACAGGGCATCTGCAGCAGGTATCTTGAACCAGCCGTGGAAAAACAGTGCATGTAAGGAAATGGTTCTAACTAGTTGGTTTAGGTCTGATACTATTTCTAGAAATGTTTATTTGGAGACAATAAGGTTTTCTCCAACCACATTTTTCTCCTTTAGACCCAACTAGCCCATATGAAACCAAACAGTGAGAAGCAGAAATGTTAGTAAAAACTGAAGTTCCCATTCAAAGTTTTCATAAAAGTTTCAGGCTGCTTCTAACACCACAGAGATGATAAATATTTAAATCTGCTGACCTAGACACGTTAGTCTGTGTCCTTGTCCACATAAGGCATGGCTCAAGATTTCAGAAACTGAAAGTCTAACCGTGAATCTTTCTTACCCTTTCTGCCCTTAACATTTCAGTATGTAAGTGGATTACTCCTCATTTTTAGAGTATTCACAGAGTCCCTCATTTTATCTCTCATTACTTTCGACAATAAAGTTAAAACAGACCTTCTCCTATACCTTGGGGCACCGCAGGTCAAAAATCACTAAGCTTCTATGTAAAAAATTCCTTTTCTTCACCCAAACCTTGGAAAGGGCCAGAGTGGCACTCTCAGGTGACATCCTATGTGCAGATAAGGAAGGCAGGAAAGACGAAAAGTTCAAGTCCTTTCTTTTCTGATAATGACCTTGTACCTACATAGAGAATGCACAGAGAGCTTACAGAACTATAGTCAAAAGGATTTTCATTTATAGAGGAGTAAACTGAGTCAACTGATTGCAGCGAGAGCAGAGCCAGCCCAGGACAATGTTGTAAATCACTTCATATTAAGCCACTCGGCAGCTTCTCGGGGATCCATGCTTTCAAAGCTTGTTGCATTAAGCAGGATTCAACTCTATCTGTGCTCTTTGTATAAAGATGATCACAAATTGGCTGTTCAAAGTTGTATTAAGTCCTATATATTTTCAGCTTAGATACAGAAAAATAAAGCTGATGGAAATTTTAATAGAGTGTAAAAAAAATCTTGAATGCTACAGTCACATAGATTTCCTTCTAGAAATGAGTCTGCTGACTTTTCATGTCTTGGACATCCAAAATCTCACAGAGCCCAAGTTTTCATTTTCACCAAGTATTTTGGTAGCTTCTGAGACAAGCAGAAGTAATTTTATAGCTTCCTTCAGGCCGTCGAGGAAGGGTCTGTATACACCTTATACACATCTAAGGGAGACAGTTCCAATTTTCATAGATCAAATTATTGACACTACATACCCACACACAAGCCATAAAGAAAGGAGTTTATAAATGAAAGGGTGCTTTTTTTTCAACACCTATTGTGTGAAGCATTATATTCCTCCAGAAAGGGAGTTGTAAAAGAAGGAGGAAGTGTGTGTGTGTGTGTGTGTGTGTGTGTGTGTGTATGTGTGATCAGACTGCCCTCTGGTGGACATAATTTATTTCTTTATTAAGATCTAACAAAGGAGAAAGAAAAGCAGCAAGGAAAAAAAAACAGGAAGGAGAAATTAGAAAATGAAAAAGAAGAAAAAAGGGGAGAAAGGAAAAAATATAGACAAGAAAGTCAAAAGAAAAAAGTAAGCTAAACATACTGCAGAACGGAAATCAAGGAAATAAGAAAATGGTAATTAGGTTAAGAAAATGACGACACAGGCTTATGAGCAAAAACAAAGGTCAAACAATGACCAGTCCCATCTCACCATTTGATCAATCCCAGAATTATTTACAGAAAAATTTTAAAATTATAAATGCTAAATAGACATGGCATATTAATATTTTTTTCAATATATCTCCTTTGTTCATGTAAACTATGTTTTAACAGAAACTCTTACACATGAACATTAAAGAAACGTTTTGTGGAACTTAACTTTCATAACTTTTTTTTTTAACAAAAAAACTTAGAAGTGGAAAATTGCTTTTCCTTGCACTTCGATACATGGCATATAAATCCTGATAGAACATAGAAAACACAGACATACAGTGCTGGGTTCACTGCGCACTTAACACAAAAGGGGGGGGCTTGAGGGTAGGGACTTCTGTTTTGTTTTGTCGACAGATCCAATGATTTGCTCACAGATTTTCTAGCTATGTGCTTTGGAAAGGAAAACAATACAGGGTTAATATATAAAATTTAGGATGAATTAGCTTTTTATTTATTGTTTTAATTTGATTTTTAAAATATGACTATAACATAAAGGCTACAGTAGGAGCTGAAGCCTTATTGGCAACTGCCAGTGTCCCTCACGCATTCTCTTGTCAACTCTCGGCATGTATATCATGACTATCAGGTAAGAGAAATTCAGAGAAAGCTAGAACTTCCACCCTCATGCTTTCAACCCTACATTTCCCCCAAAATACCACCAACCAGAGCCATTGTGTCTCCGTGCCCGGGTAGGCATGAAACCTCTACTATCCGCCCTTGTGCGAGGGATTCGAGGGTCCAGGAGAGCAACTCAGGTGCCGAGTCCCTAACCTCTTCTCCAGCTGTACCAATGTGGAGCTCAGTCCCTTCCAGGCACTGATGATCACCCACTTCTTGCCACTAGAACAGACTCACTGGCCTCCATCTTGTCAAAGTAGCAAAGGACCACTTTCTGCTACAGGAAAGCCCCCTGAACTAGTTAGCCAAGGGGATATTTTGAAAAGGGGCAAAATTAATTAGGTTCATTAGCCTTTATGACATCTTAAGGCATGAAACCAAATAACAAACAGCCAGTTGTATCTGATTCTGTACCATAAATCACAAGCAAAGGTATAACAGAAGGAAAAGAAAAGCAACTATCAGAGGTAGTTTTCATGCCCAGATCTCTTCCTTCCACCCCAGAAAGGGCAGCCAAAGAGGCCGCACTGAGCATTCCTCTGTGCCTACAGGTAAGATGAGGAGGTGACCATGTGTACCTCCTTCTCACAAATGCACCTAGGCACGGTGGCATCTCCTGCTCTCATTCTTGGCTGAGCTTCTGTTCGTGGGACTGAAGGAAAATTGAAAGGGCATTCAGATTCAAGTGGACAATTATGGAGATGGACTTTTCATTCACCTTTGGCTTTTTTTTAAATGTATGTTTATTTTTGAGAGGGGGGAGGGGCAGAAAGAGAAGGAGATACAGAATCTGACGCAGGTTCCAAGCTCTGAGCTGTCAGCAGAAAGCCCAACATGGGTCTCGAACTGGAACTGTGTGAAATCATGACCTTAGCCAAAGTCGGAGGCTTAACCAATTGAGCCACCTAGGCACCCCCACCTTTGGCTTTAATGCTCAGAGATTATGTTACTTTGAAACGCAAAGCACCCTGCTTAGTTTACCATATTCCCATTAGGCACTCAACTAAAGGTGCTGGTAAGGAACACCCATTTTTTTCCTAAGTTTAAGTTTCTAGAGAGCTATGTCATCATCTCTTGGTCTGTACAAGTTATAAAATGATATGAACCTCTTCATTCCTCCTCTCTCTCTTCCAATTTACTCACTTCTATCATGTCTTTCCATACTGAAATGTAAAACATAATTATCTTCGCTAAGAACCTTCATTTTGCTCAAGCATGAAAAAATGAGCTTCACACTTTCCCCAGCAGCAGTCCCTGATCCAAAAAGAAAAAGAAAAAAAAAAAAAAACTCTTCCTCTTGAAGAGCAGGATGTATTATATGCAGAGATCAGACAGTAAGGCAAGATAGTGCCACCATTAAAACTATTCATGAAAAAAATCTCCCAAATTTAACATGATAGAGGTTTCATATCCAGGGTGAAATCCACTTCCCATACTAAAAAACTTTTAGCTTGGAAGATTATTGTTGGAAATGTAGCTTTGCCGGGGAGGCAATGTTGACTAAAATATGTTTACACCAGAAGGTAAGTCGCACGCTTTAGAGCCAGACAATACAATAAAAAAATTTTAGATGCTTTGAGAAATTACAACCTATTAATACCAAAAATGGGAGATTTTCTTTCTCATGAAGCTAAAGGGGTCAGTTTTACTAAATGTCTACATTGATCCATGAGGGCAAATTGGACATTAGCGAAAAAATGAATTACTTTAGAGAATAAAGATGATGCATTTAAGCCTTATTTCTGCTTTACAGTAATTTGGGAGTTTCACTAACAGTAACGCCAACTGTTTGACATTTATTATTAAGTGTGATGGGTAGGGTACCTTTCTGAACGTAAGTCAGGTTTGCAAATGCCAGAATGGCCAGCCGTATTTCAAACTATTTATATTTAAAATATAACCCTCATTCCTTCAGGAATATAAGGAAATGAAAAATTAGCTCAAGGTTTTTTTGTTTTTTTTGTTTTTTTTGTTTTTTTGAGAGAGAGAGAGAGAGAGAGAGTGCACATGCAAGTTGAGGAGAGGGGCAGAGGGAGACAGAGAATCTCAAAGCAGGCTCCACACCCAGCATACCTGAACGGAAATCAAGAGTTGGACAGTTAATCAAATGAGCTACCCAGGCACCCCAAAATAGAGCTAAATTTTGGAAAATTATATCCAATTTAACATTACCTTAGGAAAATGAAGCTTCACTCAATCAAATTAGTTAAGAGAACATTTCTGTAACTGGATTAATTCAGGTGATTATCAGATTAAATTTACTTGAGACCTATAATTATTTTCTTAGTAATTTCTAGGTTAGGCCTATAGCTATTGACTCTAAGGTCCCTTAGTCATTCAGGAAACATTTATTGACTACTAGGTGCTAGGAACACATTGTTATATTTTTAATATTTTTCAGGTGCTGACATTAGAGAAAGGAGATGGGCAAGTATCTGACACAGTTTCATAAATGTCTTGGCAACCGGTTACAGTGGCACAATAAAGGGCTACCTAATCAATCCTAGAAGAATCAGGAAGCCTTCCTGGAAGAGGTAACATATAAATGGAATTTTAAATGATAATAGTAATAACGATGCTATTCTAAATGTTTCACCTTTATTTTTCATTTAATGTTCACTGCTGCTCCATGATAGATGCATTATCATCATCTCATTTTACAGAAAAGGAGATGGGGGAAAAAGACATTAAGTCACTTGCCTGCGGCAGTATAGAGAGGAAGTGGAGGTTTCCAGATACCAATAGAGACCAACCCAAATCCAAATCCCATTCTTAACCACCCACCATGAACTCCTTCTGATGTCCAGCAGAGACACTAGCACCTAGTGTCAAGCAGAGAGAACAACAGGTTCAAAGATCCTGAGATCTTGGGAAAGCAACAAACATTTGGAGATTGGCAATCAGATTGGTACAGTTAAAGCATAGTGCATAAGATGGGTATTAGTGCCTAAAATCAATCTAAATTTACCAGTAAGAATGGTAGGCACTGTTGGTGATGGCCTTGATTCAGAAGATTATACTAGGGAGAAAAAATCTAGGTTGTACTGTGGTAACAATATAGCTTCAAAATCTCAGTGGCTTCAAACAACAAATGTTTATTTCTTGCTCATATGACATGTCCAATATGACAAACTCTGCTTACGTGAGCCACTCACAAGGCCCATGTGGGCTCCGTTTTAACTCCTGACTTCCAGAACTGTTCTGGCAGGAAATGAGACAATTGCAGAGTCAAGCCCATGCAGATTAAATGCTTTGGCCCAGAAGCGATGTCTGTCGCTTTCACTGACATTTCGACATTTGGGCAATGGTGTGAGGTAGAAACTCACATTTCACTGTCCAACGCGAGTTCTGTGACCACACTTAACTTCAAGAGTGCAGGAAATTCAACTCTTCTTGTATTTTGAAGTTGAGTAGTAATATATATTGTTAATTATGAGCAACAGATACCATGGTTTGGGGTTGTTGTTGTTGTTGTTGTTGTTGTTGTTTTTTCAGCGTTGAGAGGTAATAGTATGCAGCACATGAAAATAAGATTTGAAGTCAGACACACCAGGTTGGAATCCCAACATCACAGCTCATTAGTTTGTTTTATTTTGATTAAGGGACTTAACCCTCAAAATTGCATTTTCTCAAATGAGATCGTGTATGAAAAGCATAATGTAAGAGCTTAGAACATAGTAGAAGCCCAATAAATGGTGGTTTTATTTTAAATTGGTTAAGAATCTGCAACTTAGGAGAAGTTAAGACCAGATTTACAAAAAGGACTGCAATATAATAGTTGATTAGAGTAGCTACCTTAGTTTATATAAGGAAATATTCAGAGAAGCAGCAGGAAAATAGAGTTCATATGACATAAACTAGGGATTCTCCACCTTTCTTCTCTCTTGTATTAGTTTTTTTTTTTTTTGAAAGAGAGAGAGAGAGAGCGAGAGAGTGTGTGTGCACACAC
The DNA here is from genome assembly GCA_028646485.1 of Cryptoprocta ferox. Classification (NCBI taxonomy): domain Eukaryota; kingdom Metazoa; phylum Chordata; class Mammalia; order Carnivora; family Eupleridae; genus Cryptoprocta; species Cryptoprocta ferox. Next base: position 132,750,542 of record CM053577.1, on the reverse strand, counting down.
ACAAAGGAGGTAGAGGGGAAGAAAGAGAGGGAGAGAGATCTTAAGCAGGCTCCATGCTCAGTGAGGAGCCTGATGCAGGGCATGATCCCATGACCACAGGATTATGACTTGAGCCAAAATCAAGAGTCAGATGCTCAACCAACTGAGCCACCCAGGCACCTCTTGTATTAGTTTTTTACTGCTGCATAATAAATTACCGCACTCATAGTGACTTTAAATAGTTCCCATGCATTAAGTTCATGGTTTTAGAGGTCAAAGTCCAGGCAGAGTTCAAATGGATCCTCTGATTAGTTTTTCACAGAATGAAATCACAGCATTGCCCAAGCTACTTTCTCACATGGAGCTCAGGGTCTTCCTCCAATCTTATGTGGCTACTGCAGAATCCCATGTCTACCTGCTATGGGATGGAGGTTGCTAGCTCTTGGTCAAGGGCTGCTCTCAGCAACTAGCCACTGTTCCGTGTCACAGAGCCCCTGAAGGCAGTTCATAACATGATGTTTGCTTTCTTCCAGGCCAGTGAAAATACCTTTTCTATGACTTTTTCCTCTGTGATCAGAGAAAACTCTTATTTTACTTTTACTCTTGTTTTTAAAAGAATCATTCATTACCTCATGCCCACCCCAGATAATCTCCCCTCTGCAACATCACATCATACTCAGAGGTCCTACCCCCACTCAATGGGAGAAGACTATACAAAGGTGAGGGTCACTGCCAATCATCTTAGAATTCTGCCTACCACATCCCTTAACAATTCTTACATGTTGAGCACAGCAAGATCTCTAATTACAGTGCTTCATGGAGGTAGAGAGTAGTAGGCATCCTTGGTATATAACACACGATCTCTAGTGCCAACTAGTGTAGGATTCCTAGAACAAACAATCTGCCTCTTTGGAAGGAGAGGAAACCCATTCCTAAGGGAAATCTTCACATATTTGTTATAAGACAGTTCTCCATGTGTCCTGCTTTTCTGCACATCTTACAAGCAGAGGCAAACACTGCCCTTTGTTCCAGACTATCTTTTAAAGGATATTTATAGCACAAATAACCTTGGGATTTAGAAACTGTATCTCCCTCCACACCAAAGGGCATGTTCACTTACTATCCTGTATAATATCTCCTTCCAAAGCAAAGGACATACATGCCTACTGCCCATTAGAAGAGATTCGGATTTCCCAAGTCAAGTTTCCTCCCCTGGAACGCAGCTCACTATTTAGGAGACCTCCATCTGGGTCCATCTGCTTCATCCCCATGGAATATGGAAGCAAAAGGAAACTGACCAAACAGTCTGGTAACTGACTGCAATGAGTAATAAACATTCATTTATCTCTGACCCAGAAGTCCTGTGTCTTCTGCTAGCATCCACAAAATTATGGCAAGCTAACATATTAGCTTGGGAGGAGAGTAAAATCTTAGACTTTTCATAGTTCTTGACAATATTCAATATTTTCAAAGAATTTAAGGAATGGACAGTGAAGATAAAACTTATATCCAAAGAAAAAACCTGACTGCATTTATTTGTAAAGATTTATTCACATATATTTTTCCCATTAGGCGATAAACAGCTGGAAGGATGCACTTAAAAATATCTAGATTGATAGAAAACTTGAGCGATTTAGATGGTCTGATTTTGAATAAGGAAAATCTTATGGATCTTATATGACTATTTTCAATATGTGCTCATTTTTCTCTTCTTTGGTGCAACTAATACAGATCATATCATCTATATGTGTATAAAAATTTTTTAAACAGATTTTTCTTTAATCCTTCTGTATAATTGGCTTGTAATCTTATAAATATTGTCATTCAAATTATTTCCCTTTTTTTTTTTTTTTTTTTTACAAATGCAGAACACTTGTTATCACACATAATGCTTTTAAGGAAACACGGACCTTTAGACATGTAAGAAACCATTCCACTATAAGCAGTTTACAGATTATTTAAGGTAGACTTTATGTTTCCCATAGGACAAGTTTTTTTTCAAATACAATGAAAGAAATTCTTGTAAAAGTTTTATTCATCACCAAAATTTTCCTCCTACCTCTATTCTTTAGTTCTACCCCTGAATATTGAAATACACACGCACACGTCTCTAGATTCCTATATGGAAAAGTATACAGGAATTATTAAGAAGCATAAATTCAGTAAATATAATCTCACATCTAGACTGATATTGACATGTCTTTAATATTTCTTGCATGCCATTATTTCCCACTGTCTAGCATTTTGTTAACATTTTAAATGCTATAAGAAATGTCCTGGTCTCTGGTTTTAAAGGAATCAGTTTCTAGAATTCAGGAGACCACAAGAACATCCTCTGTCTGCTCTTCCCCAGATTCTTTCATCGGGCACAGTTTGTTAGCTCAGTGCATTTTTTCTTTAATTTTTCATTTCAGTTATCAATGTAGCATTAAATCTTTGATTGTCTTCACTTTGGGTATAAGATATTGGCCAGTTTGAGAGCCAATCAGTTTCTACTTCAGTTGGTCCAAATTAAAATGATAAACCCCTTACCACAGCAGGCATCCATTCACCCCTGCACTTTGCCCCATCACAAACTGAAAATCACTAATCTTGATTTAAAACTAAATCAGAAGTCAAATGAAAATCTTTCCTGCATACATGAGCATTCATGGGTCATAGTTTACAAAGAGTTCGTTTTGCAGGGAGGGCAAGGACTGAGTCATAATCGCTTAGATTAGAGCCTTCCATTGTATCCTGCTTCTCAGTTTTTCTTTTTGAAACTTGCTGACTCCATCAGACACCAATCATATTCACAATGGTATCTTTTCTATATCATGGAGGCCAGGAGATATGTATCATTCTTTGCCCCTTTTATTTGAGATATCAGAGTCACAGCACAAAAAAATAAATCAGCTTTAAAAGGGAGAAGAGAATGGCAAATGGCATGGTATATAAGCCATTCAAAAAGCCTTAGGTTTGGACATTTATTATATGAATTAGGCTCTGGAATTCCAAAAGCTAGTTTTAATTGACTTTTGTAAATGTAAAATAACAGGAAGATAGAGACAGAGATGTAGATGGCCAGATTCACATTCATTACAAAACTTTCTGAATCTTTGGAAACTATTGAAATTGTAAAGAAAAACACTGACATTATCCAGTACCATAACATTCATAATAATCCCTATTAACATTTTGGTGAAATTCATTCTAATTTCCTTTTACCAAGTACACAAACACATAAATATGTGTTAAACACTGAAGTGTATCGTTTTTATACAGTTTTGTATCATTTCCAGAGAGGGGGTCACTGTGTGCCATGCAGAGCATCGGGGGAAGATCAGGCAGCAGAAAACAGGAGTGAAGAGAAAGCCTAGGCCAGAACCGTTGTTGGGGTTTCTACAGAAAAAGCACGCAGAGCAGGGCAAAGAGCTTAGAATTGAATTTATCGAGTAACTCCTCCTGTGAGCTTTGGGCACATAAGTGGTCTGTAGTTGCCCGGTACCTGAGCCTGCGTTAATTTAGGGTAGGGGAAAAATTGGTGTAGTGAGAAAGAGTTTGATAAGGATGCGACTGGGGGACAGGAGCATGAGGCTGGTTGGTTAGTACATAAAAGGTGTGCTTCTGACCTAGTCCTTTACTTTATCTCTAAGCGTTGGCTCTTAGGTTGCCCTGGGGGTAGGCAGTCTCTCCCTTCTCCCTCATCAGCAAGGCCACAAATGCCAGAGCATCAAGAATACATAAAGAAAATATAGTTATTTGGTCTAGTGATGGCTGGGTGCCAAACAAATACAGAATTTAAGAAAACACAGAACAAAAGGTATGGTTTCTTCACGACTGCCTAGCAATTCATCACAAAAATACCCTGAAATGCATATAGTAATTCTGCAATTACTATATGGTTATTTTATAGTTGTTTGGTATTTTAAATAATTCTATAGGGAACAAAGAAAACAAGAAAAAAAGAAAATATATCAACTAATTTATTTAAATGCTATACATACGAAAATATGTAAGTTACATTATATATGTATATGATGTAATCATATATATGATATCATTATAATATGTGTGTGCTTTTGTCTACGTAAGGAAATTGGAAAAGCAAGTTGGATCTGTTTTTACTGATTTCTAGAAATCTCTACAATATATTAACAAGTGAAGGGACACTGTAGAATAATTTACACCTGTAATAAAATCATGTAAGCACAAATGATCATCAACCATATGCTATATATATTCATTTGAACAAAAATGTATGGAAGAATATATACCAGATAACTAAAATTGGTTTCCAGAGAGAAATGACAGGCTTAAGCAGAAGGCAGACACGGGAAGACAACTGACTTTGCTTCTATATTTTTGTATTTATATCATTTTATGTATTACAACAAGACTGTATTATTATAATTTTTAAATATTCAGTAAAGACATTTTTAAAAGAAAAATATTTTATGTTCATTTCTCATTTTTCCTTTCAATAAATACCTAGAAAGGATTTACTAAGTTAAAAAAAAAAAGCATAAATATAGTAAGGAGATACATATATTCTCTCTTCTTCTCTCTATATATATCTATATTATACATCTATATCTATATTATATATATAAATAACTATATGTGCTGCCCCCAGCAATGTACGAAGAAAAGTGTCTATTTCTTCATAATTTTGCCAAACTGGACATTAATATTTTCATATTCTAAAAAGAAATTATAAACATTTACATTTGTTTTGATTTGACCTGATTACTTGTAAAACTGATCTCTTTAACCATTTGTTATTCTTATGAGCATGAAATGATGAAATGAATATTTTCTTTTAAAAAGGAAGTTATTGGGGCACCTGGTGGCTCAGATGGTTAAGTGTCCTACCTACGCTTGATTTCGGCTCAGCTCATGATCTCACGGTTCGGGCAGTCTGCACAGAGCCTGTTTAGGATTCTTTCTCCCTCTCTCTGCCCCTCCCACACATGTGCATGCTCACGCATGCTCCCTCTCTTTGTCTCAAAATAAATAAATCTACATTTAAAAGTAAAGTCTTTAAAAAGTAAAAAAAATAAAAGGGAATTGTTTTTTATCCATGGACTGATGAATGGATAAAGAAAAACTGACACACGCACACACACGGACACACACATACACATGCACACACACACAAATGGACTACTACTCTGCGATCAAAAAGAATGAAATCTTGCCATTTTCAACAACCTGGATGGAGCGGGAGCATAGTATGATAAGTGAAGTAAATCAAAGAAAGACAAACACCATATGATTTCACTAATCTGTGGAATTTAGAAACAAAACAGATGAACACAGAGGAAAGAAAAAATAAAAGAGAAGGAGGCAAACCATAAGAGACTCTTAACTACGGAGAAAAAATTACGGGTTGCTGGAGGGGAGGTGGGTGGGGGATGGCATAAATGGTGATGGACATTCAAGGAGGGCACTTGTGATGAGCACTGGGTGTTATACATAAGTGAGGATTCACTAAATTCTACCCCTGGAACAAAGAAGAAGAAAAAAAGGGGAAAAAGTAAATAAAAGGAAATTATTTTTATTGATTTGTACATGATCTCTGTATATTAATATGATATATATAATGATACTAATCATTTGCTATCCTTTCCAAGTACATTTCCCTTTTTCTCATTTAATCTTTCATCTCACTCTTGATGCTTTCACATGCAAAACATAGGTGACATTCCTAGTGCTCAGCACCCAGGTTTGTGCTATTGCTCAGGATACACAGACTCATCCCTAAAGGTGACTTTCAACGCTCAATATTTACAGCTGCAAAACTAAGGAAAAAGCATCTTCCTCCTGAAGTCTAGTAAAAGAACCCAAAATTCTTTTGATTTTCAGTAAATTTGAGGAAGCTCGTGTTTTTGATCTATATATAAATGTCAATATCTGAAAGGGCAAAATTATTATCCCTTGGCCCAGAGGTTTTTAAAATATTCTTGTTGGAGAGGAGAGGACAAGATGGCGAAGAAGCAGGGAGCTCTGTAATCCACGCACACCGGTATGGATTGAACTGAGAAGGACTGAAGGGATAAAACTTGGATTTGCAAGTGGGGGAAAGAAGAAACAGACGCCAGAAAGAAGACAACCTCAAAGATGCCTGAGTGAGTGACTGTGATCTGGGAAATTAGGGGATGGGCGCGTCCCGGTGGTAAAGGGGAAGGAGCCCC